>CM055068.1:9858632-9889261 GCA_029204045.2 Tillandsia leiboldiana
CCCCCGCGGGGCGGCCCTGCGCCGCGCGGGCCTGCAGGCCGTCCCCTTGGGCGCGCGCTCTGCAGGGGCCCCGCGCTGGGCGGCCTTGTGCCGCGCGGGCCTGCATGCCCGCGCCCTTGGGCGCGCGTCCCTGCAGGGGCCCCGCGCGGGCGGCCCTGTGCCGCGCGTGGGCCTGCATGCCGCGCCCTTGGGCGCGTCGCTGCAGGGGCCCCCGCGCGGCGGCCTTGCCCGCGCGGCCTGCAGGCCGCGCCCTTGGGCGCGCGGCGCTGCAGGGTCCCCGCTCGGCGGCCTTGTGCCGCGCGGGCCTGCAGCCGCGCCCTTGGGCGCGCGGCCCTGCAGGGGCCCCGCGCGGGCGGCCTGTGCCGCGCGGGGTGCATGGCCCTGCTTCGCGCGCCCGTGGGCGCGCGCCCCTGCATGGTCCCCGCGCGGGCGGCCTTGTGCCGCGCGGCCTGCATGCTGCGCCCGTGGGCGCGCGGCCCTGCAGGGGCCCCGCGCTGGCTCCTTGTGCCGCGCGGGCTTGCTGGGCGCCGCCGCGGGCGGCTGGCCAGCGCCGCGCGGCTGGGTTTTGGGGGCACGTGCCTGCGCCGCATTGGCCGCGCAGGCTGCGACTCGGCGACGCGCCGCGGCTTGTGGCGCGATGGGTTTTCGCGCAACGCGCGGCGTTTCTCGTCGCGGATGGGTTTCTTTCGCCTTTGTGAGACGCGGTTTTAGCCGCATGTTTTTCTGATCACGGTCCCTCTTCTTATCTCGCAGTTGTGGCATAGTGTTAGCTTCTCACGTGGCCAGGGGCGCGTGTTTTGCCGCGTGGAGCTGCGGGATCGCATCGGGACCTCCGTTTGCGCACGGTTTTCGCGGATGGATCGCAGGTGGTTGGTTTCTCCCAAGGAACACGGATTGCCTTTTTGCTTCCGAATGCAAAGGTATCGTATCCTTACTATCAGGTATTTGCGGAACAGTCGTGCAAGTCGAGGGTTGTCGTTTCCGACTGGACACGAGTGTTAGTCGCATCGTTAGAGCATACGAGTTGTACTGGCAGAGTTACAGATGGGTATAGATCACTGGCTGAGTTACCAGATGAGTAGATACCACTGGCAGAGTTACCAGATGGGTATAAATCACTGGCTGAGTTACCAGATGAGTAGATACCACTGCAGAGTTACCAGATGGGTATAAATCACTGGCTGAGTTACCAGATGAGTATACCACTGGCAGAGTTACCAGAGGGGTATAGATCACTGGCTGAGTTACCAGATGAGTAGATACCACTGGCAGAGTTACCAGAGGGGTATAGATCACTGGCTGAGTTACCAGATGAGTAGATACCACTGGCAGAGTTACCAGATGGGTATAAATCACTGGCTGAGTTACCAGATGTGTAGATATCACTGCTGAGTTACCAGATAGATAGTTATGCCCTGGCCGAGTCACCAGGTGGTTACTAGAAGGGATTGAGGTGGCCTTCTAGTGTCTTGTAGAGTTCTAGCAGTCCCAGTGCGGGGCGGAAACTATGGGCGCCTAGCCTACAGCAATGTTCTTGTTTGATAAGGGCTGTAGGGGCGCAGACGTTCGTAGTTTCCCAGGCCTCCCGTGAGAGAGACTGAGAACTTACTTCCAGCATTGCATTGAGACATGTAGCGATAGATTCATGTCCAGTTATCTATCTATCTATCTATCTATCTATCTATCTATTTGTGTTTTTGTCTCCAGCAGACTGAGTGGGTGTACCGTGGGGTTAGCTTTGGTGCCCACTGAGATCTGACTGTTGCAGTAGATCTCACACCCGCTGTGATGACAGGTGTTCCTGAGGTGACCGTGTCCAGGTTTGGCTCATTCGGAGCTTTTCTGACCGAGGTATGCGCGTGGCTGGCTAGCTCCTACCCGAGTCGGTGGTGTCGGTGTAGTGTCTCTGTACTTTTCAGTTTCCACTTTTGTACTTATGTTGGGGGTGCTAGTGGACTGGTGTACTTGGACTTTTCACCGCTTAGTGTTTCAGCTTCCTTTCAGCTCTGATACTTGTTAGCTATAGATCTCTTTTGCAGGTTAGACGCTTCGTCTGTACGGCAGTTTCCGTACAGACGGCGGATCTGTTGGCGAGCCCGGGTCGCAGTTCGACCCCCGGGCGTGACAGATTAGGTGGTATCAGAGCCTAGGAATATAGGTCGTTGGGGACTTAGAGACCCTAGGCTTTTGGCTGGACAGTGGGAAGACTGTCGTGTGAGTTGTGACCTTAGCGAGAGTCTTGTCTGAGGGTGTACCTCCCCCTGAGGATTGGGGTGAGTGACCTCGCATGTTATTTCTCTAAAGGTGATCGTGTTGGCTGCAGACAGCATGATGCTTTAGAAAGGTTAACATGGTTAGACTTTCGTTTGTTTGGGGTCGAGAAAGTCTTGGTCCTAATGTTTTTCTGTTGCAGTGGTTTTTGGATGCTTCCGAGACGCCGTGCAGCGGCGAGGCGTGTTGGACCCGGGATGAGGGGCTCGTATAGCGGAAAGCTAAATGGATGGAACCGAGAGAGGCTTGAGTGATCCAGGCCCTAGCAGTCCTGGTATTTGAGGCGTACGGCGCCAGGAAGAGAGAGCATGGAGCGTGGGAGGCACATGCTTGGTGCACATAGCTTGGACCGAGAGCATCGCCCGAGTATCGTCGGTAGGTACCTCCGGCCGCGACTTTGTCGATTTCTGTTTCGGGATCGCACCATTGATGGTGCGGATGCAGCGAGAGGTTACTGATAGGTTGTGTACCGCATCCAGTTCTATCCCTTGAAGATTTCGGGACCGAGTTGGAGCCGTGAGAGGCCGAGAACTGAACGCTGTTATGGAAGATTTGTTCGAGGATTTGTTCATCCAGGATAAGCATCAGGGCGCTTGGTTATGTACTTTCTTTGGGACGCCAAGAGAGCTGGTGGCGTCGGATTCGTCTTGTTGGACCATCGGGAGCGCAGTTGATGTTCTGGGGTGAGTTTCTGTGACAGTTGAGCGGTGTATCCCTGGTCCGTCCAGGATGAGGCTTAGAGGTTGGTTGTGTTCGAGTGGGAACCGCCTCAAGATGACTATCTCTTTGTGCATTTTCGGCGATTGCCGACCTTGGATGCAGTGAGCGTGCATACGCGATGGATTGACCGAGGATCAGTGTTTCCGTCCGAGGGAGACGGTGAGCGGGGGATCAGCGTCGGAGTGAGAGCTCCGACATTGCCGATTTTGCGATAGTCGCGGGATTCGAGGTTGCCGTGATTCCACCCTCTGGATCAGGGGTCTCAGAGGAGACAGAGACCAGGAGGTTCTCGACAGTGCTCGCTTCAGCAGCAGTGCCAGGATGTGAGTTTCCCTGCTGCATGGGCCGCATTCTTCGTCAGGGTTGAGGATCGCGTTTCACCTGGTGTGGCCGTCGGGTTAGAGCTTGCTTAATGCCAACGCCGTGTGTGCGTTTCGGTAAAGCGGGGGTACCTTCGTGTGGGCCAGTGTCAGGACTGATGGTTTTGCACGTTTGGATCGATTTTCAGATCACGTGAAGCACGTGGATGAGTGCTGCCTGTCCTGCCAGTGCAACTAGGACCTTGGATTGATCATCGAGATGTTAGTCCTACATCAGAGCTGGGGGTGTTGATACGAGGTTGGATAGGAATCGGTCGTCCCAATTTATGCTATCATGGATTGTCGAAAGAGAAGACATTGACCCTCCGTAGACCTGGTCAGGAGGAGTGTATTTTTATAGCATGCGATGAGATATTTGATGCCCTGGCTGAGTTACCAGGAGGTTACCTGCCCCTGGCTGAGTTACCAGGAGGTTACTTGCCCCTGGCCGAGTTACCAGGTGGTTGATGCCCCTGGCCGAGTTACCAGGTAATTACTTGATTGGGACCGAGATCGAGACAGTCATTGACGTGGTTTGGTAACCGCGCCAACTTCGACAGCACCTCGTGGAGTATCAACCGTGGGACAGGGAGAGCTGTGAGCGCAGCTGCGAGATTTGACGGATCGAGAGGTCTCTGAGACCTAGTGCCTCGTCGTGGGAATACGACAGTGAGGATCCAGGCGGTTGTTACACCGTGGTGGATGTCACGTTGTGGGTACACAACCGTGTGAGTTCTTGTAAGGTTCGAACTTGATTAGTCTCACCTTGTGCTTGGGCAGATGCCTTCGAGTGATGGATATCTTTATGGAACCTTACAGCCAAGGGCTGTGCCTGGATACTGACCCGGAACCAGTAGGGCAGTTTGAGCGGTTTGCGTGGTCAGGTGGATTGACTAATGCCCTACTGATTGAGAGCTGTGTTTTTCCCTGTTTCACTGGACGGGTTGGTGGTGTTACCGTCGTGGGTTTTTGCTTATCTCCGAGTTGACTTGGAGCTTGAGGGGCTCTTGAGGTTAGTGCTACAACTTCTGAGGAGGAAGAAGTTGGTTGCCAAGCTTTGAGAGTTGCACTTCGACATCGAGGATTTCGTGTTTGGGCCTTGTGTTTTAGCCGCTTGAGTGACAGAGGATATGAGGTGTAGTGAGGCAAAGCTGAGGAGGATACCAGCTTTGATCCGGATATTGCCGTGATAGAGAGGTCATGGGATTGTTCAGAACCCTCGAACCTAAAGTGCTTGGACACTCAGGAGGTCAGGTTGAGGTAACGCCGGTGATAGATTTTGCAAGGATGTATGATTGCTTTATCCCGGCGAGGACATTTTGTTCAGTATGCCTTGTTTAGGCGAGCTGTGTAACCCTGGGAATTGAGTGCCAGAATCGAGAGAGGGTTCTCGAGGTTGAAGTTTTTCCCCTGTCAAGGGGAGGTGATCCATGTTTTGTGGAACTGGAGCTTTGGTGGCTATGAAGCAGCTGAGGAGTTTTGCCTTAAGGAGGCTTGAACTTCGGTTTTTGAGTTCTCGAATCGAGGGAAACTTCCAGCCTGAGAGTTATATATAGAACGAGTTATGCGAGTTGTGGATCCTCGAGCTGTGATCAGGCTGGATGAGGCCTATTTGAACCCCGAAAGTTTTGTTTTGCTTTCCCTTCCTTGGTGATGGACGAGGACTGCGTTATCCTCATCGACCGATGCGATTCTTGTTGGTGAAACCAAAGAATTTTGCAGTCGAATCATACCTTTGGGGGAAGGTTCAGTGTTGTCAGCATGAGGAATGTGAGTGACCACTTGAGAGCCTTGGGCAATCTGGGGATCTCCTATCCCTTTTGTTTTTGATTTACCCTCCTAAGCATGGATTTTGTTGGATTTCGAGGACGAAACCCTTTTAAGGGGGGGAGAGTGTAGAACACCGGGATTTGGATGACGCACCGACCTTGCAGGATGGTGTGGTGCGGAGGAATTTGCCTTGGATGTGTCCCACTTGTGTTTTCAGAGGAGTTCGGGTTGATTTGGATCCCCGCGGAGGCCTCTGCTTGTTTCGGGCTTTGTACGCGTTAGGTGACTGGTACGGGAAGCTCCGACACCGCTATGGGTTGCAGGAAAAATTGGGAAACACTTGGAGCAGGTGTACTTTTGATTTACAGCGAGGTTCGGGAGGTTCCGGACTGACGCAGAGGACCCGGAGGCAAAAAGTGAGTCGGAACTGGCATTTTGGAGCCGGTATTTGATTTGAGCACCCCGACTCAACGGTCGAGCTTTTTGAGGAGAAAAAGTTGTGGACACGCGTACTTTTGATTTACAGCGAGGTTCGGGAGGTTCCGGACTGACGCGGAGGACCCGGAGGTAAAAAGTGAGTCGGAACTGGCATTTTTGGAGCCGGTATTTGATTTGAGCACCCCGACTCAACGGTTGAGCTTTTGAAGAGAAAAAGCTGTGAGCGCGTGTACTTTGGAATTACAGCGGAGCTCGGGAGGTTCCGGGCAGCGGCGGAGAGCCCGAAGACCAAAAGTGAGTTGGAGTTGGGTTTTGGAATTAAATTAATTAAGTTAATTAATTTATATAAAGCTGTTGCTTTATAAAAACCCCTCCCCTCCACCTCTGTAGGAAAGGAAAAAGAGAAAGAAAGAAAGAAAAGGAAAAGAGAAGAAGGAAGAAGAAGATGGTGGAAATGGAGAGGGCCCTTGGGCGCGCGGCGCTGCAGGGGCCCCGCGCGGGCGGCCTTGTGCCGCGCGGGCCTGCAGGCCGCGCCCGTGGGCGCGCGGCCCTGCAGGGGCCCCGCGCGGGCGGCCCTGTGCCGCGCGGGCCTGCAGGCCAATGTGACACCCCCGGAATTTGGATTAGTCCTATATATAAATGATATAATAGGACTAAATCTCTAACCCGGCTATAGCATTTTGGATGGTAGCAAGATCCAAGAGGAACATGAGAGTTAAGCGTGCTAGAGCTAGAGTAGTTCTAGGATGGGTGACCCCCTGGGAAGTGGGGCGTCATAGTTGGTATCAGAGCCATTCACCAGCCGGAAATGTGAGATGAGTCTCGGCTGAGCCAGGGTTATTTAGCGGGTAGAGCGAGGCTCCCCGGCTAATGACCGTTGTGGGTGGAGTGCAGCTCCCCACAAGGTCGGCTAAGGCTAGCGAGACGAGTCTCACATCGCCTGGTGCTTGTGAGTATGCTTGAGCCTGACGTGGACGTCAGGGCTTAAAGGGGGGAAGAATGTGACACCCCCGGAATTTGGATTAGTCCTATATATAAATGATATAATAGGACTAAATCTCTAACCCGGCTATAGCATTTTGGATGGTAGCAAGATCCAAGAGGAACATGAGAGTTAAGCGTGCTAGAGCTAGAGTAGTTCTAGGATGGGTGACCCCCTGGGAAGTGGGGCGTAGTAGAGGCTGCACCGCTTTCTTAGTGACGATTGTGGAGGTGCCTACGGCGGCACTGGGACTCGAGGATATTCCTGTTGTCCGCGAGTTCCCAGATGTGTTTCCCCCTGAGTTGACGACTATGCCGCCGGAGAGGGAGGTAGAGTTTGTGATTGATGTGGTACCGGGAACCGCACTAATCTCAAAGGCGCCTTATAGGATGGCACCTGCCGAGTTGAGGGAGTTGAAGGCCCAGCTTCAGGATCTGATGGATAGGGGCTTTGTTAGGCCTAGTGTTTCTCCGTGGGGAGCGCCAGTTTTATTTGTGAAGAAGAAGGATGGGTCGCTTCGTTTGTGTGTGGATTATCGGGAGTTGAATAAAGTGACCATCCAGAACAAGTATCCCCTACCACGGATAGATGATTTATTTGACCAGTTGCAGGGAGCCTCAGTGTTTTCGAAGATTGATCTTCAGTCAGGTTACCACCAGTTGAGGGTGAGGGCCGAGGACATCCCCAAGACGGCTTTTCGATCCTGGTATGGGCATTATGAGTTTACGGTTATGCCGTTTGGTTTGACTAATGCCCCAGCTGCATTCATGGATTTGATGAACCGGGTATTTCAGCCGTACTTGGACCTGTTTGTGGTTGTGTTCATTGATGACATCTTGATCTACTCCCGGAGCGATTTGGATCATGAGGAGCACTTGAGGATAGTGCTGCAGCTTCTACGTGAGAAGAAGCTGTATGCCAAGCTTAAGAAGTGCGAGTTCTGGCTTCGGGAGGTTGCATTCTTGGGCCACATAGTATCAGCCGCAGGAGTGGCAGTTGACCCGACGAAGATTGATACAGTTCGGGATTGGCCGAGACCGACGACGGTGACGGAGGTCCGGAGCTTTCTGGGCTTGGCAGGCTACTACCGTCGGTTCGTAGAGGGCTTTGCGAAGCTCTCTACTCCCCTGACCTGTTTGACCAGGAAGGGGATGAGGTTTATTTGGACTGAGCAGTGCCAGCAGAGTTTTGAGGAGCTGAAGAGGAGACTGATTTCAGCGCCAGTTCTTACACTGCCAGTGATGGGAGATGGCTTCATGATTTACAGTGACGCCTCGCACAGCGGTTTGGGTTGTGTCTTGATGCAGCATGGGAGGGTAATTGCTTATGCTTCACGGCAATTAAAGGATCATGAGAAGAATTACCCTACACATGATTTAGAGCTTGCAGCTGTGGTGTTTGCATTGAAGCTGTGGCGGCATTACCTCTACGGTGAGCATTGTGAGATCTACACGGATCATAAGAGCTTAAAGTATCTGTTTACTCAAAAGGAGCTGAACCTGAGGCAACGCCGGTGGTTGGAGTTACTAAAGGATTACGATGTGAGTATCCTTTATCATCCCGGCAAGGCCAATGTGGTAGCAGATGCTTTGAGTCGGAGGTCAGTGCAGAGCTTGAGCATGTTGATCACACAGCAGGCCCCGCTGATTGAGCAGTTGAGGCGACTTCAGATTGAGGTTGTATCCCCTGGGGTCTCTGCTAGACTGATGTCTATGGTCTTGCAGCCCACTCTGTTGGACAGGATCAGGGAGACGCAGAGTGAGGACCCCCACTTGGAGAGGATTAGATCACAGATTCAGGCAGATCATATAGGGGATTTTACAGTGGATAGCTCGGGAGTACTGCGGTACAGGGACCGAGTATGTGTGCCTTCGGATCCAGAGATCAGAGACCAGATTTTGAGAGAGGCCCATTATACACCTTATACCATTCATCCTGGTGGTACTAAGATGTATAAGGACCTCAAGGCACATTTTTGGTGGTCCGGAATGAAGCGGGACATTGGAAGATTTGTGGCTCACTGTTTAACTTGCCAGCAAGTGAAGGCAGAGCACCGGGTTCCTGCTGGCAAGTTACAGAGTCTTCCAATTCCCGAGTGGAAGTGGGACCACATCACCATGGACTTTGTTACAGGGCTGCCGAGAGCGCAGAGTGGAGCCGACGCGAGTTGGGTTATTGTGGATAGACTCACCAAGTCTGCACATTTCTTGCCTGTTCAGATGACTTGGTCATTGGAGCGTCTGGCACAGTTGTATTTGGACGAGATAGTGAGGCTACACGAGGTACCTGCGTCGATTGTTTCAGATCGGGATCCGAGGTTTGTGTCACGATTCTGGGGGAGTTTACAGTCAGCTTTGGGGACCCAGCTCAGATTCAGCACTGCTTTCCACCCACAGACGGATGGCCAGTCCGAGCGCACTATACAGACCCTGGAGGATATGTTGAGAGCATGCGTTATGGATTTTGGGGGAGGGTGGTACCGACACTTACCATTGGTTGAGTTTGCGTACAACAACAGCTATCAAGCGAGCATTCAGATGGCTCCGTTTGAGGCGTTGTATGGACGCAAGTGTCGGTCGCCCCTGTATTGGAGTGACGTGGGTGAGAGGAGGATTTTGGGGCCAGATCTACTGTTGGAGGCTGAGGAGAAGATCAGAGTTGTTCGTCGACATCTTGAGACAGCCCAGAGTCGTCAGAGGAGCTACGCTGATACTCGTCGGCGAGACCTAGAGTTTCAGATTGGTGACCATGTATTCTTGAAGGTCTCGCCTTCGAAAGGGGTCCGGAGATTTGGAGTGCGTGGGAAGCTCAGTCCCCGCTTTATTGGATCCTTTGAGGTACTTGAGAGGGTAGGCCCTGTGGCGTATAGAGTTGCTCTTCCTCTACGCCTGGCCGGAGTACATGATGTTTTCCACGTCTCAGCTCTGAGGAGATATGTGTTTGATCCGTCGCACGTAGATTCGGAGCAAGGTACGTTCGTGTGATCGATACGTACTACATTGGTGAAGACCGTGGATTCGGTTGGACGTCGTGGATTCGACGTTGGACTTCGTGGATTCGAAGTTGGACGCAAATCGTGGATTCGAGGAGCGTTGTGGAGCGAGCGGAGAAGATCAACTAGGAGCGTATGAAAAAGGTTGAGTCGTAGGGTTACGGTAAATTATCTTGTACGTGGTTAATCTTAGTGGATTTCGCCGTGTTATCGGTCTTGTGGTTTTTTACTCCTGTGATGGAGTTTTCCACGTAAAATCTTGCGTACTTATTTATTTTCCGCATTGGGTTATTTTTTACGCAACGATTTGGTGTGATTATTGTTTACACCTATTCACCCCCCCCTCTATGTGGTTTTTCCCCTATTCATATCCATATTAACATAACCCACAGACTGCCGATAAATCGACAATATTTTTCCCGATTTACGGGTCGGGACTCAATTCCCGCTCAACGAAAGATATTTATTATCGGACGGAAGGTTCAGAGGTAGTGTACACACTGCCCGCAACAACCTATGATGTCACAATTGCATCTAGGCCCCTCAGGTCCCTACAAATTGCATAAAAACTCTCAAAATTACACTAATTTGCCTTAATGCAGCAATCCGAGAAAATTCAGATTGATCCGTGGGCACTGGTAGGTGGTCCTCAACGCACTGAACGCCGTGCTCGCTGATTGAGGGTGGCATAGGGCCCGAGGGAGATCTTGGGTCAATTAAAACTATGCAATGAAGATATAGAATGCTACTTATAAATGAAAATGCTTCCACTATGCAAACAGGGGTGAGCATCATGCTCAGCTAGGTCAAAGAAGTCGAGGGCTCACCTCTGATGTGTCGCGCGGCTGCCGGAAAGGTGGAAGAAGCAACCTCGGCCAAGGCTTGCTTCTAAGAGCCCGAGTTGGGCCAACTCTGGAAGGCTCGGTTCGGGTGCACCCTGTAGTGGCCCTGGTTCCCATGCAACGTTCTTCCGATGAATCCACTGTTAGAGCACCTAGTGTTGGTGTATCTGGCCCATGGTGCATCAATGGGATGCCACAGATGAACCCTGTGTGATATTATTAACTGTGTTGGCCTTCGGCTGGGTTTGCCAAAATTTCGGAAAAGAACTAGGCCAAACAGAGGTCGGAAATGGATTCAGCACGGGAAAACGCTTGAAAACGGCTATTTGCTTGTTTGATTCTGAGTCCGGATGCCCAACAACGGACTCCCGGAAGTTTTCAGTGGTTTTGGTGCATGGGAGGGGCCGTAGACCGCCGGCATGCCACGTGGCGGCCTATCATTGGCCGGTTTACGGCTCGCGGTCCACAGAGCAGCGCGGCGGGGTGCACAGACCCGGCGCACGGACACGTGGCACCGCCTGGTTGGCGGGCGCAAGGCGCGCGGTTTACCGGGTGAGCGCGGCGGTGCATGGACCAAGGCGGGGACACGTGGCAGCCTCCGGTTGGTCGGTGCACGCGGCGCGGTCCACGGAATTCCTAAGTGGGATGCGTGGACCGGGTGTAGGGGACACGTGTCACCCTCTGATTTGCGGGCGCACCGAGCGCGGTGCACGGGGCCTGGGCTGGCGCCTCGGGGTGCGTGCGCATAACGGGGCCATGCCACGCGACCGGCGCGGCCGCCGACCGGCTGGCGGGTCAACCGGGTGGCCACGTGTCACCGCCTGATTGGCGGGCGCCAACCGCCTTCCTGTGCGGGGCAGGGCCACGTGGCAGCCTGGGTGTGGCCCGCGCAGCTGTTTGCTGTTCGGCGGGACACGTGGCGGCACCAGGTGGATTCGGGCGTGAACAGTGTTGGGCCGGCCCAACACTGTAGCCGCCCGAATGTTCCGGGCGCCCGAAAGTTGGGCCCAAAAGCCCAATGCTTGTGTTTTTTTGGCTTTTCCGGGTGAGGCCTATAAATAGGCCTCTTGGGGCCTCGTTTTAGAGCTTTTCCCGAGAGCTTTTGGCTTTGAGCCCTTCACCAATTTTCCTTCTCTTCCTCTTGCGCATCTTTTGGCGGAGGCTCAGGATTTTTGGAGGCCGCGACGACGGCGACTTCTGCATCGGGGTGCGGAGCGATGATTTACTATTGGAGGCCCATTTTCGTCGCAGTTTAGTCTGGGAGGTCTACAGAACTACCCCGACGGTATTTTTGGACAATTTCTGCAGCGACGGTTTCGTAAGAGGTAAATCTACAACTTCCGTGTTGGACACTTTTTCTGGAACTGAGATTTTCTTGGGGTTCTGGGTACATTTTTAACCCCCTTTGCGACTGTTGGTTGATTTGGATAGCACCTGCTTGTCGGATTTTTATCTCCACATCCGGACATCGGATTTCGACGTTTCAGGACTCTATCGACATCTACTCTTCGCAAGGATCGCCGTCATATTTTTATTGGATTTTTTGGAGGAGGTTTTTCAGGTGAAAGTTTCGTGTTATTGGGATAGTTCGTCACAGATTTTTGGGAATTGGAATTGTGTGGATTAAGTGTAATTGTTGGATTGTATTTTGTACCCAGGGTATATTGAGCACTGCTGCTGTACTTTTGGCTTGTGGTTGTACTGTGATATCTGTTATTTGGGCTTTCTCAGCTGTACGATTTCGGACAGTTAGCACTTTCAGGTGGGTGACCTTGCTTCCAAAATCTATGGACTGCGTGCTAACTCTATGTATGTAGGATCATGCATGTTAGAAATTGGATTAAACAGCATGTGTAAACTGTATGTTGGTACTCTTGTATATCAGTTGTGAATCTTGTGACCTTATTGTGATTCCTACTTCATGTTATTTATTGAAATCTTGGAACTTGACCTAGCACCCTTGTCATATGTATCATGTTCAGCCGGACTGTAGAAAACTCCAACTTGGGCTAGGTTTTTATTGCTCTAGACATTCCACATCACGATACTTCATGTCACTCGGGACTTAGCTTTTCCTCTCCCGGGTTGTGGGCCGAGAGGTCCGGTGGTTGTGGGATGCATTTGCACTCGTGTCTGGGGACCGAGTGGAGTCGATAGCAGTCTGTAGATCTGATTTCTTTGGGAGAGTGATAGTGATGGTAGATCTGGGTTCTTGGGAGCTGTCAGAGTGACAGTGAGTCTCAGCTGTGTAGATTCCAGCTAGTGAGTGAGTCAGTGATTTGTTGGTTAGCCGATCTTGTTGATCGAGGATTTGGATAATAGCCTGCATGAGCCACATTTGAGCTTTACAGAGATACTTTACAGAGATACTTGTTATGGGTTACTTTGACTCGAGCGGGTCGCTCCCCTCGAGTGCCACTCCGGAGTAGGCGAGACCGGGTTGTTGTACCGGCGAGTTTGAGCTTTTCTACCGCGACTTGTTGTTGCATTTGTCCCTCTGGCTGTGCTTGTGTTGGCAGTCATGGACGCCCTACGTAAGTCCGCTCCTCCGGGACGTAACGGTAGTAGGTTGGCGCAGGTTTGACTGGACCCGATGAGGCAGTCAGTTTAGATTGGGTGATCAGAGACGAGGGTTAGTTGTGGCATCATGTTCTTTCTGTTCCACTCTTGAGCATCTAGATAGAGGCATAGTAGCTGTAGAGTTACTTTTCCCAGCTTTCCTTACAGCACTGCATATGTTACTTTATGCCTCTAGTAGACTTAGTGGGCAGACCGTCGGGCTTGTTGGCGGCACCCACTGAGAACTACTGTGGGATGTAGTTCTCACACCCGTCGTGGTGTCTTCTCCCCAGGGACTTCTGCTCCGGTTCCTGCAGCTCCAGTTGCTGATCCAGCTCCTTCTGACCGAGGTAAGGGAGTCGCGAGATAGTTCCCTTCCTGTCATCATCAGAGTGAGAGTAGATGTACCCCTGTACTATTTTGGAGTGTGTTATGTCGAGTGACTTTTGTAGTGAGATATCGAGTTGTACCTTTCTTTTCTGCTTTTCTGAGAGACTCTTATTTTCTGGTGAGGTTGGTCTGTATGTTGGTGAGTTGTAGTTATATTTTATGTCTTTTATTTCAGCTTTTACTATTTCAGCTCTGATATCTGCTAGTGTAGATGTTTCTTTGCAGGTTAGTCGCTATGCCTATACGGGGCTTCCCATATGGGCGGCGGATCTGTTGACGAGCCCGGGGCGCAGTATCGACCCCGGGGCGTGACACACCCCTTGCGCAAGCAACGGCTAGAGGAGGTTCCAGAGGGTGGCAGGAGCTCAACAATGCTCAGCTCCGGCAACTACAGAAGAGAGTGGGCCAGAGGAGTAGGAGTTCAGTTCACCTAGAGCCAAGATGGAGAAGAGGTTAATCCAACGGCTTGAGGTCGCATGCAAGGGCACCAGAAGCTTGCACATAACGCAAAGAGGCTAGCTGGATGCTTAGCCGGGTGCTGCAAGCGACGGCGGTGACTGGTGGCTAGGCTCGGCCGACCTTGAGGCCAACAATGGCAAAACCCAACCTAGGGGCTCCCAGGTCCAAGTAAGGGTACAGGCGGCTTCCCCTCGATGCAGGGGAGTTTGTTGGGTGGGTGGCCTGTCACGCCCCGGGGTCGAAACTGCGACCCGGCTCGCCAACAGATCCGCCACCCATACGGAAAACCCCGCATAAGCAAAGCGTCCAACATGCAAAAGATACTACTACAGCTAAACAGATATCAAAGCGAAAAATAAACTGCTGTAATATAAGAATTCAAACCACTGTACAACTGGAATAAATACAAGGTCCATCCCCCAAAATAAAAGAATACCAAATCTGATACAGAAGAAAAGTACAAATAGAAGATCCTCCTATACAACATCTATGAATCCCAAAAGGGAGATAACTAAAACAAGAAATACAACAGTGTACAGTAAATCCCACAGTTCGGGATGGTACATCTACCTCATCAAAATAAACTACCCTGGTAGAGATCTATCTCACGACTCCCTGTCCTCGGTCCGTCAAGCTAGCTAGAGCAGGAACGGAAGGGTAAAACTCTGCAAAAACTGTCACCGACAGAGGGTGTGAGAACTACACCAACACATAGTTCTCAGTGGGTACCGTCTCCAAGACCAACGGTCTGCCCACTAAGTCTACTAGAGGCATAAGATAACAGAAATACTGAAAAGAATAAAAAGCTGGAAATAACTCTACAGCTACCATGCCTTTATCTACTATGCTCAAAGGGTGATACAGATGAAAATGATGCATCGACTCTATCCCAGTATACTGAATCAACCCAATCATACTGACTGCCACATAGGGTCCAGTCAAACCTGGGCCTACCTACAACCACATACCCGCACTGGGTCAGGAATTACGTAGGCGGTCCCAGTCGAACTGCGTCGACAAGCTGCGAAAGATAAGTAACAGGCCTAGTGTAGTGCACCGACTCTGCGGAATAGCGAAGTGCGGTGAAATCGCTCCTAACATGTTTAAAATATGTTTACGGGTGAATTCGGAGTGTTTCGGTTCGAAGCGAAGGCCTTCGGATCGAAAAGTGACTTGACGACGCGCAAATTGGAAGCTTCAGATTTGTGAAGCTTCAGGCTGCTTTGCGTACCGGAACAAAATGTTGGGTACCATAACCAATTAGTAAAATCCCAAACAACAAGCTCTCGGTTTGGAAATTGGCCAAAAATATTCTAAGTCTCTAGGTACCGGTACCAAATGTTGGGTACTAGTACCCCATGCAAAACAGGGATTTCCAGCTCTCGGGTTAGAGGTTTTGTGGGTTTAGTAGCGGAACACGAGGGTTGGTACCGGAACTGAAGGCCGTGTACCGGTACTCAAACCCGAGTATCGGTACCCAATGCCCAGAATGCTGGGACAGTGAGATGAATTCTTTTGTAAGTGGGGGTAGTTTGGTAAACTCACCCCACCAGCTACCTCATTGCATAAAACCCCTCTCTCCCTCTCTCTCCTCATTCTCCCTCTCTTCTCCCACTCCCTGCGTGAGAAACCAGAGGAAGAAAAGAGAAGAAGGAAAAGAAGAAGAAGAAGAAGAAGAAGAAGAATAAGAAAATGAAGATGAATAGGAGGCTAGGGTTTGGGATTTGATCTCCCAAGAAGCTTTGGGATTTCGTGGAAGGCCTCAAGGGAGCTTTCCAAGTGAGCTCCAACCCTTTTCCCTCTCTCTTTTGGCCAAGAACTCAAGAGGAAGGTATGTGAAAAATCTAGGGTTTTTCTCTTCGAAATTTATATGGGTTTTAAAAGAGATAGAAATGATCTCTTATGGTTCTAAACCTATTTTTAGGAATTTTCTTGGAGGTTTGAGGGATCAAACCCTAGTTCTTGCAACAAGAACATCAAGGTGGGGGATTCTTCCGAAAATGGGTGACCTCTCCCCTTTGTCCTTTGATTTTTTGACCTAGAAGCATGTTAGTGAGCATGTTAGGGTAATAAGATCATGAATATGGATAATTAGGGTTTAGCCCTAAAAGCAATTATGTTAACCTATTGTAGGTTAAATTTGTATGAGCATAAATAGTAAAGAATAAATGCATGAAAATGATTATGTTAGGGTATAACCCTAGGAATCATGTAAAGGCATAAGAGAAATGCATGATGGTTGTAAAACCTAGGAGAAAATGAGGACGATTGAATGGATGCAAAACTAGGAGAAAACTTAGATTAAGGGTTTAACGAGTGGCATGATAACCTAGGAGTTAAACCTAGATATATGAGTGACATTGTCTTAGAGAATAACCTAAGGTTGATTATAGAGTGCTCAACATAAAGTCAAATGTACTCTAGGTTATGTGAAAAAGAGAAAGACATAGAGTTAATAAACTCTAGGGGATGACGAAAAGTGGAACATAGAGTCAAGGAACTCTAGGGTAAAAGTGATATAGAGTTAAATTAGAGTTAATGAACTCTAAGTAAAAGAGGAAAAAGAAAAATAGAGTTAATGAACTATAGGAATAAGTTGAATGTAAATAGAGTTAATAAACTCTAAGCCAAATGTAAGTGAATGTAGAGTTAATAAACTCTAGGCCAAGGAAAAATGAAAATGGTAAATGTCTTCGTGACATAGTGTAACCCTAAGGTTAATTAAGACATAGGGTTGTGACATGAGATCAAATAAGAATAAAGGAAAGGTTTAAAAATGGGCTAAAGAGTTAAGAAAATTGCAAAGTGGCAAGATTAAGTGTAAAAATAAATGAACAAGAGGTTCAACTCTAAATTGATGTTAGAGACTGTCATACCCCGGAGGTTCGAAAAGAGCGGAAAACGTAACTATATTTTTTTTTTCTTTGAGAGAACCTTGCCTCCGGTGCGCGCTAGACCCGCCACATATACAAATTCACTCCCCAAACGGGCGGAGTCTCCTTTGTATACGTACGGCGTTCCGAACACGACTATTACTTTAACCATGCAATCATTGAGCAATCAGACGGAGAGATCACACTTAACCGTACAATCATAATTACCACATTGCAATGAAAAGATAAATCCATAGGTTTGAAAGACGGTGTCCACACGATACCCGGTTTTACAAAACGTTTTCGCAATCTCTTTTACGCGGCAACATTACTTGAAAGGATAAATCCACGGGTTTAGAAATCAGTGCCTACACGACACTTGGTTTGAAAATGCTTTTGAAATCATGTTTATATTTGAAAACAAGTCGCATTCATACATCTCAACAATCATAGTTATAAGTAGTCATTCCTACGCTAAGATCTCAATCCAACATCCACAATAAACCATTCACAAGTAATCACAGATATACTAACCAAACACAAAGAGATAACCATAAAACTGAAAAGTCTATTAGCCACATTGGCTATGGTCCTCTACACGCTGCCTCACCGTCGTCCCGGTTCCCACCCCTGCTCGGACCTGTCACAGTGTGGGTAGTTAGTGACTGATAAAGTAGATAATAAACAAGTAAATGCTATAAACTGAAAAGACAAACCGATACACCAGAGCATTTACTTCCCCCTCATGAATCGCTAAATCCCTGTCACAATCACGCTGGGCACCTACCCCAGATTTAAAATATGTTGGGCACCAACCCTAGATACCGCGCTCATTTTCTTGGTGCCTCCAACCCCTCTACTGCCCAAGGAGCAGTCGCCTCACCGTGAGGGGTCCCCATCATCCCTAGTCGTGGGGTACACGGGTAATCTTACCATCTTTCCGAAAAAATACACCCTGTGCGGTGGCCAGACCGCCGGTGTGCGTGTAAGCAAATATGAGCATATAAGATAGCACCGCGACCTCAGCCGCCTCAGTTAGAATTAAAACGGGATTCTCATGCAATGGGGTTAGACAAATTTACCAAAACATCTACTTTAATCTCACAAAAACACGAGAACGACTATACCCCGAAAATACCGAGAAGGTACCCTCCTCGAATGTGCTGACCGGAACACCTGAGACCGAATCACGGTCGCAATTGGCACTCGGACCTAAAAAAGTCCCCAAAACAACTACGGTCAGAACGGAAACATATTCTGTAATTAAACGGAGTCCAAAACCCAAAAACACTACCAAAAACTCGGCACGGCAGGGGCGACGACGCGCGACGGACGACGCGGCCACCACCGCGTCGTTGTATGCCATGCGGCCGCGCAGGCACCGGCCCCGCGCGGCACCGCATGCGGCTTAGCCATGCGGTTACCAGCCCCGCGCGGTGCTGCATGCGGCACGGCCGCGCGGGCACCAACCCCTCGCGGCTCTACCAGCGGCGCGACCGCTTGGCACTAGCCCCGCGCGGCGCTGCCTCCAGCGCGGCACCGGCTGCAGCGCTGCGTGGGCGCCAGCCCCACGCGGCGCTCCGGGCAGCCCGACAGCGCGGGCTTGTCCCGCACGGCACCGCCTGCAGCGCGGCGCGGGCGCCAGCCCCGTGCGGCGCTGCGGGCAGCCCGACCGCGCCGGCTTGCCCCGCGCGGCGCTGCCTGCAGCACGGCGCGGGCGCCAGCCCCGCGCGGCGCTGCGGGCAGCCCGACCGTGCGGGTTTGCCCCACGCGGCACCGCCTGCAGCGCGGCGTGGGCGCCAGCCCCGCGCGGCGCTGCGAGCAGCCCGACCACGCTGGCTTTGTCCCGCGCGGTGCCGGCCGGGGCGCGGCGACAGCCCCGGGACAGTGGCGGCGGCTAAACCAAAAACGGTGAAAAACCCCGAAACGAAAACAGAAAGAGCATCGCTTACCGCGATTTCATCGGAGAAGGCAATCCGTTCACGCTCCCGGCTTCGGCACGTTGATCGGGGATGATCGGGTCCCTCCGCTTTCTCCTTATTTCTTTCTTTTGTCTTCCGGTTAGGATTTTTCTTTTCCTCTTTCTTTCTTTTCTCTCCGGCTAGGGTTTCTTTTCGAAAAAAGTGATTTCTCTTTCTTGGTACGTACCGCAGAAATCCACATCGGGTATTTAATATTGAATTAATTATTTATTTATTCGTACGAGATAATTCCTTATCTCCTCGAAAAGCGTGCATGATCTTTTGCACGGATTCCGATGCATACTATGATTACCGCGATCCTAAAGACCCCTTTCTGGGGGATCTGTAAGTCGGAATTCGGATCCGGTCGCACCGCCGTTCACCGTTTTTCGAGCTCTATCACAGAAAAATACCTGCACCTCAAGATTATCAACTTAAGTAAACCCGTTAATTCGGTTACCTCTAACTTATACTTTATTAGCAGGAGGGTAAAACGTTACACGAAAAGTTGTGATATTACAGAGACACCCAAGTTATCCCAGAGTAAAGAACTTAGGATAAAAGAGAAACATAAAAGATAAAGTGAGGCATAAATACTAACGGGAGGGTTGAGCATGTGGCACTCTCGGGTGGATGAGGGCCAAGGTGCTTTGAACTCATCTGAAACCAAAATGTAAAGAAAATGCTTAAAGAGTAAAAGAAGCTAAAGGCTAAATTGAATGAAAGAAAGATAATGAGAAAAAGGAAATTGCTTAATAAGCAAGATAAGCTAAAAGCTTGAATGAAAATGAAACGGATTGCCAGTGGCAATGTGAGCTATAAGCTCGAGTAAGAAAGAAAAGTAAGTGCTTAAGAACAGAAAAAAAGAAATGGGGATAATGTGCAAAAGAGGCTAAGTGCTAAAGTAAAAAAAAAAAGAAAAAGATAATAATACGGGCGACCCTTCGGGGGTGAAATGTGCTCCTGTTGGACGTTAGGGCAGTGTCCCTCTCCCGGGTGCTTCTGTTGGACGTTAGGGCAGTGTCCCTCTCCTGGGCGCTCCTATTGGACGTTAGGGCAGTGTCCCTCTCCCAGGCAGTGACCCGTATGACAAAGCTCCCCGTTGGGCGGGGTAGCACTTGCGGGTGCTATCGGCAACCTTAAAAATCTTGTCTTATGGTAGTAGCATGACTGCCGGGCTAGAGCCCTTTGGGCAAGAATTTTCGTGAGTTTAGCAACTTGAACTAAAGCACAAGAATGTGAAAAAGGTAAAGAGGAAAGTATAGTGGCCTAGGTAGCCGGGTTAGTATAACCCTTTGGTAGCGGCATAGTGGCCGAGTTTTGGGTAGTGGCCCAGAGGGGCAAGATTGATAGCAATGAGACAAAGAACATACACAGATAGTGTAGAGTTAATCATACATAGTTATGATCATGTTAGTCAGCATCTGCAGTTATTATAACATAGATTATCTTGTTATCATGCTTCCATTGGACCAAGTGGTGTAGAACATTCTTTCTCAGTGGTTGAACCCACTGGGAACTTTAAGTAGTTCTCACACCCTTGGGTGACCATTTTTCCCAGGTACAGGTACAACGGTTGAGACAGGCGATAGGGGCAAGGGCCCAGCAGCATAGAGACCTAGAGGGTTTAGCAGGTGTACCCTTTTTATATTTTTGAGTGAACTATGTATTGTGAGGAAAAAGAATGTAAAATTGTAATATTGTTTAAAGTTCAATTTGAGAGATGAAAAATGTAATAAATGTTATATTATGGTTCACTCATGTATGCTTTCATTCTTAGTTTAAACTTGTTGTTTATTTGATGAGAGTTTTAATTAGTAGTGATTTTAGTACTCTAATATTAAGCTTTCGCATACACTTGATGTATTGTTTTGGATGTTACCGTTCCTTTCGGGTATAGAGAGGTCATGCCCGATCAGCGGGTCTGTTGGCGTGCCCGAACTGTCCAAATTGACGGTCTCGGAGCGTGACACCTAGCTCCGGAGCGGCACTCGAGGAGAGAGACCCCACCGAGAAAAGTATCCGCGCATCTTTGTCGAGCTTAATATGGCTCATGCAGGCTATAGTCCAAAAACCACGATCAATCAGATCGACAAAGTCCAACTCACAACACTAACCCACCGATTGGATGAACTCAATGGCCAGGACCGCCGTCAACCAAATGGCTCCCAAGATAGGACATCAAACCCAACATGCTAAAACTCACTGGCTGGAGATACTCCACAGCCGACGACAACGAAGGGCCCCAAAACCTCGAAAGACTAGTACCTACAACCCAAATCAAACAAGAACAGGCTCTAGGCATGGCCTCTCGTTATTCTCGACCCGAGGAAGAAAACAGTTGTAGTAACCGTGATTTTTGAAATCAAAAATTTAAGTTTAAATAATTTTCTGGGTTATTTAAATGGCAAAAATGAATTATTAGTAGTGCAATTGTGGCCCGAAAATACCGACTTTTGATCGGAGCCTGATCTCGAAAATCTGAGATCCCCAGTGCGACCGTCTCATCAAAACAAGAAAGATTGATATTCACATGTTTTCGATCCGACGGTCGGATCTTCCGCAAAACAGTAAAGAAGAAGCGGGGCCCACAACTTAAGTTGTGAATAGTAACCACTGATTTAATTCCCCTCTCGACCAACGTCGGCCATTTCGCCGTCTGGACCCCAAACATAGTAGTATGAGTAGTCGTTTCTAGCTATTTTCGATATTCTAAGCGCAATGGCACTGACAGAATTCGCGTTTGAAGATTCCGGTGCATCAAAATGCGTGCATTACAGTATAGGCTATAGTATATTATGGCCCGAGATTTTATTCGAGCGCCGAATCAAGCAAGCAAATATGCTACTTGAAAGGTCTCGACGAGCCGGACGTTGTGGCGAAGTCCGTTTCGCAATTCGACAAACCGTTTGTCTCGAAATGCGCGAAAAGTGTCGAAAAACCAATCTTTTCTATTAAAACCTATACTTTTCATGGACCAAATGTTTTGGGGCTTTTAGGTTAGGGTCCTGGCAGCATATGTGATCTACAGTGGGGGGTCTTGAAGCATTAGAATGGCTGTGTGGGGACTAAACCACAATTTTTGCAAAATATTGCATTAAATGTAATATGACTCTTGGGGTTGTGTGGGGGGGGGATCCGAGGGGCCAACATGGGTCTCTGGACTTCCTTTACTCCCCTGATCACTCCAGCCAAAGCCCTAGATGCGGGGGTAGCCGAGGAGTCACCAGCCATTGGAGAGAATCCGAGAGTGAGAGAGGAAGAGAGAGGTTGCACTCAAGTTGCTCCAATTTGCTCCTGGTGATTTCTGGAGTGTTCTCCTGCGTCCTGAGATCGAGCCCGAGCTTGCTGGGTGGCTGCGCGACGCGGGGGAGGAGAACCGGCTTCTACCTTTCTTCTCCAACTCCGGCAAGGTAAGATCTTCCATCACTCTGTGTTGTAGCACCCGAGACCCTTGGAAGTCGACTCTGTAGAGTCTAGAGATGCTCCCTGCCTAGCCCCGAGCCCCCATGCACGGTCGGTTGCCGGCGGGAGAAAACTTCTCCGCCAGAACCCTAAAAGGCTCCGCTGCGGCCATGCGTCGCAACCGCTGATCCAAACGCCAAATAAAATTATGGGCGTAGACTGTAGGAGGTAAGGATCAACTCCACCAAATTTGGTAGAGTTTGATCAAGTGAGCACACCGCAATCCGAAGACCTAGTTTTCGGGTTTTTGCGGTTTGGCCGAGCTTGTTGCTCCGGCACCGGCGTCGCTCCCCGCCGCCGGCCACATGGCCGGGAAGCTTACTTGGATCAAGGGGATCCCACCCATGCTCTTGCATGGAGCCCATGCAGCCTTGGTGAAAATCCACCATTAGAGGTGGGAAGCTCAAAACCGAGCTTTGCTCCACCGCCGCCGCCGCCGTGTCCTGTCGCCGGGCATGGGTTCAAGTAAGTTCGCACTACTACAATCATGACATTTGGTGGCGACAAAAGTCGCCACCATAAGCCAAAAAGTCGCCACCAAATAATTTTGGCGGCGACTAAATGTTGCCACCTCAAAGCATGTCGCCGAAAGTATATAGCGGCGACAACTTTAGCGGCGACATAAAAGGTGGCGACAATTGTCGCCACCAAATGTATGAAGAATCGGTGGCCACCGAATGTATGAAGAAACGGTGGCGATGGTTGTCGCCACCAAATGTATGAAGAAACGGTGGCGACAAATGTATGAAGAATCGGTGGCGACAGTTGTCGCCACCGAATGTATGAAGAAACGGTGGCGACAATTGTCGCCACCAAATGTATGAAGTAATGGTGGCGACATTTGTCGCCACCAAATGTATGGAGAAACGGTGGCGACAAACGTCGCCACCAAATATCTAAAGAAAAGGTGGCGACAAAATGTCCAGATTAAAAGGTGGCAGCAGCTATCGCCACCAACGACGACACAAATGAGAGGATGAAACAATTCTTTACGACCAGATGACGCAAATGATTTTGGCCTGGGTTAAACACGAAAGATCCAAAATGTCACAATAAAAATTCTTTTCAAAAACCTCTGCCATAAATAACTTCCGTGATTCATCGTCAACCAAGTCGGTAGTTATTTATGAAGGAAACATATTTTGAATTAACAAACAACGGAATAAAAATCAAATTCTACCATAAAATTGCTCTAAACAATTTCAGCCCACTAATCACTTGCGGTAAACCAAACACAACCAAATCAAGGGGTTGATGTAGCAGCAATTTCAACATTTATTCATTTATTTTTCCCGTTTCTCCTAACAATACAGCTCATACTACTGTACAAGTAAAGCTTCCGCAAAAGAGCCCTTCAAACATGTAAAAGTATATATCAACTAAAAAACAAATCAAATTATCAAAAGCTTCAATTAATTTTCCCATACCCTGCAGTGCCACTGCATATGATGGATTAAAATCTAACTGATCGATCCACGCGCAGTTAATCCATCGACAGTACCGCAGAAAAGGTTCTTCCTCACAATTTCCCTTTTTGTTCTTCCGACTCATTAGGAAGTTGTCTTCTTCTCATTGTTCTTGCCGCGGAAAGGTGACAGAAGAGAGAAGGGGCGAGAAACTGCAAAAGGAAGAATATGAATGTTCAAATGAAAAGGGAAGTCTCAGTAAAATGAGAATACCAAGGAAATGAGCATAGATTTTTCTTTCATATTGGTGACTAACCTTTAGTTGGAGCGACTCCGGAATTGGTATCATCTTGAGAAATGAGATTCCTCAGCATTTGAGCTGAAATATAACAAACACTGTCAGATAATAAACAATCGTCGTGTAACATTATTCGAGTGTGACGTTTAACATAATAGGTTTCAATGACATAAAAAAAAAATTCCGACTCTTTATAATGCTACCAGATCAAAAAAGATTATTTACCCCGGTCTATTAATCTTCGGGAAAAAAAGTGTAACTAATATGTAGAATCTAGTTGGATAACAGTAGTAACATTATGGATAGCCGACAATCAACTAGAAGAAGGTCTCAGAGATAACCCCATAAGGCTGAGTTCTTGAACCACCTATGCTAGAAAGTATTCTGGGTAATTTCGACTGCTGCGGTGGACGTCGAGGGGGTGGTGGTTTCTTTTGTTCGCCGTTATTCTGCTGTCTATTGATGTGGTTGTACATTCTGGTCTTGTTGTTCAAGTCCTGCAGGTGTGGGTACACTAATGTTGGGTTTCTGTAAGAGTGAATGTCTTAGTGTTTGTTTTCGGTGCTGGGCTTTAACCCCTCTTTGTGAGGGGGGGCCATACCTGCTACTCCTGTATCTGTTCATCAAATAGGGTTTAACCCTGTTTAATCAAAAAAAAAAAAAAAAAACAGTAGTAACTAGATGTTTGGCAAACCATAAGTCTGGAATGAGCTTATTCTCTTAAAAGAACAAGCTCCAAACCAATGCTTCTGTTTCTACTAAGCCGGAAAGCTATTGAGGGGAATTTAATGAAAAGCTGCAGCGGCTTTTCGGCAGCTTGATTCAAAACGGCTTATCCGCAGAAATTCCAGCCTGGCCAAACAGGCCCTTAATTATCCTTAAAACAGGAAAGACAGAGAATTTGCCGGCCACAGGTTCTGAAATATCTTCTTTCAAGTAGAACCAAATATTTAAATGCACAATAATGAGCTCAAAAGGCATTAAAAACTCTTTGTAAGGAAACATATCATACCATCATTGGAAGCAACGGCACCCACTGCGGCATCATCAAATATGTATTACCCAAATAATAAGCGGCAATTGTAGTCCTCATCTGTAACTTCATAATTAGTCGAATTAGCTCCATTTATAAGAACTATAGTTCCTTCATTAGTTTCCCTATACCAGCTGTAGTGGCTTGAACCCTCGTATCCACCATAATATACTCCCTCCCCATTATATACACCTGATCTTATCTCCTTCAAGCTAACTTCAGAAATAACTGGAAGAGCTGTGAAGCCAAGATGCATTCAAAATACAAGGTCAGAAAGTATGAAAAACACTGAAAAATATGCTGAAAACTCTGTATAAATCTATGCGACCTGCTTTGACTGGATTGAGGACTAATGGTAACTAATGGATCTCCAACTTTTCCATCAGCACGTGTAGGAACCCAGAGAAGGGCCAGGTAAGAGTCAACATCCTTTAGTGAAGGTATATATGTCACGCCCCGGGTGGAAACCAGAACCCGGGCTCGCCAACAGATCCGCCGTGCACACGGAATTTTCCATGTACACGAAGCGTCGGTAACCTGCTCAGATATAAATGTATAATAAAAGAGCATAATACAGAGCTGAACTAAAAGAACTACATAATATCTCAGACTGGAAAAGAAATAAAAACTGTATAAAAATACAATAAACTCCCAGCTCACCAAAATAATACACCCAGCTGGCCAAAGCCAGACCACAAAATAAAAGTGAACTACTACAGTCTGAGAAAAAGGGGTACAATATCTGTCTAACAGCAACTCACAGCCTCACAGGAGATCTATCTACTCAGCGATCCCCTCACCTCGATCAGCTGTCGATGGCCCAGCAGCTCCCGCAGAAGACTCTGCAAAACAAGGAAAAGAAAGAAAGAAAAACAACAGTGGGGGTGAGAACCACTAGTAAACCAGTAGCCTCCCCCTGTGGGTAAAGCCTCAAACTCCGACGTACCCACTAAGTCTACTAGAGGCAAAGAATGAAGAAAGTGGTAAGCTATAAGACTACAGATAAAAAGGAACTACCACTAGTATGCCTCTAAATGCAGTGCCAAAATGAATGACTGTAAGTATGCATCAGTAACCGCATCTGTCCAAATAAACCCAATCTAGCCACCAGTAAAAACTGGTACCGCCTGCTGCCGCTATCATCATCGTGCAACCTGATCCGCACCAAAGTGATAGCAATGAGTCAATGCCGTCCGGTACCCACTTGGTACCCCGCACGCTTCGAAGTGGCACTCGAGGGGAGCTACCCACACGAGGAAAGTAACCATGTCATAAGTATCATAAAAGCAGGACCGGATCATGACTATGATCAAAGTGGAAAACCCCTCCACTAAAGAAAACCCCAATCTGATGCAAAGGTAAACATCCGGTCAACCGCCTAATGTCCGCGGTTACCGCAATACCCCACAAGTCCACAATCTGATGAAATAACCAACATCTGGTCAACCGCCTAATATCCGCGGTTACCACAATGCCCCACAATCCATAATCAAGTACGACCTGTCCCAGACTCCAAAGTCCCGACTACACTATCCCAAACCCCTGCTCGAACCCGAGCAATATGAATCAAAAGTCAAAATGAGAAGGAGAAAGAAAACAATCATGATTTCTCCTAAGTCAAATCCCAATATGATAGTGTAGCAATAAATAGTGGCCTATCTAGATGTCCAAACAAGCATGCAACAGTCCTCAAGAAAGATAAAACAAAGTGTATCAAACAGTAACTCCACATGTGTATTAAATAATAGCTTCGCATAAATATAACCATCATGCTAAAATCATCAGTCAACTACACATGTATATAATCCCTGGTCCATAATAAATCTCAAAGTGGTACCCGCACATAGATATGTCATCATGTCCCAATACTTAATCCATTTAACCAACTTTCATAAAATCTATGTGCTACACGGCATGTTAATTATCACTATTAAAATATCTCAATGATCATGTTCCAACAACAATATTATCCCAGTAATATTTCCAACATGCTATATCCACATAATTAATCTCAAATGATAGGCTCGCATTTATATCATTCAATCATGCATGGTAATCAATCAATAAGTCCAAACGGGGAATCCTCTAAATAAACTTAGTGAGTAAATCACAGTAAGAGGTAAGCAACAACTACCCACCTGAAGAGCTGACTATCCAAATCCCACAGCTGAAAATACCAGGAAATCCAAATCTCCTACTCCAAAGGGTCCAGTAATACCCGCAACTCTCCTGGGTACAACATAAAGTCCATAAATCCCAAAAACTACCCCCACATACACATACAGAAATCAGTCCCAAAGATGCCCTTATTTCACCTGCTTAAAATGCCCATAAAATTCCAATAAAAATATGACAGCGATCCTAGCGTCGATACCTTCGAAACGAGTATCTGCACGTCCAAATCCGAGTCCTGCAGGTCAAGATATAAATTCGACAAGGTAACCTTCCCTAAAGAATCCCCCCAAAAAAACTGTAGCACTTAACTCTGGAAAAACAGTGATTTCTCACTTTCAGGGAATTCAGAAAAATCCAAGAAAAATACCGGGATGTTCCTTGCGACGAGTAGATCAAAATCGACTATTTAAACGCCTTGATCCGATGTTCCTACGCCAAGATATAAAATCAACAAGCCCATGCTGTCCAGGAAATCCATCACAGAAAATGGGGTCAAAAGATGCCTCAGGAACCATGCCAAAAACCCAAAATAAAGCGAAACGATCAACACGGAAATCGAAGCTCTACCTCTCAGGAACACGCTGTCGAAGAAATCGTCCAAAAATTCCTCCTGGTTTGCGCACAGGAAAATTCTGACTGAACTGCGACGGAAATGGGCCGAAAAAGAGGAAACGTCGAAGCGCGCCGCGTCGCAGATGACTCGCTGTCGGTAACTCCAAAAACTCCAAAACTTCCTAGAGAGATGGAGGACAGAGAGAGGAAGAAGTCTTCTTAAGGCCGCACCCTCAGATTCTCTCTCGAAAACTCGAAAAAGGCAGAAAAAAAGAGGGGTGGCGGGCTATTTATAGCCCACCAAAAATTCGGGCGCACCCCCGAATTCGGGCGCCCGAATGAGCCGCAGCCCGGCCCGCGACCAGCGCCCGGACTCACCCGGGCGCGACACGTCACCCCCGAACAGCGAACAGCGGTGCCCGCGAGTCGGGCGCCGCCGCGTGTTCCCGCTCGAACACCGCACCAGCGGCGCCCGCCAATGGTTGGGCGCCACGTGGCGCACGTGGGCGGCGCCTCGCCCGCCATACGGGCGGCGCCCGCCAACCGGCGGCCGACACGTGTCCCACGTGGTCCACGGGGCGCACGAGCCCGGTCCACGCGCCGGGTCTTCCGGATCTTGTCGGCCAATCAGAGGATGCCACGTGTCACAGCCGCCGCCGCCTCCTTTGACGCCGTCCCACCAATCAGAGGCTGCCACGTGGCATTCAGAATCTTCGGTGCTCCCGGTGCACGCCTATTCTGTGGACCGCCCGCCTGCGCGCCTGCCCCCGCCCGCCCGCGCCTGCCCGCGGCCCTGCTCCGCCGCTGCGCCGCTGTTCTCTGCCGTGCGTCGCCGCTCGCCGCCTGCCGCCGGTCGCCGGAACAGTATTTTCCGGCGGCCGGAGTTACTGTTCCGGTGAACAGTGCTTTGGCGCCGAAAATAAAGTGAATACACCATTTTGATCGTTTTCGCGCGCTGAGTCCAAATCCGCTGTCCGATTTTCCAAATTCTCATCCGAAATTTTGCCGAAAGCCCCCGGAAAGGCCCACTTGATCCGGTTTTCGCGCCGGGTCCATTTTAAAAATCCAATTTCGATTCTACAAGCTCCATAACACTGTGTGAGCTTCCTATAGTCACTGAAAAATCCGCAAAAGCTTCTACAAAAGTCTGGGTCATCACATCCTCCCCCACTAAAAAGAGTTTCGTCCTCGAAACAAAACTAAACAGCATCCCATAGTCCGATGCCTCACATAAGTAGGGGTAGGTGTCCGTCATCTCCGACTCCAGCCCCCAAAGCTATCTGCAAGCTCCTTCAAAAACGTAAAGCAAACCTCTAGCTCGAGCCGTCATATCTCTTCTAGCATCCCTGTACACGAACACCTCCTGGTCACTATCCTCGTGGCACAATCGATCGTCGTGAAGTACCGAGCCAGCCCATCCATCCCGAGCATCCTATTCATGTCCCGCAGCCATCTGGTCTGCTGGCAAAATCTAGGACTCAATCTACACCGGGTAGGACCAATGACACTGCTCCATGTGCAAAAATATGATCGGGAATTTGAACCTCCCGTGCACGTGGTAACCATCCTACCCCTAACCCAGGCAATGATGCCAATATACTCCTAAACAAATGACTAGGATGCTCAAATGCAATACAATGCAAAATCTAATGCCAGAAGGTAAAATAATACCTATCACCACACGATCGGCTGCTGTAAAGTCCTACACCTGAGCGGCATATACCCGACCGCTCTGAGCCGGTGGCCAGTGATCAGAAGAGTGGAAGGGAGGTGACCTGCTCACTGGAGCAAAAGACTGCTGAGCTGACGTCCTCTGTCGAAATGCACTAGGAGCCGAGGCTGGAGAATGGTGCCGTGGAAGTCGATAGGGGGCATGAAGCTCGAACGTGGCCTGACTGTCCACACTTATAACAACGACCCCACCTCAGATCACAGGTGTGAGACAGATGAGGTTCTCCACAGAAAATACATCTGTCACTAAGTCGTGGTGCTGCTGCGGCTGCTGCTGTTGCTGCCTCTGGGGTCCACCAGACTCTCGTTGCTCAGAATGCCCCTGGCCATGAGACTGAGGCCGCGACGGTCGTGGCGGTCTCCAAGAACTAGCCTGTCCTCCATCATCAGGTGCTGGTCGCTTCCTCTCAGAACTCTGTGCGACCGACCCGCTGCTCCTGGCAATCTTTGTGTCGCCCTGCTCCACCCACAGTGCCTGCTCAACGGCTTCACCAAGGGTCTGTAGCCTCCGAGCGTGCACCAGGGTATAGATCTCAGGTCGAAGACCAGACTCGAACAACTCGACCTCATGCGGTCCATCACGGGCAACGAAAGGCACGCAGTTAAGCAACTGCATAAACTCCTGTAGTACTCCTGCACCGATTTGTCTCCCTGCTCGGATATTCTTCAAGTCGTCCTCCAGCTTCCGTTTTACGCTCCCAGAAAAGTACATTCCAAGTAGCATAACGCCGGAACTCGGACCAGGGCAGCTGTCGTGTGGTCTGGAACTCCGCTGGCTCCACCCGACGCCACCATGCGTCAGCATCCCCCTCGAGACAATGCACTGCCATGTGCACTCTGTACTTCGGGTCGATGAGAAATCCCTAAACAGCTTCTCCATCGAAGATAACCAAGCCTCCGTAGCCCACGGTCGCAGCGTTCTGCCCGAGAATCTAGGCGGTCCATACTGGCAGAACTTGGTGAGCTTCTCCGCAATATACTCCTCCTGAGAAGGGGTCAAAGGCTGGGCCGCTCCTCGAGCCCCACTACTCGATGATGGCGCCGTCGGCACACGAAGTGGTACAAGTGGTACAGGGGCCTCCAAAAACAGTCGGGGACGGCGCCGCCTCTCTCTGGGCTACAAGCTGGTCAATCCTCTGCTCCTGCCGACGGGTATGCTCCGCCAATTGGGCCACCATGGCCCTCAGCTCACTCAACTCCGAAGATCGGTCTGCTCCGGCTTCCTCAGGGGGTGTAAGGGTACCCCGAGTAGTAATCCGACGATCGGGGAGGCATCCTGCCAACAGAAAACACAAGTCAGGACGCAACCACGCACGACCCAATCTAGCGAAAGTCAAAGACATCCCCCTATTC
>CM055068.1:9889361-9956272 GCA_029204045.2 Tillandsia leiboldiana
TTAAAACAGGAAAGACAGAGAATTTGCCGGCCACGGTCTGAAATATCTCTTTTTCAAGTAGAACCAAATATTAAATTGCACAATAATGAGCTAAAGGCATTAAAACTCTTTGTAAGGAAAAACATATAATACCCTCATTGGACAAGAACACAAGGGCACCGCACTGCGGCATCATCAAATATGTATTACCCAAATAATAAGCGCCACTTGTAGTCCTATCGTAACTTCATAATAGCGAATTAGCTCCAGTGATAAGACACTATAGTTCCTTCATTAGCTTCCTATACAGCGTAGGGGCTTGACCCTGTTATCCACCATAATCATACTCCCTCCCATTATCTACAACTGATCTATCTCCTTCAAAGCTAACTTCAGCAAATAACTGAAGAGCTGTGAAGCCAAGATGCATTCAAAATACAAGGTCAGAAAGTATGAAAAACACTGAAAAAATATGCTGAAAAACTCTGTTATAAATCTGGCGACCTGCTTTGAATGGCTTGAGGACTAATGGTAACTAAGGATCTCCAACTTTTCCATCAGCACGTGTAGGAACCCAGAGAGGGCCAGGTAAGAGTTCAACATCTTTAGTGAGGTATATATGTCACGCCCCGGGTGGAAACCAGAACCCGGGCTCGCAACCAGAGTCCGCGTGCACACGGAATTTTCCATGTACACGAAGCGTCGGTTAACTGCTCAGATATAAATGTATAATAAAAGAGCATAATACGAAGCTGAACTAAAAGAACTACATAAATATCTCAGATGGAAAAGAAATAAAAACTGCTATAAAAATACAATAAACTCCCAGTCACCAAAATAAACACACAGTGGCCAAAGCCATACCACAAAATAAAAGTGAACTACTACAGTCTGAGTAAAAGGGGGACAATATTTTCTAACAGCAACTCACAGCCTCACAGGAGGATGTATCTACTCAGCGATCCCCTCACCTCGATCAGCTGTCGAGGCCAGCAGCTCCCGCAGAAGACTCTGCAAAAACAAGGAAAAGAAAGAAAGAAAAACAACAGGGGGGTGAGAACCACTAGTAAACCAGTAGCCTCCCCCTTGTGGGTAAAGCCTCAAACTCCGACGTACCCACTAAGTCTACCAGAGGCAACAGAATGAAGAAATGTGGTAAGCTAAAGACTACAGATAAAAAGGAACTACCACTAGTATGCCTCTAAATGCAGTGCCAAAATGATGACTGTAAGTATGCATCAGTAACCGCATCTGTCCAAATAAACCCAATCTAGCCACCAGTAAAAACTGGTACCGCCTGCTGCAGCTATCATCACGTGCAACCTGATCCGCACCAAAGTGATAGCAATGAGTCAATGCCGTCCGGTACCCACTGGTACCCCGCACGCTTCGAAGTGGCACTCGAGGGGAGCTACCCACACGAGGAAAGTAACCATGTCATAAGTATCATAAAAGCAGGACCGGATCATGACTATGATCAAAGTGGAAAACCCCTCCACTAAAGAAACCCCAATCTGATGAAAGGTAACAATCCGGTCAACCGCCTAATGTCCTGCGGTTACCGCCAATACCCCACAAGTCCACAATCTGATGAATAACCAACATCGTCAACCGCCTAATATCCGCGGTACCACAATGCCCACAATCCATAAACAGTACGACCTGTCCCGACTCAAAGTCCCGACTACACTATCCCAAACCCCTGCTCGAACCCGAGCAATATGAATCAAAAGTCAAAATGAGAAGGAGAAAGAAAAATCATGATTTCTCCTAAGTCAAATCCCAATATGATAGTGTAGCAATAAATAGTGGCCTATCTAGATGTCCAAACAAGCATGCAACAGAGTCCTCAAGAAAGAAAAACAAAGTGTATCAAACAGTAACTCCACATGTGTATTAAATAATAGCTTCGCATAAATATAACCATCATGCTAAAATCATCAGTCAACTACACATGTATATAATCCCTGGTCCATAATAAATCTCAAAGTGGTACCCGCACATAGATATGTCATCATGTCCCAATACTTAATCCATTTAACCAACTTTCATAAAATCTATGTGCTACACGGCATGTTAATTATCACTATTAAAATATCTCAATGATCATGTTCCAACAACAATATTATCCCAGTAATATTTCCAACATGCTATATCTCACATAATTAATCTCAAATGATAGGCTCGCATTTATATCATTCAATCATGCATGGTAATCAATCAATAAGTCCAAACGGGGAATCCTCTAAATAAACTTAGTGAGTAAATCACAGTAAGAGGTAAGCAACAACTACCCACCTGAAGAGCTGACTATCCAAATCCCACAGCTGAAAATACCAGGAAATCCAAATCTCCTACTCCAAAGGGTCCAGTAAATACCCGCAACTCTCCTGGGTACAACATAAAGTCCATAAATCCCAAAAACTACCCCCACATACACATACAGAAATCAGTCCCAAAGATGCCCTTATTTCACCTGCTTAAAATGCCCATAAAATTCCAATAAAAATATGACAGCGATCCTAGCGTCGATACCTTCGAAACGAGTATCTGCACGTCCAAATCCGAGTCCTGCAGGTCAAGATATAAATTCGACAAGGTAACCTTCCCTAAAGAATCCCCCCAAAAAACTGTAGCACTTAACTCTGGAAAAACAGTGATTTCTCACTTTCAGGGAATTCAGAAAAATCCAAGAAAAATACCGGGATGTTCCTTGCGACGAGTAGATCAAAATCGACTATTTAAACGCCTTGATCCGATGTTCCTACGCCAAGATATAAAATCAACAAGCCCATGCTGTCCAGGAAATCCATCACAGAAAATGGGGTCAAAAGATGCCTCAGGAACCATGCCAAAAACCCAAAATAAAGCGAAACGATCAACACGGAAATCGAAGCTCTACCTCTCAGGAACACGCTGTCGAAGAAATCGTCCAAAAATTCCTCCTGGTTTGCGCACAGGAAAATTCTGACTGAACTGCGACGGAAATGGCCGAAAAAGAGGAAACGGTCGAAGCGCGCCGCGTCGCAGATGACTCGCTGTCGGTAACTCCAAAAAACTCCAAAACTTCCTAGAGAGATGGAGGACAGAGAGAGAGAAGTCTTCTTAAGGCCGCACCCTCAGATTCTCTCTCGAAAACTCGAAAAAGGCAGAAAAAAAGAGGGGTGGCGGGCTATTTATAGCCCACCAAAAATTCGGGCGCACCCCCGAATTCGGGCGCCCGAATGAGCCGCAGCCCGGCCCGCGACCAGCGCCCGGACTCACCCGGGCGCGACACGTCACCCCCGAACAGCGAACAGCGGTGCCCGCGAGTCGGGCGCCGCCGCGTGTTCCCGCTCGAACACCGCACAGCGGCGCCCGCCAATGTTGGGCGCCACGTGGCGCACGTGGGGCGGCGCCTCGCCCGCCATACGGGCGGCGCCGCCAACCGGCGGCCGACACGTGTCCCACGTGGTCCACGGGGCGCACGAGCCCGGTCCACGCGCCGGGTCTTCCGGATCTTGTCGGCCAATCAGAGGATGCCACGTGTCACAGCCGCCGCCGCCTCCTTTGACGCCGTCCCACCAATCAGAGGCTGCCACGTGGCATTCAGAATCTTCGGTGCTCCCGGTGCACGCCTATTCTGTGGACCGCCCGCCTGCGCGCCTGCCCCCGCCCGCCCGCGCCTGCCCGCGGCCCTGCTCCGCCGCTGCGCCGCTGTTCTCTGCCGTGCGTCGCCGCTCGCCGCCTGCCGCCGGTCGCCGGAACAGTATTTTCCGGCGGCCGGAGTTACTGTTCCGGGTGAACAGTGCTTTGGCGCCGAAAATAAAGTGAATACACCATTTTGATCGTTTTCGCGCGCTGAGTCCAAATCCGCTGTCCGATTTTCCAAATTCTCATCCGAAATTTTGCCGAAAGCCCCCGGAAAGGCCCACTTGATCCGGTTTTCGCGCCGGGTCCATTTTAAAAATCCAATTTCGATTCTACAAGCTCCATAACACTGTGTGAGCTTCCTATAGTCACTGAAAAATCCGCAAAAGCTTCTACAAAAGTCTGGGTCATCACATCCTCCCCCACTAAAAAGAGTTTCGTCCTCGAAACAAACTAAACAGCATCCCATAGTCCGATGCCTCACATAAGTAGGGGTAGGTGTCCGTCATCTCCGACTCCAGCCCCCAAAGCTATCTGCAAGCTCCTTCAAAAACGTAAAGCAAACCTCTAGCTCGAGCCGTCATATCTCTTCTAGCATCCCTGGTACACGAACACCTCCTGGTCACTATCCTCGTGGCACAATCGATCGTCGTGAAGTACCGAGCCAGCCCATCCATCCCGAGCATCCTATTCATGTCCCGCAGCCATCTGGTCTGCTGGCAAAATCTAGGACTCAATCTACACCGGGTAGGACCAATGACACTGCTCCATGTGCAAAATATGATCGGGAATTTGAACCTCCCGTGCACGTGGTAACCATCCTACCCCTAACCCAGGCAATGATGCCAATATACTCCTAACAAATGACTAGGATGCTCAAATGCAATACAATGCAAAATCTAATGCCAGAAGGTAAAATAATACCTATCACCACACGATCGGCTGCTGTAAAGTCCTACACCTGAGCGGCATATACCCGACCGCTCTGAGCCGGTGGCCAGTGATCAGAAGAGTGGAAGGGAGGTGACCTGCTCACTGGAGCAAAAGACTGCTGAGCTGACGTCCTCTGTCGAAATGCACTAGGAGCCGAGGCTGGAGATGGTGCCGTGGAAGTCGATAGGGGGCATGAAGCTCGAACGTGGCCTGACTGTCCACACTTATAACAACGACCCCACCTCAGATCACAGGTGTGAGACAGATGAGGTTCTCCACAGAAAATACATCTGTCACTAAGTCGTGGTTGCTGCTGCGGCTGCTGCTGTTGCTGCCTCTGGGGTCCACCAGACTCTCGTTGCTCAGAATGCCCCTGGCCATGAGACTGAGGCCGCGACGGTCGTGGCGGTCTCCAAGAACTAGCCTGTCCTCCATCATCAGGTGCTGGTCGCTTCCTCTCAGAACTCTGTGCGACCGACCCGCTGCTCCTGGCAATCTTTGTGTCGCCCTGCTCCACCCACAGTGCCTGCTCAACGGCTTCACCAAGGGTCTGTAGCCTCCGAGCGTGCACCAGGGTATAGATCTCAGGTCGAAGACCAGACTCGAACAACTCGACCTCATGCGGTCCATCACGGGCAACGAAAGGCACGCAGTTAAGCAACTGCATAAACTCCTGGTAGTACTCCTGCACCGATTTGTCTCCCTGCTGGATATTCTTCAAGTCGTCCTCCAGCTTCCGTTTTACGCTCCCAGAAAAGTACATTCCAAGTAGCATACGCCGGAACTCGGACCAGGGCAGCTGTCGTGTGGTCTGGAACTCCGCTGGCTCCACCCGACGCCACCATGCGTCAGCATCCCCCTCGAGACAATGCACTGCCATGTGCACTCTGTACTTCGGGTCGATGAAGAAATCCCTAAACAGCTTCTCCATCGAAGATAACCAAGCCTCCGTATCCCACGGTCGCGCGTTCTGCCCCGAGAATCTAGGCGGTCCATACTGGCAGAACTTGGTGAGCTTCTCCGCAATATACTCCTCCTGAGAAGGGGTCAAAGGCTGGGCCGCTCCTCGAGCCCCACTACTCGATGATGGCGCCGTCGGCACACGAAGTGGTACAAGTGGTACAGGGGCCTCCAAAACAGTCGGGGACGGCGCCGCCTCTCTCTGGGCTACAAGCTGGTCAATCCTCTGCTCCTGCCGACGGGTATGCTCCGCCAATTGGGCCACCATGGCCCTCAGCTCACTCAACTCCGAAGATCCGGTCTGCTCCGGCTCCTCAGGGGGTGTAAGGGTACCCCGAGTAGTAATCCGACGTCGGGGAGGCATCCTGCCAACAGAAAACACAAGTCAGGACGCAACCACGCACGACCCAATCTAGCGAAAGTCAAAGACATCCCCCTATTTCTGTAGCTTTATGTTGTCTGCAGCCAACATAACCGTTCACAGAAACAAGATATGTCGATCCCTCTTCCCTCATCGGAAGAGTCAAATAACCCAATCACCGACTTTCGCCAAAAACATCACGTCTCTCACGCCCTATCATCCTAGGGTCCAACATAAGCCTAGGGTTTTCTAAGTCCAAACTGACCTATCCCTAAGCTCTGATACCAACTTAATCTGTCACGCCCCGGGTGGAAACCAGAACCCGGGCTCGCCAACAGATCCGCCGTGCACACGGAATTTCCCATGTACACGAAGCGTCGGTAACCTGCTCAGATATAAATGTATAATAAAAGAGCATAATACAGAGCTGAACTAAAAGAACTACATAATATCTCAGACTGGAAAAGAAATAAAAACTGTATAAAAATACAATAAACTCCCAGCTCACCAAAATAATACACCCAGTTGGCCAAAGCCAGACCACAAAATAAAAGTGAACTACTACAGTCTGAGAAAAAGGGGTACAATATCTGTCTAACAGCAACTCACAGCCTCACAGGAGATCTATCTACTCAGCGATCCCCTCACCTCGATCAGCTGCCGATGGCCCAGCAGCTCCCGCAGAAGACTCTGCAAAACAAGGAAAAGAAAGAGAGAAAAACAACAGTGGGGGTGAGAACCACTAGTAAACCAGTAGCCTCCCCCTGTGGGTAAAGCCTCAAACTCCGACGTACCCACTAAGTCTACCAGAGGCAAAGAATGAAGAAAGTGGTAAGCTATAAGACTAAAGATAAAAAGGAACTACCACTAGTATGCCTCTAAATGCAGTGCCAAAATGAATGACTGTAAGTATGCATCAGTAACCGCATCTGTCCAAATAAACCCAATCTAGCCACCAGTAAAAACTGGTACCGCCTGCTGCCGCTATCATCATCGTGCAACCTGATCCGCACCAAAGTGATAGCAATGAGTCAATGCCGTCCGGTACCCACTTGGTACCCCGCACGCTTCGAAGTGGCACTCGAGGGGAGCTACCCACACGAGGAAAGTAACCATGTCATAAGTATCATAAAAGCAGGACCGGATCATGACTATGATCAAAGTGGAAAACCCCTCCACTAAAGAAAACCCCAATCTGATGCAAAGGTAAACATCCGGTCAACCGCCTAATGTCCGCGGTTACCGCAATACCCCACAAGTCCACAATCTGATGAAATAACCAACATCTGGTCAACCGCCTAATATCCGCGGTTACCACAATGCCCCACAATCCATAATCAAGTACGACCTGTCCCAGACTCCAAAGTCTCGACTACACTATCCCAAACTCCTGCTCGAACCCGAGCAATATGAATCAAAAGTCAAAATGAGAAGGAGAAAGAAAACAATCATGATTTCTCCTAAGTCAAATCCCAATATGATAGTGTAGCGATAAATAGTGGCCTATCTAGATGTCCAAACAAGCATGCAACAGTCCTCAAGAAAGATAAAACAAAGTGTATCAAACAGTAACTCCACATGTGTATTAAATAATAGCTCCGCATAAAAATAACCATCATGCTAAAATCATCAGTCAACTACACATGTATATAATCCCTGGTCCATAATAAATCTCAAAGTAGTACCCGCACATAGATATGTCATCATGTCCCAATACTTAATCCATTTAACCAACTTTCATAAAATCTATGTGCTACACGGCATGTTAATTATCACTATTAAAATATCTCAATGATCATGTTCCAACAACAATATTATCCCAGTAATATTTCCAACATGCTATATCCACATAATTAATCTCAAATGATAGGCTCGCATTTATATCATTCAATCATGCATGGTAATCAATCAATAAGTCCAAACGGGGAATCCTCTAAATAAACTTAGTGAGTAAATCACAGTAAGAGGTAAGCAACAACTACCCACCTGAAGAGCTGACTATCCAAATCCCACAGCTGAAAATACCAGGAAATCCAAATCTCCTACTCCAAAGGGTCCAGTAATACCCGCAACTCTCCTGGGTACAACATAAAGTCCATAAATCCCAAAAACTACCCCCACATACACATACAGAAATCAGTCCCAAAGATGCCCTTATTTCACCTGCTGAAAATGCCCAGAAAATTCCAATAAAAATATCACAGCGATCTTCGCGTCGATACCTTCGAAACGAGTACCTGCACGTCCAAATCCGAGTTCTGCAGGTCAAGATATAAATTCGACAAGGTAACCTTCCCTAAAGAATCCCCCCAAAAAAACTGTAGCACTTAACTCTGGAAAAACAGTGATTTCTCACTTTCGGGAAATTCAGAAAAATCCAAGAAAAATATAGGGATGTTCCTTGCGACGAGTAGATCAAAATCGACTTTTTAAACGCCTTGATCCGATGTTCCTACGCCAAGATATAAAATCAACAAGCCCATGCTGTCCAGGAAATCCATCACAGAAAATGGGGTCAAAAGATGCCTCGGGAACCATGCCAAAAACCCAAAATAAAGTGAAATGATCAACACGGAAATCGAATCTTTACCTCTCAGAAACACGCTGTCGAAGAAATCGTCCAAAAATTCCTCCTGGTTTGCGCACAGGAAAATTCTGACTGAACTGTGACGGAAATGGGCCGAAAAAGAGGAAACGTCGAAGCGCGCCGCGTCGCAGATGACTCGCTGTCGGTAACTCCAAAAATTCCAAAACTTCCTAGAGAGATGGAGGACAGAGAGAGGAAGAAGTCTTCTTAAGGCCGCACCCTCAGATTCTCTCTCTAAAACTCGAAAAAGGCAGAAGAAAAGAGGGGTGGTGGGCTATTTATAGCCCACCAAAAATTCGGGCGCACCCCCGAATTTGGGCGCCCGAATGGTCCGCAGCCCGGCCCGCGACCAGTGCCCGGAATCACCCGGGCGCGACACGTCACCCCCGAACAGCGAACAGTGGTGCCCGCGAGTCGGGCGCCGCCGCGTGTTCCCGCTCGAACACCGCACCAGCGGCGCCCGCCAATGGCTGGGGGCCACGTGGCGCACGTGGGCGGCGCCTCGCCCGCCACGCGGGCGACGCCCGCCAACCGGCGGCCGACACGTGTCCCACGTGGTCCACGGGGCGCACGAGCCCGGTCCACGCGCCGGGTCTTCTGGATCCTGTCGGCCAATTAGGGGATGCCACGTGTCACAGCCGCCGCCGCCTCCTTTGACGCTGTCCCACCAATCAGAGGCTGCCACGTGGCATTCAGAATCTTCGGTGCTCCCGGTGCACGCCTATTCTGTGGACCGCCCGCCTGCGCGCCTGCCCGCGCCCGCCCGCGCCTGCCCGCGGCCCTGCTCCGCCGCTGCGCCGCTGTTCTCCGCCGTGCGCCGCCGCTCGCCGCCTGCCGCCGGTCACCGGAACAGTATTTTCCGGCGGCCGGAGTTACTGTTCCGGTGAACAGTGCTTTGGCGCTGAAAATAAAGTGAATACACCATTTTGATCGTTTTCGCGCGCTGAGTCCAAATCCGCTGTCCGATTTTCCAAATTCTCATCCGAAATTTTGCCGATAGCCCCCGGAAAGTCCCACTTGATCCGATTTTCGCGCCGGGTCCATTTTAAAAATCCAATTTCGATTCTACAAGCTCTATAACACTGTGTGAGCTTCCTATAGTCACTGATAAATCCGCAAAAGCTTCTACAAAAGTCCGGGTCATCACAATATATGTTCTGTTTCAAATTCCATAGTTTACTCAAAAAGTTTAGTTTCACAAATTCAAACAAACATTATAGAATAGGTAAAAGAGGTAACCAGAAAACTCACAGCATTTCACCAACAACACAAACATCATTAGATGAAGCTATATTAACCAACTCTGACTCGGGTAGCTTTTCTTTTGTTCGGTACCAAGCATATTTCCCAATTCCTTCTTTTCGGCCATAATAAGATTTCAGTGGAACAATTTCCTTGTCCTCAGAACAGTCCGGTAGAGCTAGCTCAACACCCTTTGGATCAGCTGTAGCAAATGGAGGACAGAACAAAATCCAATGATACATTATTAATGTAAATGCAAATAAACTAAAAGTAACAATGAAATACGCTTAAAGCAAAGTAAAAGAACTAAATCTTCCCGCCTAAAGTACTAAGATAAGAAGCATTTATCTGATTACTCAGAGTTTTAAATGCCATTAAATAGATCATTTGAGATAGCATTTTTTAGATGAGAGAGAATTTCTATTCGTCAGGTTCTTTGTAAGTGCAGTCATATTTACATTTTCTCCAATATATTTTATGTGCTTTAACATCTCATAATCTTAAATTTCTTTCCTACCAAAATGCGCCCCAGATAGGAGTACACATGTTGATTTTGAAGGTTCAAAAAATGATAGTCTCCACAATATAGCTTATCAAAACTACTATTTTGAAATTTTACAATGTAGTACATCTTGGCACTGTAGCAAGGAGAAATTGGATATTCAGCATTTGATCATTTTCCTACGCACTTGCCCGTGCCTAGGATTTAGGTAAGGTGCTTGGCCGTGTGATAATTCACCAATGGAGGTTAAAACAACCACTAAAATATTAGAAATTGCTATCTTAAACAGTTGAAGAAAAAACTCACCAGGAATGATGACAGCAGAAAGAATGCTCTTGGGTGACCCTTTCAATCCATCCTTTCTTACAGGGGTATAAATAAGCTCAATGCACCCGCTGACATCTTCAAGTGTCAGATCCAGAAAATCTGTGGGGACAAAAAATATATCTCATTCCCCAAGGCTATAAGCTCTGAGAAATCACTAAACTCTTAGCAAAATCGAGGGCTCACCGTCACTAGTTAATTTGTCCTTCATACCGTTATCCTTCACTCTATACCATTCGTGAATGCAACTTCCTCTCTCACTAAATATAAAAGACAACTGATTATCAAATTTAGCCCAGTATAATTTGAAGACAAACCAGAAATAAAGAGAATGATCTCACCCTCCGCTATATTCAGCAATGAAGCTCAAACGACCACCTTCAACCATGGAGCCAAGAATATCTAGTGATTTACAGGCTGGTGGCCCTGCAAACAAGGGAAGGAAAATGTTAAGCTTCTGGGAGGATTTCTCTTCTTATAGTTAAATAAAGCAAAAGTACAAAGAATATTAGTAAAAGAGTAAAACATTGATCATTTGAGCTCAAGAAAAAAGAACAAGGTGGTGGGTTGAGGGTTTGGGATGGTGGGTTCTGAGATGGACGATGATCAACTAAGGGGGTTTGGGAATCTTTGGGTTTTTTTTTTCCTTTCTTATGCACGAAGTAAACGCGCGATGGAGGGGGGACGGGCTATGGAGGGGAGGCGGAGGGTCGGAGGGGCGACGGAGGAGCGAGGGGCGACGGGCGATGGAGGGGCGGCGGTGGGTCGGCGGGGTGAGGGGCGAGGGGCGACGGAGGGGCGACGGGCTTGGGGAAGGAGATGGAGGGGCGGCAGTGGGTCGGCGGGGTGAGGGGCGAGGGGCGACGGAGGGGCAACGGGCTTGGGGAAGGAGATGGAGGGGCGGCGGTGGGTCGGCGGGGTGAGGGGCGAGGGGCGACGGGCTCGGGGAAGGAGAGAGAGAAAGAGAGAGAGAGAGAGAGAGAGAGAGAGAGAGAGACTGAGTGACTGAGAGTGACTGAGAGAGAAGCGGGTTAGGGCGGGGTGATGTAGTCACCAAAAAAAAATAAAAAAATAAAAATTCAAAAAGAAGGATTTTGGTTGGTGAAAAAATAAGGAGGGAAAATTTGGTGGAAAATAAAAACCATAGTGGCGACAGAAATGTCGCCACCAATAATAAGTATTGGTGGCGACAAAAATGTCGCCACCAATAATAAGTATTGGAGGCGATAGAAATGTCGCCACCAATAATAAGTATTGGTGGCGACATTTTACTCTCGCCGCTATTACTTATTTATTGGTGGCGACATGTGTGTCGCCACTATATCTTTTTCTTTTTCCCATCTTCAAAAAAAAAAAAAAAAAAAATTAAATAATATAGTGGCGACAACAATGTCGCCGCTATTACTTATTTTAAATTTGAAATTTACAATTTTAAAATTAAAACTTATAATTCAAAACTTATAGTTTAAAATTGTAAATTTTAAAATTTATACTTTTAAATTTTTAAAATTTAAATTTTATCTTAAATTTAAAATTTAAAATTTACAATTTCTGATTTGAAATTTAAAATTTAAAATTTGAAATTTAAATGTTAAGATTTAAAATTTTAAATTTAATATCTAAATTTTAAATTTAAAAATTAAATTTAACGGATAAAATTTAAAATTAAAAAATTTAAATATGAAATTTAAAATTTAAAATTTAAAATTTAAAATAAGTTTAAAATTCGAATCTAAAAGGAAAATAAAAATTTAAAATTTAAGTTCATTTAAAATTTAAAAATTTAAATATAAAATTTAAAATTTGAAATTAAAATTTGAATCTAAAAAAAAATAAAAAATTAAAATTTAGGTTGAAAATTAGAATAAAACTGATTTAAAAAATGAGATTTAGATTTTAAAAAGAAAATAAATAATATAGTGGCGACAAAAATGTCGCCACCAATAATAAGTATTGGAGGCGACAGAAATGTCGGCGCCAATAATAAGTATTGGTGGCGACACATTTATTATTGGTGGCGACATTATACTGTCGCCGCTATTACTTATTTATTGGTGGCGACATATTTGTCGCCACTATATCTTTTTCTTTTTCCGGCGGCAGCCATCGCCACTAATTACTAAGCATCTTCAAAAAAAAAAAAAAAAAAAATTAAATAATATAGTGGCGACAAAAATATCGCCACCAATAATAAGTATTGGTGGCGACAGTAAAATGTCGCCACCAATAATAAGTATTGGTGGCGACAAAAATGTCCCCACCAATAATAAGTATTGGTGGCGACAAAAATGTCGCCACCAATACTTATTATTGGTGGCGACATTTTACCGTCGCCGCTATTACTTATTTATTGGTGGCGACATATTTGTCGCCACTAATTACTAAGCATCTTCCAAAAAAAAAAAAATAATAATAATAATATAGTGGCGACAACAATGTCGCCACCAATAATAAGTATTATTGAATGTTTACGCTCGAATTTCTCGTATATTACAATTAACTTTGTTTTCAGTGTAATTAAGCTGCATATTATGTCTACTCCACATAAACACATGAGGGATTACGGATTTGATAATTCGATAGGTGCCGAAAATATATTAGCAGGAGAGGAAAAGCAACAGCTGCCACTTGATGCCACTGTTGCAGTTTTGAGAAGTGAGTAAATACAAAGAAGATGCTAATGGGAGAAGGAAGCTAGCAACCATCACCACCACGTGATGGGTCGTATGGCTGGAACGTAACAGAAGACGTTTTGACAACAAAAATACTGTTTAGGGACCCTATTAGCTGATACCCGCTCGTTTCGCACTGTTTGGAATATGTTCTGTGCGCACTAAATGTGACCTTTTTTTTTTCTTTTTTTTTTTTTGGTGTTTCGCGAAGAGGCCTGGTTGTCTCATATCTGTAGCCGAGTTTATTTTCCTTATGAATGAAGTGGCAGCATACTATCTTTTCTCAAAAAAAAAAGAAAAAAAAAACTTCGGCTAATAGCATTGCTTTTAGCCAATTCAAATGCACTTTTAACAAATTATCAGATCTAACGCGACTTATACGCCAATGCCAAGTAAGAAACAGATCTGTAGCCGAGTTTATTTTCCTTATGAATAAAGTGGCAACATACTATCTTTTCTCAAAAAATAAAAAAAAAAGAAAAAAAAGGACTTCGGCTAATAGCATTGCTTTTAGCCAATTCAAATGCACTTTTAACAAATTATCGGATCAAATACGATTTATACACCAATGCCAACTAAGAAACAACAAAACCTAGGTTTTCGATAGAAAGTTCCGAATGTTTTTCACGAGTCGAGAGGAAATGGTTCCAAATTTTTAGCATATGTCAATCACACACCAAAAGAAAATGATGATAAACTTGATGATAATGTCGAGCTAGCATTCGCCTTTCAAAAGGCTTTAAAAGACACCATTCATGCATGTAACACTTCAAAACAGATAAGAAAACATTCATTACTTAATGCTCTATATAGACACAATCCAGATCACCACTTAATATATAAACATATTGTGACATTTTCGCACACCTAATTAATATCTCCATGACATGAACAAAATTGAGAGAAATCCGAGATTTTTCATAACAAACGGTGCCATCGCATAAATGGACCAACTCACTCACTCACTCACTCACTCACTCACTCACTCACTACAAGGAATAAAGAAACCATTAACATAGGTTGTAGAATTAAGCAAGGACTACAGTTTCCACTGAGGCGGACGGAATGACGGAATCCAACTGGCCATCACCACCCTCCCAAATCTCAGGCAATGCTTCCTTGATGTTGTGGATGCTCTCGAGCGCCACGTCAGCCCCTGGCACTGTCCAGTGGAAGATGCCGCACAGTGCTAGAAGTTGTAGGGTGAGTTAGATAAACAACTGCAATTAGGTAACCTTAAAATATCGATAATGATACAACATACCTGCAGTGATATGAAGAAGTATCAGCCTCCAAATTATCTCGCTCGACACTGACAGCCTGTTGCACGCAGAGAGTATTATTTGTAAGTTCTTCAGTTATGGGAGGAAAAAGAAGGGGGAAAAAAAAAAGTCTACCTCAGCACTTCATATGAGCAGAGATAAGAAGTGAAGCTACAAAGGGATATTAAACTAGCAATCATGCTTGGAACAAATGGCTTCAAAGAAACCTTAGACCCCCCGAAAAGAAAAACAACGAAGCATAAAGACAAGAACGATCTATCCTTAAGGGCTGTGACCTAACCGAGCTGCTTATACCTTTCCTTCCTTACGGCAGGCCTTAGATTCAATTCATGTTAGGAGTATTCTTAAAAAAGAATATATCATTCTTCTAGGGCGTATATATTGTAGGAAGAGTGATTCTACGTGATTTACTAGTTTCTGAACTTACATGCACTCTTAAATTGTTACAAGAGTTACCATGCTTGGTAGGCTAAATGTTAGGAAATTCGCAAGCAACTTAAAAGTTAAATTTCAGTAGTTGGTATTGAGATGGATGACTGGTCTATTTCAACTAAATTTTGTTTGCACTATTTACAAATTTGAGAAGGTGCAGGCACATTTAATAAACAAGCAAAAACTGCTCAATTAAGGAGTTGAAGAAAAGAATTCAGCACACTTTACGTTACCAAATATCTAGATCCTAAGTCACCTTTAAAATGATTAGATTCCTTGACTAAATAGAGCTTATTAAACTCACATGCGAAATCATACAATGTCAGTAATATAGAAGACAAATGATGGACAAGGCATTATTAATCCCATTTGCATGTCTATCACATTGGCCATAGTACCTGTCACTGTGTAATGAGTGCTTGACTTTCAGGTTCATAAGCAATTCCATAATAAGTACAAAAATAAAGATACAAAAAAAGCAATGATAAGATAAAATGTAACAAACTGTATACCAGTTGCACTTCATGTGGATCCAGGTACAATGCCCTGTCATCTTGTATACCGACAATGTAAGTTGAGGCACCAGGCTTCCCACCTAAAATGCCTAAGCTCTGGGGGAATGTGAAAGTTTCCCTTAGCAAAGGGATATACCTGAAAACTAAAAGGCATCAGAAATAGTAAAGATAAACAGATTAAATCTAAAACGTCACTTGTTTGAAAATACTTTTGGCTAGGACACGCAAACTACATTCAATAGTTTGCATATGGACGCTTAATTTCATTTGAACATAATGGACATTATCATTAGTTGCAGGTAGACCATAACTGCAAACCCAGCTAATGCAAAATCTTCAGATTTTATTAGCCTATAAGATATCAATGAACAATCTTCGACAGTTGAAATGTACAACACAATCTTAGTCTTAGACGAGTGAACCGTTATATATGCATGCTACAGGCGCTAAGTTCTATCTTATTATCAAAAGAAACAGAGATATCATGGTCGCATAAAATCAACACTCAACAAATCTCAGATGTGTGTGACAAGCCTAGACATATAGTATTAACAAACCAAATTACACACCACATTGGTTGAAAATATAATACTGTTGTGCACTGTAAAAAGGTAATGGATAGCCTCAAAAAAAAAAGAGAACACATTTTTAGGTAAGCAATTTCTCATGATCACTACACTGATTTTGCCGACTGAATTACTAAATAACAGAAACTAGATCTGAAACACAAAAGGAGAAGACCAACATACAATTAATGAATGGATAAAAAGTGAAAGTAAAAAAGTAATTGTATGAATCAGTATCTTTTAATAATTTACCTTGAATTAACTTTTTCAAGTCCAAGAACCAAAGGGACTAATAAAAGAATGGGAGTCCAGTCTGACTTGTCCTTGCTAAAATCAGAGCAGGGTCTGGAAGCAACATCAACATAAACAACCGGAGCTCCACCTCGTTCTCCATCTTCATCTCCTGAAACAACATATATAGCCATAGGGATACTTTCTTTTTCTTTGTCACATACAGTCCGCTCCCTATACGCACGAACTAGAGTTTCCCAAGTGCGGCACATAGCATATGGACCCAACCACGATCCGGCAGCCAAATCATAACTCTTTCCAGCTTGAATCAGATTGTGTATTGAGAAAGCACAATCCTCGGAATCACCAAAGAGATGTACAATCTCTATATACTCTGGATTATAAGGCTGCACAATAACAGGGGACCATCATAAGCAACCCTACATTGCAAATTAAAGAGCTTCATCACCCTCTATAAGTGAACACACAAGAGTACACCACATGAACCAGGCTAAAGCTTATAAAGATTATACCACAAGTAAGCCACAATATCTTTGGTGATCCGAATACTTCTTATAGCGTAGAAATACTTGGATGGATTTGTTATTGCATAAATATAAAAAACTGGACATGGGACATGTTCAGGATCCGGATCAGACTGTTCGATCCGGATCCCGAAGGTGGTTCGTTCATACACCAGTTCAATCCGGATCGTAGCTTCCCTTGATCCGGATCCCGAACACTGAGTTTACCATTTTATTTGAACGATCCGGATCAGGCTACTGCAATCCGGATCCCGAACGTTGATGTTTGGTAAACTATATGAACGATCCGGATCAAGCACTTCGATCCGGATCCCGAACCTTTGTTTGTCTGGAATCTGTTTTTCTCGCTACTGCAATCCGGATCGCCGATCTCCGATCCGGATCGTCATCATGAAAATTTCCAGAAAAAGATAGTTTTTGATCCTTATCTTTTTCCAAGGGTTTCTAACCTATAAATAGACCCTATGATTCTTTTTCTAGGGCTAATCCACATAAGTCCAAAAAGTAGCCGTCATCTTTTATACGGCCTAAGATCCACATATAGAGAAGAAAGGAAATCATAGATTCTATCTTATGTTTCTTCATCTATATTGATTGATTTGATTCTAGGTTTTCATACTCACATTTTGAGTTGAATCAAATCAATGAATACTTAGATGGTATTTCCGATCTATTTCTAATCTAAGTATTCGGCAGATCATCACCACCCAAAAAATAATGATTTACCCCAAAATCGGCGCGTGGACTCGCGTGGCCTTGTGGATTCAAGGTGTCACGCCCCGGGTGTAAACCAGAACCCGGGCTCGTCCACAGACCCGCCGTGCACACGATATTTCCCGTGTACACGAAGCGCTGGTAACCTGCTCAGATATAAAGAAATAATGCTAGAGCATAAAACAGAGCTAAACTGAAACTAGTACATCTCAGACAAATGCTGGAAATAAAAGTACAATAAACTCTCAAGAATATACATATGTCTCTCCCAGCTCACGAAGTAAATACAACCAGCTGGCCGCAGCCAGACCCAAAATAAAAGAAAATACAACCGTCTGAGTGTACAGGGAATACAACAAAACTACAAAACTCGAGCTCGGGGTAGCAGCTATCTAGTCGGCGATCCTCTTACCTCGATCCTGGGAGGAAGGCCCCGCAACTCCAGCAGATGACTCTGCAAAACAAAGGGGACAAGAAAAGGGAAAAACAGTGGGGGGTCAGTACTACTATAAGGACAGTAGCCTCCCCTAGTGGGTAAACCTCAACTCAAAACTCCTACCTGCCCACTAGGTCTACCAGAGGCTAAAAGAATAAATGCGGTAACTATGAGTATGACTCCTGATAAAAGCTACCACTAATATGCCTCTACCTGCCCAGCTAAAGATAGCTAAATATATGCCTTGGAATATCGAAGCCTGCCACATCGGGTATGCCAGCCTACGCATAACACCGGTGTGGGATAGGAGTCTCAATGTCCGCCGAATCGGGTATGCCAGCCTACGCATAACGCCGATATGGGACAGGAGTCTCAAGGTCTGCTAAATCGGGTATGCCAGCCTACGCATACCACCGATATGGGGTAGGATTCTCAATGTCTGCCAAATCGGGTATGCCAGCCTACGCATAACACCGATATGGGACAGGAGTCTCAGGGTCTCAAGTCTGCAAATCGCGCACTCTGCTCTATAAGGAAAAGTACCGTCCCCCAAAGGAAGCCCAAAACCCTCTCCCCGAAACCCAAGTATCTGACTACACTATCCCAGCCCCTGCTCTAACCCGAGCATAATGTCCCCTATGTCTAAGTGACTGAAGAAAGAATGCAACATGGTTTCTCCTAAGTCAATTCCAGCATGATAGTGTAGCAGAAAAAGGTGGCCTATCTAGGTGACCATTCAAGCATGCAAAAGTCATTATCTTGATGAACCATTTTAAGTACTCTAACCACATACCCCAGCCTTTCATTTAATCAATCAACAAGATAGGGATTTAGCATAAATTCCAAGTAATTCTACTACATATTTAAAGCATGGACTCACCATTCATTAACTTGTAGTTTTCTAACAATGCGATTATCAACAAAGAAACCAGGACTTCATACAAGCATGCTAGGTCCATCTCACAGATTTACTAACAGCATAATCAAGAGCATTCTAATAGGCCTAGTGATAAATCCCAAATAAGAGGTTTACAACATCACCCACCTCGAGCGCTAATCCCAGTTCCCAAAAGCGGAACCCAAGCTCAGTCCAAAACTCGCCACCAATCTGTACAAAATACCCCAAAGGAAAACACATAAGCTATACATTCACAATTCCCAGAATCTGTCCCTTAATACCACAGTCCAGAATTCACCAATTTTTACCTGCGAAAAATGCCCAGAAAAATCCAAGGAAAATACTGTCGCGATCCTCGCGACGAGCCCGTCGAAACGAGTACCTGCACGCCCAAATCGGAGTTTCCTACACTGAGATAAAAATCCGACAAGGGAAACATCCCAATCCAAACTGTACCAAATTTCTGTAACAAAGAACCACAGAAAAAGGAGATTCTCACCCTCGTCCAAAAACCAAAAAAATCTGAGAAAAATCCAGGAGACTCCTTGCGAAGTGTAGATGAAAATTGCCTCCTGAATCGCCTCGATCCGACGTCCGAGCGAAAAGATACGGCAAGAACACCGCGGTGCTGTCCAAAAGTCCGCGACGAAAAATGGGTCAAATGGGTGCTCAGAAAACTCCAAGATCAGCATGGAAATCGAGGAACCTCAAAACACAGGAGTTGAAGTCCTACCTGTCATGAGTCCAACGGCGCAAGAATCGGCGAAATCCGATGTCGGGGTGAGTCGGAGGAGTCCAAACACTGAGAAGGGGCGAAGAAGATCGCCGGGAAACAAGCGTCGCGCCGCGCCGTAAAATGGTGAACCTCGGGAAGAGTGCCTCCAAAAATCCTCAAAGTTCTCCAAAGGGTAGTGCACTGAGGGAGGAAAAACTTCTCTGTATAAAGCTCAGCGAAAATGGGGTCCAAAAAGCCTACAGGACGAATGGGGGGAGCTATTTATAGGCCCAGCCCACTATGCTATCGGGCCGGGTTTTCGGGCGCAAGTTTCGGGCGCACTGCGCCCGGAAATCCGGTCGCACGCCTCCCGTCCGACGCGCCCGAATCTCCCAGGAGCGGCCACGTCACCCCCAAACAGGGGACAGCAAATCCCCGCGCCCACTGTGCGCCGCGTGTCCCCTCGCGGTCAGCGGGGGTAGGTACGGCCGCCCAACCGCGAGGCGACACGTGGCGCACTCGAGTGCGGCCGACCGCCCCGCCTGGCGCCACTGTGCGCGCGCAGTCTCGAGGCGCCCCCCCGCGCACACCGTGGACCGCGCCCCCGTGAGCCGACGAATCCGAAGCCGCCACGTGTCATGCGCCCGGTCCACCGCAACCCCGCAAAATCGGTGAGCCATGCCGCGTGCGCCGGCCTATCCAGGCACGCCACGTGTCTCCCGCCCGCGGTCCATGCACCGCCGCGCTACCCCGTGGACCGAGCTGCGTGAGCCGGCCAATAATAGGCCGCCACGTGGCTCAGGCCGGTCCACGAGGCTCCCCCATGCACCGAATAACCCCTAAAACTTCCGGAAGCCCGCTTTTGGTCATCCGGACTCCAAATTTAACAAGCAAATAGCCATTTTCAAGCGTTTTTCCGCGCTGAATCCAAATCCAACCTCAGATTGGCCCAAAACCTTTTCTAAAATTCGGCAAATGCAGCCGAAGGCCAAATCAGCTATCCAAGTCTCACAAAGTCCAACTGTGGCACCCCTTTGATGCACCATGGGCCAGACACACCAACACTAGGTGTTCTACACAATGGATTCATCGGAAAGTTGCATGGGAAAAACCAGAACACTACACAAGGTGCAACCGCTCTCGTGGATTCGGAGCGAGGTACGTTCGTGGATTCGAAGCGTGCTACTGGGTGAAGACCGTGGATTCGGTCGGACGTCGTGGACTCGACGTTGGACGCCGTGGATTCGGCGTTGGACGCATATCGTGGATTCGAGAAGCGTCGTGGAGCGAGCGGAGAAGATCAACTAGGAGCGTATGGAAAAGGTTGAGTCGTCTGTGAGTACGGTATATCACCTTGTACGTGTTTAATTCTAGTGGATTTCACCGTGTTATCGGTCCCGTGGTTTTTTACTCCGGTTTGGAGTTTTCCACGTAAAAATCTCTGCGTGTTATTTATTTTTCCGCATTGGGTTTTTATATCGCAAAGATTTTTGAGTGTTTATGGTTTACACCTATTCACCCCCCTCTAGGTGTTTTTTCCCCTATTTAGATCCTATTATTCATATAACCCAACAAGTGGTATCAGAGCGGGAATAGGGTTGTAAACAATGGTTGAAGGTGGAAACATCAACAGACCCCCGTTCTTCGATGGAACAAATTATGCGTACTGGAAAGTACGGATGAAAGCCTTTTTAATTTCCATCGACGAACGGGTGTGGCAATCAATTGAATTAGGATGGTCTAATCCAACTGAAATTATTGGTGATGTTCGCACCATCAAACCTAGGTCGAAATGGACCAAGGAAGAGATTGATATATCTTCTTACAATGGCAAGGGAATAAATGCTTTATTTAATGCCTTATCACAAACAGAGTTCTCTCGCGTCTCGGCATGTGCGACTGCGAAAGAAATCTGGGATGTTCTTCAAGTTACGCATGAGGGAACTAACCTTGTGAAGATTCAGAAACTGCAAATGCTTACGAGCAAGTTTGACTCTATTTTCATGGCAGAAAATGAATCGTTCACTGACTATTACACACGATTGCAAGACATCGTAAACTCATGTGCTAACTTGGGAGAGAAGATTCCAGAACATAAAATTGTAAGAAAGATCTTAAGAACTCTTCCTGAAAGATTTCATTCCAAGGTTACAGCCATTGAAACTATTAAACACCCGGACGAAATCCGTGTAGAAGAATTAGTTGGTTCTTTACAAACTTATGAAATGACATTTCCTACTAACTATTCTTCGGGAAAGGCATCCTCTTCTAAGTCTTCAGGTTATGCTTTGAAAATAATAAAAGAAGAAGACGCGGATTCATCCTCCTCAGGCGATGACGAGAATTTATCTATGGAGGACTTTGAGAAGCAGCTCGCTCTCTTGACAAGAAATTTCGCCGAAATTTTCGAAGGGGTAATTCAAGAAAAACTCCATCCTTCGGAAAGTGGAAGAAAGGCAAGGGTTCTTCAAGTTACAAGTCAAGAAAGTAAGAAGGCTTCTCTAAGGATAAGAAAAGCACAGAAGGACAAGTCCAATGCTTCAAGTGCCGAGGGTACAGTCATATCTCAACGGAATGTCCAACTAAGAATCCGTCTAAGAAGAAGGCGATGCAAGCCGTCACTTGGGATGACACCTCATCGTCAAATGAGTCATCGTCAAGTGATGAAGAAGACAACCTAACTGCGTTCCACGCGTCCACATCTTCACCCTTCATGTGCTTAATGGCAAGTACATCCGATTCGCTGTCCAACTCCACTGTTGAAAAGAATGCAACGGACAATGAATCGGATAATTCGGAAGGTGAAGATTTTGCTCTAGCCTACCATAGACTTTTAAGGGATTCAAAGAAACTGGCTAAGCAAAACAAGGGGTTGAGAGGGAGATTGCAGGATCTCGAAGAAGAACTAAAAAGGGTAACTTCTCTCTCGACCGATCTTGAAGTGGAAAGGGATAATCTGATAAAAGCAAATGTTTCCCTTCAAGAGTCCAATGAGAAATTCGAGAAGAATTATATAGATATGGTTAACAAAGCGAATTACTTCTTGAAGCTCAACGGCGAGGCTCGACAGGAAAAATTGGAAATGACAGAGACCATTCTCCAACTTAAGGATGACTTACAGCGATTTTCATCAGGAAGGAGTAAGTTGGATAAGCTTCTTGGTCTTGGTCAATCAAACAAGTTCGGCCTCGGATACAATCGAACTAAAGACGATTTTAGTTCGGTTGGGACAGTTTTCGTGCCTCAGTCGGTATCTCCTCCTCCGACACCGGAATTCACGACAAGCAACGACAACAAGCCAACTTCACCCTCCTCGGGATCGTCGAGCACTAAGGTATGTTTTCGTTGTAATTTTGCAGGGCACATTGAAAGAAATTGCAAGATTGGAGCTCAAAGATCAAATCAATCACATCTTGCAACTGCTACCAATGAGTTCACTCCCCAGAAATCAAAGAAGGACTTTTCAAAAGAAAAGAACATTGGTAGTACTTCAAACAAGACGATGACAAAAGAAAAAGATCAATCATACAAGACGTCTTCATCAAGGAAAATTTCTCAACCATTGCCAACATACTATAAAACTCAAAAGGTTTGGGTATGCAAAGGTGAAACCTTTCCTTGTCTTTAATCTTTCTACAATTAAATGTTGTGTAGTTTATGTAGACTATTTTTTCTTTCTTTGGGCCAACACGTCAACCATCCTTGGGAGGTAAATGGTATATTTTCTTATTGGTTGATGATTTCTCTCGGTATTCATGGGTAGCATTTTTAAAAGAGAAAGCTGATACTTTTGATTCTTTTCACGAGATTTGCCTTCGTATTATGATTGAAAAGAATGAAAAGATCATTCGTGTTAGAAGTGATAGAGGTGGAGAATTCATAAATTCTAAATTCATTGATTTTTGCACTTCCAACGGCATTAAGCATGAATTCTCAGCACCCTATACACCTCAACAGAATGGTGTTGTCGAGCGCAAAAATAGGGTTGTTCAAGAGATGGCACGTGTTATGCTTCATAGCCGGAATTTACCGCTACATTTTTGGGCTGAAGCTGTGAACACTGCAATCTATGTTATTAATCGAGTTTATTTGCGCCCGGGAACGTTAAATACACCATATGAACTATGGTGTTGTAGAAAACCCAACACAAAATATTTTCGTATCTTCGGGAGTCGATGTTACATTTTACGTGACCGCAAAAATCTTGAAAAGTTTGACTCTCGAAGTGACGAAGGGATTTTCTTGGGGTATTCTACGAATAGTAGAGCATATCGGGTATTTAACTTGGAATCTAAGACGATCGTAGAATCTATAAATGTTAAAGTAGATGAAGCTTTCCACTTTGCATCTGATATGTAGGTTTTTATATATTAAGGATCCACACGGATCTAAATTGGTACTATCAAACAACTAGAGGGGGGGTGAATAGGTGTAATACTTATAAAACCAATCTCAGTGCAAAATAAAAACCAATGCGGAAAATAAAAATAGCACACCGAAATATACGTGGAAACTCCAATCCAGGAGAAAAACCACGGGACCAACACGCAATAACAATCCAATAAGAATAGAAGAATAACAAGGTGATTACCGACTCCACAGACTCAAACCCCTCCTTCAACTTCTTCGGACCTTGCGCTCACCGATTGCACGTCCACTGCACACGTTCGAATCCACGAACGCCACTCGAATCCACAAGCACACGTTTCGAATCCACGAAACGCCTTTAACACACCGAATCCACGATGCCACGTCGAATCCACGACGCAAACTTAATAAAAGTTTTGATGGTGATCCTTTGCTTAGATTATCATTGAGGAACCGTAGAAGGAATCTCTAAGCAAAGACTAGATCAATTCGACAAAAGATAGATCTTGGAAGAACCGTCGAATTGACCTAAAAGAGGCTATAAAGAAGAACGATAAAAACCTAGCCTCTAGGGTTGCTCTCAAGTGTTTTATTAATTAATCGGTAGTTTTTGAGAAACCCTAAATGTCTATTTATAGTTTAGAAACCTTTGAAAAGAGATAAACATCAAAAATTGACTTAACAGAAATTTTCCCGTACGACGATCCGGATCGGATTTACGGCGATCCTGATCGTCGTCTTTTTTTTCAGCAATTCCTGAAAAAACAAGGTTCGGGATCCGGATCGGAATTCTGATCCGGATCGGAATTCTGATCCGGATCGGTTCAGGATCAGAAATTCTGAAACATCCAATTTGTCCAGTTTTTGATTTTTAAGCAATGAAAACTTATCCAAGTGTTTCTAAACCACTCAAATGTATTCGGATCACCAAAATTATTTAGTTAAACGTACCTGATCAATCCGAATCCATTTTCCTTAAGATTGATGTAATTGATCCACAATTCTTCTATTTCAATCTTCAAGACTCAAAACACTGAGTGTCAACTTGAGCTCTTGTTGAATCTTCTCTAAGTCTTCGATTGCTGATTGACAATTTGATCACTTCAAGACTCTGACTCAACTCAACAACTCAACTACTCAACTCACGAAATATGCCAACACAAAAAGCCGTAACAATCTCCCCCTTTGGCAATTTCGTGACAAAACCCAAACATACATAAAACGCTCAAGACACTCATCTTAAACCAAAAAATCGAAACTCAATGTCATCACCAAAACATTGACTTTCTTTGCGTGAAGGATCCAATAAACAAAAATTACAATTGAACCAGTCTTAGAACAAACTCTATGACTTAGGACTTGGAGTCTTAGAGTGATGTAATTCCTGCAAAACAAAACTCCAAACAAAATCAAACGTTAGTCGTTAGAAATTAAATGTAAATCCTACATTTGATTCGTCCTTTTGGTTCTTTTTGTTTTTCGGCTCCTTTTTCATCATCTCTTTTCTTTATCTCGATGATCTCATCTCCGTCTCCCCCTATCTCGATGATCTCATCTCCCCCATTTCTCTTCTCCCCCTTTTTGTCACAAATTGTCAAACAGTGAACATACTAGACAAAAGAAAATCACTAACAGCATTAGTTCATAGAGAAAGAAGATAAAAGCTCAGTTCCGGTATATAACAAAAACACAGATTGCGTACCGGTAGCCAAAAGCAAAAATCAAATAATTTCTTGAAACAAATCCAGATTTTGAAATAATTGAATTACCGATTTGTATTCCATCAAGAAAACAATTTAAGTGCTTGAAAATAATATGAGATCACATAGATGTCATTCAATCCAATTAATTATAAAAATTAAAAAGATTTACTCCAAAATCATGAAAAATAAAGGTAAAACATTATAAACCGTTTTTCATGTTATATTCATCAAACACAAGTCATCAAAAATAATCTTGAGATCCAAACTCTATCAAGATGTAACGGATTTACAAAGATGACTTACGGAGATTTCCAAGTGACATCAATCTTGAATTCTACCCTTTCAAATTGAGATAAACACTAAAATACCTAAGGGTGGCTCTTTGAGCATCTTTTAACTATCCCACCTTATACCAACCAGGAGATTGTTCAAAATACGAACTTTGAATTTAAATCTCCGAAATCTTCAACTAAACAAAATTTCATAAATATTTTTCAAGCATCCATAACATATGGTAGCTTCACACACAAACCGGACGACCGGGGTGGCAGCTCTTTCCAACATGTGGTGGTAGTTTTCACACTCCTTTCGGATGTAACTCTTTCCACATCTTTTGCAATTCATTTATTTACCCTTGTAAGAATGCAATCTCTTACGTGAAAGAATCAAATTCCAAATTTTAGTCTATCGGTTGTCTCACGTTTATCACAATGAATTCACACAACCGAGATAGATTAAGCATCTAAAGATCACACATGATTTCTAAAATTTGATGCTTATAATATCAAAAACTCCTATAATGAAGTATCTTCAAGATTATGATTATGGAGTAAAGTTGATAATCCATATAAAATTAATTTGGAGTGAATAACCGTGAAGCCCTTTTTTATTCAATGCACTTGTTCATTAAAAACCTTTTGTTAAAACAAAACATAAAAACAAAGAGCATTGAAAACATGTAATGCAGAGATTCAGAAAAATATGAAAGGAAAACCAATCAAAGCATTACATACAGTCATAAGCTATTTAGAACTTAAGACAAGGAAAGATATCACCTTTCCGAATCCAAAATCGCTGGATTTTGGGTTGTCTTGATTCGTTGTGGCCAGGGGTTGTCCGCTTTGACTGTTGATCCACCTTAAGTCTTTGCCTCGCAATGATCCACTTGTATGATTGATGTTGTGGCTCAGACCTTTGGTGGGTTGAGTGAACTCCTTTGACTTGATGTATCTTTTGAGTCCGTTGAGTCCGCTCCGTAGATGAAGTAGCCGAAGAATTTTTCTTTCTCTTTTTCAGGCAATCCTTCACCAAATGTCCTTCAAGTCCACAAAGGTGACACATTCTTCCTTTCAATTTAGTTGTGGAACTTGAAGCCTTCACAGTTTGGTTCTTTTTAAGTCCCAAACCAACCTTGCTTGTTTGACCTAATCCGCACATACAATCTAGTTTCTTGGAAACGGTTGAAAGCCTTTGTATGTCGGATTTGAGTTCATGAACTTGCTTGGTCAAAGCTTGGTTGGTGACATGAATTTCCTCAAACTGCTTTTCTAGAAAACCAATCTTGTCCATATATGATTTGGCGTTTGTCTCCGATTGGTTTAGCTTTTCTTGGAGGATTTTATTGTTATCCAATAAACGTTCTCGTTCCTCCTCGAGACCATGGAGTTTGATCTTTAAAGCATGATTCTCGTCTTGAATCTCAAGTCGTTGCTTCCTCAACTTCTTGATATGCTTGGCCATCTTCTTAGATTCCACAAGAAGTTGTTGATATGCCTCAACGAGTTCTTCTTCGTCCGACTCCTCCTCACTTGATGACTCTCCGTCGGATGTTGATGTTTCATGCAAAATCAAAGGAATAGAGTCAGTGATTAAAGATGATAAACAAATATTAGAAGAGGGAATATGAGAGGAATGTAAGGCAACGACTTTTTCCTTTTTACTTGAGGTCGATTCATTAGAAGTAGAATCGTCCCAAGTTTTCGCTTGCAAAGCCTTCTTTATATATGATTTCGGAGAAGGACAATCCGTTGAAATATGGCCGTAGCCTTTGCATCGATAACATTGGATTTCCCTTTCGAATTCATCTTTTTCTTTTTCTTTAGAAGGTTTTGCAACGCCTTTGAGTTTAGAGGATTTAGAACCCGATGATCCTTTAGATGGTTTCGTGGATGTAGATCCATCGGTTCGATTCTTCCAAAATTTCCGACGAAATTTCTTTACGATCCGCGCCAATTGTTCTTCAAAATCGGCAAAGGAGATTTCATCGTCGGAACTTGATTCGCTATCTTCTTCCTTTGTTGATTTGAATGCAATACCTGTAAGCTTAGAAGAAGACTTGGAAGAAACTTGATTAGTAGGAAAAGTCATTTCATAAGTTTGCAAAGCACCTACTAATTCCTCTACACTCATCTCATCCGGATGACTAACGGTTTCAATGGCGGTAACTTTTGCCCTAAACCGTTCCGGAAGAGTCCGAAGTATCTTTCTTACAATTCTCGACTCCGGGATCTTTTCTCCTAAATTAGCACAAGTGTTGATTATATCTTGAAGTCTTGTGTAATAATCAGTAAACAATTCATGCTCTTCCATATGAATAGAGTCAAATTGACTTGTAAGCATCTTGAGCTTTTAAATTTTTACTAGATTAGTACCCTCATGTGTAATTTTGAGAATATCCCAAATTTCCTTCGCGGTTTCACACGCGGAGATTCGTGTAAATTCAGTCGAGGAAAGAGAATTAAATAGAGCGTTCATACCTTTCCCATTGTAAGAAGATCTTTCGAATTCCTCTTTGGACCATCTAGAGCGAGGTTTTGGGGTAGTAGAATTTCCTACTTCCTCAACAGGATGCACCCAACCGTATTCCACGGTTTGCCATGCCCGCTCATCAATTGAGATGAGAAAAGCTCTCATCCGCACTTTCCAATAAGCATAATTAGTCCCATCAAAAAGACGAGGTCTAAAAATATTATCACTTTCACCCGACATGATAGATAAACCTAAAACCCTCTCTGATACCAATTATTGGTTTTTATATATTAAGGATCCACACGGATCTAAATAGGTACTATCAAACAACTAGAGGGGGGGTGAATAGGTGTAATACTTATAAAACCAATCTCAGTGCAAAATAAAAACCAATGCGGAAAATAAAAATAGCACACCGAGATATATGTGGAAACTCCAATCCAGGAGAAAAACCACGGGACCAACACGCAATAACAATCCAATAAGAATAGAAGAATAACAAGGTGATTACCGACTCTACGGACTCAAACCCCTCCTTCAACTTCTTCGGACCTTGCGCTCACCGATTGCACGTCCACTGCACACGTTCGAATCCACGAACGCCACTCGAATCCACAAGCACACGTTTCGAATCCACGAAACGCCTTTAACACACCGAATCCACGATGCCACGTCGAATCCACGACGCAAACTTAATAAAAGTTCCGATGGTGATCCTTTGCTTAGATTATCATTGAGGAACCGTAGAAGGAATCTCTAAGCAAAGACTAGATCAATTCGACAAAAGATAGATCTTGGAAGAACCATCGAATTGACCTAAAAGAGGCTATAGAGAAGAACGATAAAAACCTAGCCTCTAGGGTTGCTCTCAAGTGTTTTATTAATTAATCGGTAGTTTTTTGAGAAACCCCAAATGTCTATTTATAGTTTAGAAACCTTTGGAAAGAGATAAGCATCAAAAACTGACTTAACAGAAATTTTCCCGTACGACGATCCGGATCGGATTTACGGCGATCCTGATCGTCGTCTTTTTTCAGCAATTCCTGAAAAAACAAGGTTCGGGATCCGGATCGGAATTCTGATCCAGATCGGAATTCTGATCCGGATCGGTTCAGGATCAGAAATTCTGAAACATCCAATTTGTCCAGTTTTTGATTTTTAAGTAATGAAAACTTATCCAAGTGTTTCTAAACCACTCAAATGTATTCGGATCACCAAAATTATTTAGTTAAACGTACCTGATCAATCCGAATCCATTTTCCTTAAGATTGATGTAATTGATCCACAATTCTTCTATTTCAATCTTCAAGACTCAAAACACTGAGTGTCAACTTGAGCTCTTGTTGAATCTTCTCTAAGTCTTCGATTGCTGATTGACAATTTGATCACTTCAAGACTCTGACTCAACTCAACAACTCAACTACTCAACTCACGAAATATGCCAACACAAAAAGCCGTAACATGATAAATCTACCCCTGATATCTCTCTTGATGATGATACTCCTGTAAGTGCATCTTCTCATGATAATACTTCCAATATGAATGATGCATCTAATGGTTCTTCAAGTTTATCTGATGTGCAGGAATCATCTCATATACCTCCGAGTACTCCATTACAACAAACGTTACGCATCTCCAAGGATCATCCTGAATCAAACATCATTGGAGACCCACAAGAAGGAGTCAAAACTCGGAGACAGCTGGTTTGTGGATTCGCCTGTTACGTTTCCATGATCGAACCAAAGAACATCGATGAAGCTCTTCAGGATGACTACTGGATTGAAGCAATGCAGGAAGAGCTCCATCAATTTGAACGCAACAAAGTCTGGGAATTAACGACGCCTCCGAAGCAACACAATGTGATTGGTACTAAATGGATTTTCAAGAACAAGAAAAATGAGGATGGTACCATCATCAGGAACAAAGCACGTTTAGTTGCTCAAGGCTACTCTCAAATGGAAGGTATAGACTTTGATGAAACGTTCGCCCCTGTAGCTAGACTCGAGTCCATTTGTATCTTATTCGCTATTGCTTGTCACTTCAAAATAAAACTCTTTCAAATGGACGTTAAGAGCGCATTTTTAAATGGGCTTTTAAATGAGGAAGTTTATGTGGCTCTACCGAAAGGTTTTGTAGACTGTAAACTACCTAACCATGTTTTTCGTTTGAAAAAGGCTCTTTACGGTTTAAAACAAGCACCGCGAGCATGGTACGAAAGGTTGACAAAGCACCTTTTGGAGAAGGGCTATACTTGAGGGGGAGCAGATCGGACTCTCTTTGTGAAGCATTATCAAAATAACTTCATTGTTGCACAAATCTATGTCGATGACATTGTGTTTGGAGCAACAAAGGATAATGATGCTTCTAAATTCGCAGAAACCATGGAAAGCGAATTTGAGATGTCTATGATGGGCGAACTGACATACTTTCTTGGATTGCAAGTGAAACAAAATGGTGAAGGCATCCATCTGTGTCAATCCAAGTACGCAAAGGAGTTGGTAAAGAAATTCGGATTAGAAGATTCTAAAGATTTTCCTACTCCTATGGGAACTAGCAATAAGGGGTTAGGAAGTGAATCACTTAGTGATAATGTAGACGAGAAACTCTATCGCAGCATGATTGGAAGTCTACTTTACCTCACAGCTAGTCGCCCGGATATATCCTTTAGTGTTGGGATTTGCGCGAGATATCAATCAGCACCAAAGGAGGTTCACCTGAAAGCGGTGAAACGGATCATTCGGTACGTCAAAGGAACTGTAAACTTCGGAATTTGGTATCCTATGGGAACAAGTTTAGATATTATTGGATACTCAGATGCCGATTGGGCAGGATCTGTGGATGATCGGAAAAGTACGAGTGGTGCATGTTTTTATCTTGGCCATTGTCTTGTTGCATGGCATAGTAAAAAGCAAAACTGCATTGCACTCTCGACTGCCGAAGCGGAATACATCTCAGCGGGTAATTGTTCAACTCAACTTATTTGGATGAAAAGCGTGTTGAGCGACTTCCGGATTTCAGCAACTTCGGTAACTGTTTTATGTGACAACACAAGTGCTATAAACATTTCAAAAAACCCTGTGTTGCACTCTAGAACAAAACACATTGAACTTAGATATCATTTTCTTAGAGAGCTAGTTGAATCAAATATTCTTCAAATTTCCTACATTTCAACTGAAGATCAATTAGCTGACATTTTAACAAAACCTTTGGATCAAAAACGTTTTATTCATTTGCGTAAAGCAATTGGAATGCTTTCCTTGAAATAAACCCTTTTTGAAACTCTTGTTTAGGTTAGGTTTTGTTTTTGTGTTTTTGTTCATTATCTATGCTTAGACATAGAATATTAATTGAGCATTAGTTTTATCGACTTTGACTGCATCCTTTTATATATTTAGAAATCTATTATGCTTTAGATATCATAATATTTCATTTGATGCAATGATCATTTATGTCAATTAAATCATCTTTGTTTTGATCAAAGTCAATTTCTCTCTCGATGATCTCTTGGTATAGTTTTTATCTTATTTGACTGTTTAGTCGAGTATGAAATCGAGATCAATATTTGGCTGAATACTTTATATCTTAAATAATTGATAGCCAATTGAGGGGGAGTCAATGAAAAAGTATTATGCTCAAAAGATGTGGAAAGAGTTACATCCCAATGAGGAGTGTGAAAACTACCACCACATGGAGGAAAGAGCTACCACCTCGGTCGTCCGAGTACTGTGTGCAGCTACCACATGTATACCAAGCAAGGTTTTTCAAGTTTGATTAATTAAAATGCATGTTGAAATACTTGACTCTGTCAAAATTTCAAGGTTGGTATAAGGTGGGATTTTTAATGAAAGATGCTCAAAGAGCCACTCTCTTCAATAAATTGACTAGATATATTATCTAATTTATCGGGGATGTTAGACATCTATTGATCTTTGTATTTCATTTTCTTTACCGAATTGATGATTTGATAAAGGCATTACTCATAAGATCAAGTTAGATGTAATTGAAGTTGTTCAACTTTAAGGGATTTAATTTTTATAAATTTTCGTTTCATTTGTTGGATGTTATTGATAGATTTGGTATAATCTATTTCTTGTTGTATGAAACGATGATTTTTGTTTAAAGTTGATACACAAAAGTGCTTACAATCTTTTTTTGGTTTTTCTAGAATTTCTCTGAAATTTTCTAAAGAAAAAGTTGGAGCCGATCCGGATTGGACCTGCCGATCCGGATCCCGAATGCAGATATTCTTCTGCGGGCAGCCGATCCGGATTGGACCTGCCGATCCGGATCCCGAACGCAGTTTTTCACTGCGGGTAGCCGATCCGGATTGTAATCACGAACTGATCCGGATCGCGGCTAGGGTTTTATATAGAACAAAAGGGTTTTGATTTCTTTTACTCCAATCTTTTGTTCCAAAGTTTCCAGAGCTTCTCTCTCTAGATTTCACCCATCTTGGAAGCTTTCAAACTCAAGTTCTTCAATTCCAAGTAAGTTTTATTGATCAAAATCTCGGTTTTTCACAGTTTTTCTTATTCCTCCTCAAAACGTGATGATTTTCTTGTATCAATTTCATTTGTGGATGGTTTTTGATCAAATTTCTTTTGAAATAAGAACTCTGGGTAGATTAGTTTTGATTATATGCTAGGTATTCGCAAGATAAACGGATTTTTGGTCTTCGATTTCAAAAATTTCGGTTTTAGGGCATATAATGGGAATTTTCCAAAATCATGCAATTGATCTATTTTAAAATTTCCTTTTGCAAAACTAATTTGATTCTTAGTCTCTCTACACGATAATGATTGTTTGGGTACAATTTTTCTAATTTTTGAAAATTAACAATTTTTTCGTGTTCTTGAGGTGTTGCTCACAGGATTTCTTTTCACAAGGAACCTATAGCAATGGTGATCACCTGGATCATTTTCCTTCTGGCTGCTATGGTACATACGAGAGACACTGTCAAGCCCAAGAAGGCTAAGAAAGCGAAGAAAGCGAAAGTTGATTCCGATACGGAATCTGAAACGGAATCAATTGATTGGGATGAGCTTCAAGTTGAAGCAACAACTGTTCCCACTGCTTCAAAGGGAAAAGCGCCTGCGGAAACATCGAAGGCTCCGCCTACTGCTGCTGAAAAAGGCAAAGCTCCAATGGAAGAAACTTCTGGGAAGACAAGAAGAAAAAGTGTTGCTCGCAAAAGAGGGAGTGCTCGAGGAATTTCCATTGAGCAACCAGTTGATAGGCAACCATCTCCACAAGACTTTATCAGCTCAGCTAGGATAAAGGACTTTGAAAACAGGGAATGCATTGGAGAAAGGCATGTTAATGCCAAAGCCTTGAAGGAAAGATCTCCGGCATTTGGGAAACTGTATGACCAGACAGGTCTTGCTCCCATTTGCGATTTCCTCGAGACCACTGGGTATTGTCTTCACTCAGTGAGGATATTCTATCAAAATGCTTGCTATCTCGTTGATCAGGAGAGCGGTCGTCGAGACTTTCAAACATTGGTCAAAAATGTTAAGATTAAAGTAACGCCGCAACTGATTGGAGAAGTATTAGGGATGAATGCCCGAGCCGATGGCGCTCATTACCAGAAGAATCAAGTTTTCAACACCAACTCCTGGAGAGTGGTTGTTGATGGCATCTGTCTGCCCGATACTCTGTCTGCAGGAAACTCCGTCTTTTCAAAAGAATTACGACCAGAGTATCGCTTCTTAAACTTCATTGTTTGTTATAACGTCCTTCCAAACATGAACATCCCCTACATAATTTGGAATAGAATGTCAAGATATGTTGTGCATCCTCATCCTTCTGAGTGACTTCCATTTCCATTAATCATCATGAGGATCTTGCAAAAGTTTGAAATTGATATAAGCTCGACATCATATCAACACTGTTGGGGGATGATAGATGAGTCAACGATTGTGAAGTCACTTCACAAATTACCACATGTTACTCCGACACCCTCCACTGGAAAGAAACCCTGTGTCGGCACCTCTGCCTCACCGTCTCAACAAGCACCCGGCGCGGATGATCAAGCATCGGTAACTTCGATTTTCAAGCAACAACAGCGCCTATCTTTTCAACAAGAGCAAATCACCAAAGAGCAGAGGCGAATCTCCGAAGAACTCGAGATAATCACAGCATCCCAAATCACATTAACTAAGACCGTCTCGTCAATAAAGAAGTTAATGCAGAAAACGTTCTCGAAAATGGGATACACCGCCTCGGATGACTCAGATTCAGATGCTTGAATCATTTTTTTTTAATAATTCTCTTGTGCAGGAACTTCATTTTTTTAACTTTTTTTTGTGCAGGTCTTTAATTTTTAGTTTTTAGTTTTTAGTTCTCAAACTTGAACTGTTAACCTTTCTCTCCATTTTGGTAATTTTTTGGCTAACTTCTGTGACAAAAAGGGGGAGAGAGAAGTATAAACAATGATACTATGATACAATGGTTACTGAGAAAACTTGAAACTATAGAGGTAAGTATAACCTCAACTTGAAAGGTAAGTAGAACTTCAACTTTCGGTTTTCATTAGTGTTTGAGTGCATGCCTCGACTAACTATTCGACTAACTATTTGGGCATGTAATATAACTAACAAGTTGATGTTCACTAACATGACATTTGGTTTTTGATTGCATAGAAGATATGTTGGTGTTTTAACTATGATCAGTTTACATATCTGAATGTATAAATGTCATGGTAAGTATAAATGAGTATAAACTTCATCTCTGTATGTGGTTTTTGAATGATATAAAATTCTTGAGGTATCTAACGATTTCTTTTGTCAAGAATGATTTCTTTTGCAGAGAGTACAGATGTCTAAGTCTAGAGTCTGTTTTAGGAGTTTAACTCATTTATTTTATTTTGGATCTCCATTATAAATTTTTGTTGTATGGTGATAGCAACAAAAATATCTTTTTGAATTTTCTTGAGTGGATCTATGTTTTGTCACGAAACCGCCAAAGGGGGAGATTGTTACGGAATTTGAGTTGGCGTATTTCGTGAATTCGGCTAAGTCTTGAAGATTGAAGGTAAAGGAAGTTGAATCATATAACTCAATCTCAAGAAAGAAGAATTCAAAAGGATCAGGTATGTTTAACTTAATATCTTTGGTGATCCGAATACTTCTTATAGCGTAGAAACACTTGGATGGATTTGTTATTGCATAAATATCAAAAACTGGACATGGGACATGTTCAGGATCCGGATCAGACTGTTCGATCCGGATCCCGAAGGTGGTTCGTTCATACACCAGTTCAATCCGGATCGTAGCTTCCCTTGATCCGGATCCCGAACACTGAGTTTACCATTTTATTTGAACGATCCGGATCAGGCTACTGCAATCCGAATCCCGAACGTTGATGTTTGGTAAACTGTATGAACGATCCGGATCAAGCACTTCGATCCGGATCCCGAACCTTCGTTTGTCTGGAATCTGTTTTTCTCACTACTGCAATCCGGATCGCCGATCTCCAATCCGGATCGTCGTCATGAAAATTTCCAGAAAAAGATAGTTTTTGATCCTTATCTTTTTCCAAGGGTTTCTAACCTATAAATAGACCCTATGATTCTTTTTCTAGGGCTAATCCACATAAGTCCAAAAAGTAGCCGTCATCTTTTATACGGCCTAAGATCCACATATAGAGAAGAAAGGAAATCATAGATTCTATCTTATGTTTCTTCATTTATATTGATTGATTTGATTCTAGGTTTTCATACTCACATTTTGAGTTGAATCAAATCAATGAATACTTAGATGGTATTTCCGATCTATTTCTAATCTAAGTATTCGGCGGATCATCACCACCCAAAAAACAACGATTTACCCCAAAATCGGCGCGTGGACTCGCGTGGCCTTGTGGATTCAAGGTGCAACCGCTCTAGTGGATTCGGAGCGAGGTACGTTCGTGGATTCGAAGCGTGCTACTGGGTGAAGACCGTGGATTCGGTCGGACGTCGTGGACTCGACGTTGGACGCCGTGGATTCGGCGTTGGACGCATATCGTGGATTCGAGAAGCGTCGTGGAGCGAGCGGAGAAGATCAACTAGGAGCGTATGGAAAAGGTTGAGTCGTCTGTGAGTACGGTATATCACCTTGTACGTGTTTAATTCTAGTGGATTTCACCGTGTTATCGGTCCCGTAGTTTTTTACTCCGGTTTGGAGTTTTCCACGTAAAAATCTCTGCGTGTTATTTATTTTTCCGCATTGGGTTTTTATATCGCAAAGATTTTTGAGTGTTTATGGTTTACACCTATTCACCCCGCTCTTGGTGTTTTTTCCCCTATTTAGATCCTATTATTCATATAACCCAACAGACATGGGAAAAGAAGATGGGAGAATCACTAGTCGCCACCAAATGTATGAAGAAACGGGGGCGACAGCTACCGCCACCATAAACAAGCGTTCATTCATCCCAGCAGGACTATAAAGAAAACCAAAATGTTTGCGGTATGAAAGTTCATTTGAGAAGGCAATGTAAACTAAACACTTTAATAACACTTTAAACACAAACTTATATGCTATGGCCCAAACACGGTGGAGATCTAACCTTCGAATAGCAACTACCTTTTCGGCATGCGCATGCGACCGGAAGACAGTTTGTATTTGAACAGGCTCCATGAATTTGCAAGTCGATAATCTCTACAATTACACCTTCTCAAGAAAAGATAAATCTTTTTTTTATAATAGTGCAAGCCCCCTTGGATTGATCAGAATAATAAGGCACAGTAACTACAATAGTTGGAGGTCACAATCCCTTACAAAGAGAGAGGAGTAAAAATGCAAAATTAGGCTTTCCAAGAGCCTTGAAAGACTGATGACAGGAATATATATATATATATATATATATATATATATGATACAACATACAACACATTCGTCTCTAGAGGCCTTAGCTGCACCGGAAGGATTAACACATGCACACCAGCTGATCCAAAATTCGATGGTACTCATCAATATAATGGTGCTCAGAATATGAGCACCCATATTCATGAAAAAACCGGCCCTTACATTCTAGTGCCTTTTTGGCTGCGAATATAAGGGGCATCAGCAGGGAAAAATCTGTTCTCTGCTAGAGTTAAGATACTATGCTTGAAGGATCCAAACATTGTCATTAGGACCTAGGTATGGAAACCGTTATGATGAATTGTAAACAGATTTTGATACCAGGAACTTGCAAATTGCTTGATAAAGCTGCTCTTCTTCGAATGGTTTGGAGACGTATCCGTCCATTCCACATTTCATGCACTCCTCATATGTTGCTTGAATCGCATCAGCTGTCATTGCTAGAACCGGTAAGTGCCGCTCAGCTCTTCCAGAACCTTCCGGAGTAAGTGCTCCGTTCTTGATTTGCTCATTTGCCGTGCTCTCCATCAAACGTATCTGCCGAGTAGCCTCAAACCTGAGACAATCAACTCTCCTAATTGAGTTGTGCGAAGAGACTAGTTGCAAATTATCACGACTAAAACTAGCAGAAAATTATTTACATGTCACCAGTTCTCATGTGTAATTAAAAAAATAATAAAAACAAAAATAAATTGCCATGCGTACCCATCCATTTCTGGCATCTGAACATCCATGAAGCACGCATCGAATTTGTGCGGCGGTTGAAGGAGGGCAAGAGCATCTCTCCCACTTTCCGCACACTCAACCTTAGCCCCATATTTTTTAAGAACACCTGCAGCAACTCTAAGATTTACCTTATTATCATCTACCACCAATATATTCTTCCCAACTAGTAGGCTGCGAAGGAAGGCCGATCCATTAGACTTCTCTTCCCTTTGAGGATGTCCACCTTCTAGTACTTGCTGAAAGCATGCCGCAATGGTACTTGCCCTTAGAGGTTTCATGATCACAGTATCAAAAAAGGCCCCGAATTTTGCCCTATCAGATTCAGAGGTCACCAAAAGGATCATCTTGGGCACCTGAGATATCTGACCATTCTGCTTGCACTTTAGTAGTTGATCACGTAAGCAAGTGTCTGTCCCAGAATTCCAACTGTCCTTCTCAACTAATAGCAAGCTCAGCTGCTTTCTGTAGGTAAAAAGGGAAAGATTGAAACATAGTCAATGAAGATAACTAGTTCCAAATAACAGCGAGCAAGAAGCTAGACATGACATACCAAGAGCATGCACAATCTAACTTACTGTGGTGTAGCATGCAAGTTACTTAGTAAAATGTGGGTGTACAACAATAATTAGGTCGAGAATGAGGTGCGCATGTTCCAATCTGATCGCCAGTAAGAAAGAAGCAGATAAAGTAGCAAGCAGGGAAGCTAGAAATATTAAGGAACTTACCCAGATCGAAGTTGGCCATCTTGTCTAGAAAATGCATCGAGTGCCATTTTGACGGTACCTACAACTTCAACACTTATTCCCAATCTTTTTAGATGATAAATTGTTACAGAGCTTCTAACTGGCCTCCTGTCAACCAAAACAGCATTCATTCCTTTGAAATAGATCGGTAGACTCTCTGAATGAGTTCTCTTCGAATCACCAACAACACTTCTCTGGCAACGCTGCAACACAGCGGTAAACGTGAATGTACTCCCAACATTCGGGCAACTAACGAAGCATATTTGCCCACCCATTAGTTCAACTAGGCATTTACTGATGCTCAAACCAATACCGATTCCGCCGTAGTTTCTCGAAGTCGCGCTGTCAGCTTGCATAAATGGTGTAAAAACACGCTCTTGCGCATGGAATGGTATTCCAATCCCTGTATCCTCAACACTAACCATCAGAGTTACATTGTCAAAATCTTTCTTGTAAGCCATTTCACTTTCAGAGACACTAGAGAAGGGTTTTTCATCAGAAAGTAGGAGCTTAAAATTTTCCAAGCTTTTTCTTCCGTCGGCAACTTCCAAACCACTAAGAGTATTGAATGATCTTCTAAATACAGCCTCTCCTTTATCGCGTAGACCACCATTCAAGGCTCCATTTGCTTTTGCCTTCATTGCCACATATGGATTCTCAGCCAGACGAACTTGTACAAATATATGGCCCCGTCCGGTAAACTGCGATAAGTAATAGATGAACAAGTTACTAATTCTGCGACAAGCTGTATGGATAGAAGTGGTCTATTTTTAATCAGCTAATCATGGATACTTTGTGTGGTTAAACCAAGCATCAAACTTTTAAAATTATGAAAATTGGTAGATAGGAGTAAAATTTCATTCGAAACAATGAAAGCAGAAAGCCATTAAAAGTGTCACCACAGAGAAATTGACGGCTTACTTTCACTGAGTTGCCGACCAAATTTGTTATTATCTGCCTAAATCTCCCTGGATCACCAATCACAACCTCCGGGAGTTTATCGGATACAAGTACGGCAAGCTACAGTCAACATGGATGATCATAAGAAGGTTAGAGAGCCGAAGGGCTGCTATCATAGGTTAAATCATTTTTTAACCATAGCCTAGTAATGAACCGTTAAAAGATTCACACAAGACAAATAAGTAAAACCTTGTCTGCTGACCAATATACAAGAAAATGGTGGCATCGCTCCTCTATAATATAAAAGGGATGAAGACTTACCTCGATTCCATTCTCTCTTGACTTTGAAGAAAACAAAGAGAGTACATCATCTAGGATGGATCGCAGATCAAATGGCACTGCCTCAAGCTCCAATTTTCCAGCTTCAATTTTTGCCCTGTCTAGCACCTCGTTTATTAAAGCTATAAGTGCTTTTCCACACACTTGAGCTGTTTGAGCATAATCTTTTTGAGTGAAATTCAGATCTGTTTCCAAAAGCATATCTAGCATTCCTGGAATAACAAAGAGGAGCTCAAAGGTTTAGACATTTTGTAGTAGAACATGGTAAAATAATATCCATATGGTAAAAGCTAATGAAGATACCAAGGACTCCGTTCATGGGTGTTCTTATCTCATGTGAAACAGTAGCAAGAAACTGCAATAACAAAACCAAAAAGGATTCAGAGGCAAAATTTAAGGCTAAGGCTCTTTAAAAATGATATTAAAAGAAATTCCAGACCTGGGATTTAGCAACATCTGCAGCCTCTGCTTGAACTTTTAGCTCTTCCATCTTCCGACAATCCTCTTTAACACTATCATAGCGACTCCAAGCAGCATATAATATATATCCCACGAGCATACAGATCACAAAAACACCAGATGGAGTAGTAATTGCTGACAATGGAATGGGGGGTTTTTGCCTATACCTGCTCAAAACTCCTATGAATTACTCTATAACATAAACATAAAATAATATACAATAAACATTTCTTTTTCATGCATAACTTGATGAGTTAGCCAACCTGCATTTCATTTCATGCTTCCTAAAAGGATCTCCAAAATCAAGCATGCTCACATGTGACACTGACATGTAACCGTCCTGACTTTGAGGCCCATACATAATCAATGATTCAGAGGTATTTGTGACATCATATACATTCACCATTATGTCCTGATTACCAGCAAGTTGCCTCAGCAAGTTTTTGACAAGTGACTCGACATCGAAAGCTCCACCAAGATATCTGCTATGTGCAATATAATTGAATGATAAGAACAAACGAAAAAGAGGCAAATTTTCTCTAAAAGATAGAGATCTAAAAAGTTGTGTGTCAAAATCAAGAGCCAAAGTCACTTCATACCACTTGACAGCTAGAAATGAATCACATTTCTCAGTCACTTCAAATTCACCTAAGAGATGCCACTCAACAGACTAGCTCCATTTATCTGGGATAAACTACCAAAACTAATATTAACCACCACCATCTTCTAATCACTATTGTTCTCTACTGTCATTATGCGGACCACACAAACAGCTAGAGTTCACAACTAGCAAGAATGCTATAAAAGTCCTTTTAGGTGAAGGAAATTCATCGTGTCAAAGTGTTCAGAAATACTCTGCAGCATGTTTAAGTATTTGCTTTGCCAATCTCAATGAAGGATCAATGAAAAGAACTTCCTTGCGCAAGTCCAAGTATCTGGACCATAATTCAAGTTTCTCTAGTAATCAAAACCATTTAAAACAAGGCGGCAAATATATGTGTATTGTGACCTCCAAGTAAAGTATATACAAGCAATAGAGCGAACAAGCAACTGATCACAGCAGGCTCTGTTGATCTCACTATGCAATTTTAAAACATCTATGTTGTTTAATTAAGTCAACAATTAGATTAGGATTTAATGTAAGCCAATTTTCTTCAAATTAAAGCAATAACTATAGAGGAAATAATAAATATTCCAATCATTATTACGATTAAACACTTTTATCTTACCCTACTGTTGCTTCTACACGTTGTTCAATCGTTGCATCTGCAGGAAGACCAGAGCGATACACAGGAAATGTCAAAACTACTCCAAGATGGTTTGAGCCAAGCAACCTAAATGGGTTTGTGAGGACCGCTTTGCCGGTAGCCCTCGCTCGCAAAATGTTCTCTCGATCCTCCTGCACAAAAAATAGAACGAACATAACCACCAAAAGAACACAGAAAGCTTAGATGAGCTGAAGAAAGAAATATTATTAGTCCAATACAAGGAATTATAGAACCTCTCCAGACATCATATCCAGAGCCTCTATATAGGAGACGGTCTCCTGAGAATATATTACGGGAGCGTATTCATCTTGCATAGGGGAGGGCTCCCTTTTCATGGTCTGAATTGTCCAACCCTGATGAGTCTCAAACAACTCTCTTTCCGCATGGAGAACTCGCTGCGCATATGCTATGCCATTCAACAGTGGCCGTTCGAAGGACGTTCTTGCCGTGTAGTAGGCAAAGGTTTCCTGGAGATTAATTGAAACCATTCAGGGAATTTACAACAGCAGGTAAAAAGAACAAACCCAAATCATTAATTGCTCGGATATTAAACATCTAGTTTTAAAAATGAGGGGGGAAAATAAAAACATAAATCAGGAGAAATAAGAAATAGCTTATATCAATCATAGAAGGCACTCAATCACACTAAGAAATTCCCAAATTCAGGAGAAAAATGAGGAAAAGAAACCCAAATCCAATAATAAATCATATCAATCAAAGAAAGGAGCCCAAAATAGGGAAAATACATAATAACTAGTATAGATCATGTAAAAACTTCAAATCTCAACCCAGAGACTTCCAAAGTGAAAAAAAGAAAGAAAAAAAAAACTTAGAAATTAGTAGTTCTTTTGCTCCCAGAGATGTAACAATATAACATACCAAATTACACAGATAGATGGAATGGATTATACCTGATCAATGGCGGAGGGGTACTTCTCGTAGTGGAAGGTGGAGACGAGGATGGCGAGGGCGTGGACATGGTTGACGCTCACGGCGAACTGGTCCTGGAGCATCCTCGCGCGCTCCTCGCACATGCTCACGAGCCCTTCGTGCGCCTTCCTCATGCTCTCGCTCCGTATGTAACAATGGAGGGCCCCCCATATCCCCACCGACGCCGCCACCCACACCACCACCATCGCCGTGCGATTCACCCACCACCTCCTCCTCGCCTCCGCCCCCATCTGTCGCCCCCAAACCCTAACCCTACCTCCCCACCACCACCCCCTCCCTCAAAACCCTGAGGAGTGACAGAGACTACGAGTCTCAGTAATAGAGGTTGGACGAAGGCGTGGCTCGGGAACTCCTCAAAAGAAGCGCAAAAAAAAAAATTAAATAATATAGTGGCGACATTTTTGTCGCCACCAATAATAAGTAATGGTGGCGACAAAAATGTCGCCACCAATAATAAGTATTGGTTCCGGCGGCAAAAGAAATGCTTATTATTGGTGGCTACATTTTACTGTCGCCGCTATTACTTATTTATTGGTGGCGACATATTTGTCGCCACTATATCTTTTTCTTTTTTCGTTACTAAACATCTTCAAAAAAAAAAAAAATTAAATAATATAGTGGCGACAACAATGTCGCCGCTATTACTTATTTTAAATTTGAAATTTACAATTTTAAAATTAAAACTTATAATTCAAAACTTATAGTTTAAAATTGTAAATTTTAAAATTTATACTTTTAAATTTTTAAAATTTAAATTTTATCTTAAATTTAAAATTTACAATTTCTGATTTGAAATTTAAAATTTAAAATTTAAAATTTAAATATTAAGATTTAAAATTTTAAATGTAATATCTAAATTTTAAATTTAAAAATTAAATTTAACGGATAAAATTTAAAATTAAAAAATTAAAATATGAAATTTAAAATTTAAAATTTAAAATTTAAAATAAGTTTAAAATTCGAATCTAAAAGGAAAATAAAAATTTAAAATTTAAGTTCATTTAAAATTTAAAAATTTAAATATAAAATTTAAAATTTGAAATTAAAATTTGAACCTAAAAAAAAATAAAAAATTAAAATTTAGGTTGAAAATTAGAATAAAACTGATTTAAAAAATGAGATTTAGATTTTAAAAAGAAAATAAATAATATAGTGGCGACAGAAATATCGCCACAAATAATAAGTATTGATGGCGACAGAAATGTCGCCATCAATAATAAGTATTAGTCGCGACATTTTACTGTCGCCGCTATTACTTATTTATTGGTGGCGACATTTTACTGTCGCCACTAATTACTAAGCATCTTAAAAAAAAAAAAAATTTAAATATAATATAGTAGCGACAAAATGTCACCACCAATAATAAGTATTAGTGGCGACATTGTACTGTTGCCGCTATTACTTATTTATTGGTGGCGACATATTTGGTGCCACTATATCTTTTTACTAAGCATCTTCAAAAAAAAAAAAAAATTAAATAAGGTAGTGGCGACAAAAATGTCGCCACCAATAATAAGTATTAGTGGCGACATTGTAATGTCGCCACTGTATATTCTTTATTGGTGGCGACAAAAGTCGCCACTATATCTTTATCTTTTCACGGCGACAAACGTCGCCACTAATTACTAAGTATTAGTGGCGACATTTCAAAGTCGCCGCTATATCTTACTTATCCACTGTATCTTATTTATTGGTGGCGACAATTAAATGTCGCCACTATAGCTTTACAATTAGTGGCGACAATAATTGCCGCCACCAAATTGTCGCCACCAAAAGTCCTTTTTCTTGTAGTGTCGCGGGGTGATGTAGCACGTTTTGGTGCAAGTGGTTGAGGCCCAGAACTTACAGAGCAATGGTCACCATTTTTTGAGGTTGAACTTCATCTTCTTCCTCGGGATTTCGGCAAACCGAGAGTAGTAGTCAGCCCAAGTTTGCGTGAAATTGATCCTGCAGCCTTGGGAAGAAGTTCCTGCCATCTTAGAACCTCCCAGGTTCAGTTTCTGCGGAGATTAAGCTTGGGCCAAGCTTAGTTTATTGTTAATGAAACATGCGCACCATATGTTCGATGAAATGCCTCAATGAAAATTAATATAGAATTAAGTTTCGAGCAGAATATGAATGTAACGACCCGGCCCACTAGCAATAATAACTCGTTGGGCCCAAACCACAACCCAAAATGCTTAAGCCCAGTTATTATTATTAGTGTCCATGTCTCATATAAACCCAATCACAATCCCATCCACATCCGATGTGGGACTATTGGGGGCGTCACAATGAAAGTTTCTCCACACTGTCCCCTGAGCTTAATGCTCACTTCAGACCAAAGGTTGTCTGTGTGGATGTGTGTATGGGGCATTGTCGAAAAGTTAGAGAGCAATGGACTTGGATCTCTTTGATCCAGCAGCTTTTGGACTGCAAAATGGCAAGCCCCTGTGTCCTGGTACTGTCCAGAGATGAATACTCCAATTTACTTAGAATTTGCACAAGCAGTTTTTGAAAAAAATTAGTAGTTAGGGCCGTTTTGTAGGTTTAAATGAACTCAGGCCTGTTCTAGCCTTTTAGCGAAGTCGCGACAGTGAGCTCCTGGCTATTTTGGGGTCACTGAACGCGATGCTCACTTTTAAAATGGATTTGGTCGCATAGAAAAATTTTAAATGCATTAAGGCCTATGTTAGTATAGTAAGTCAAGGCCCGAAGTTTTTCTCGGGTTCTGTGCTGCTACACATTGGTGAGCACGGTGTTCAGCGAGTCGAGGGTCACCTACTGGAGGTGACGGTTCGTCAAAATGATGTTCCGATAGTTAGAACGAGCGAAAACGGCTCTCAAGCACACGTAAAAATGCAATTTTTGGAAACCCTAGGGGTCTAAACACAATTGTAACCTCACGTGCTGTCTCGAGTAGTGTGTATATGATCTCTAAGCTTTTCGTTAGGGATCCAACGACTCTCGTTGAGCAGAAATTAGTCATTGGTCCGTAAATCGGCAAAATCGTCGGTTTAACGGCACCCCGGTGGCAATCGCGCAATTCGAGCAATTGCGGCGGTTCCGCCTGGCTGTCTGATGTGTCCCAGTAGAATTTGGTTGAGCCAGCAGCAAAGGGTTGATTTCCAGTGTCTCCCGAAAATCTAAAATAAATTTTTGGGAGGGGCATTTTGGTAATTATACCAACACTTGAATAAAAGGTTGAGTTTAGCAATGTTTATGATTCAGGTTGGCACGGTTTGGCTCTAGTCTTCGAGCATTCCGTTGGAGTTGTCAGATCACCTGCAGACAGGTGGGTTTATCTTCGGTCCGGGCTTTATCATCTCGACCCTCTGGGGTATCGTAATTGGTCGGACCCCTGTTCTTGTGATAGCCTAGATTTCCTTGTTGAGCCTGCTCTTTTTATTGATCGGCATCACTTTTATATTGCTATATCTACTTGATTCATTGATCATTATCAGTTATTAGCCTGTATGTTGCCGTGCTTGATTGATCTTTAGCTTGCTATCAAACATTATGATCCTTATCATTTATCTGATTATATGATGCCTTGCATGATTGATCTTAGTTGCTTCCCGATATCATGATTTTATTCTCGGACATTTGCCATGCCTGATTGGTCATTAGCTAGCTTGCATATTTATACCTGATTATCAGTACTTCCTGATTACATCTGATCCATGCTATAGTGGTTGTATATTTCTATCATTGCATATGATGAGATTCAGTTGGCATTCTGTTGTTGCATCCCTGTGGGGAGATCTGTTGGTTTTCTGTTGTTGCATCCCTGTGGGGAGATCTGTTGGTTTTCTGCTGTTGCATCCCAGTTTGGATTTTTCCGGCTTCTTGCCGATTACCCGGTCATTAGACCATGAGCTTGAGCATTTGCATTATGATCGCCCGCACTGCTGTACTTCACGAACATTGCCGGGGTCGCTCCCCGTGGGTATGTTCTTTACCGGTAAAGTGGTTTGTTGAAAGACCCGTGACCCCCAGGAGGGGTATGTCAGCCAGGTTGGTGCCAGGTTGGGCAGTTTCCCTGAGGTCTTGTAGACTAATATGGTGGCTTTGATTGGGTATTTTGTTATCCTACATTGATGCATTGTTTGCCTGTTTATCATTATCCTCTAATGATTGCCCAATATTTGTTCAATTTCATCCAGTCGTTATACCAGCATGCTCTTGTTTTAGTTTTCAATACCCTGATATGCTCTGCACTGTATTCATGATTATTCGGCGTTTTTCCCTGAGGTCTTGTTGACCAACATGGTGACTTCGATTAGGTATTTGGTTATTCTACCTTTGATGCATTGATTACCTGCTTAGCATGCTTAGTCATTATACTCTTATGATTTCTCAGTTCTTGATTCAGCATCTATATCAGCATGTTTTTACTTCCGTAGTTCAGTACCTATTTATGCTCAGAATCATGATTATGCTTCCTGCCAGTATCTATTTATGATATCTGCCTTACCTAATGACTCTTACTATCTGCTAGTTATTGTATGCCAGTATGTACGATTTGCTATTTCTCGGCTCGTCGTGCCCGCTGGGATACACTGTCGATGTATCTCACACCCCCTGGGTGACCATTTTTCAGGTCGGTCGGGTGCTGGGATGTTGGGGCGTGTTGGTGAGATGATGCGATAGAGTTGACCCTGACAGCCGTTGATTATATTTATCAGTTTATTTAATTTGTAATTCGAGTTGTAATATGTTGTAATAGTTGTATCTGTTTTGGTAGTTTAGTCTACTCTGATGAGGTTTGCCATTGTTGAGCCGAGCATGTATAGAAAAGGCTCAATCCTATGGGATTGAGAATTTTCTATATATGTGGCGGTTTGTCGCGCTCTGGCTGGTTTTAACTCTGATTTGAAAAAAAAAATAAAAAATTAGACGCTGTTTTTCGAACTCGGGGCGTGACAACAGCCCTTAGAACCCAGGTCTCTCGAGCCCTCACGAGCGAGGAAGTTTAGAGGAAAAGATGATGTTTATTACTGAAAACTATTTTCACTCGAACACACTCGGGGTGAGGACTAAAAGTAGTTCCTTTTTATAAAATCATCTTGATTTAAGAAAATCCATTTTAATGAATTTTAGCTCTTTTAGGAAAATCAGTTAGAAAATAAGTTTTATTCCCAAACCCTGAAAGGCTAATGCCTTCGCCCAATCAGACAAGAACAGACTTCGGCAACCCTTCGACATTTGGAAGGAAAACATTGGTTTACTGAAATCATGTGTGTCCAAAAAGATTCTGGGTTTAAGGTCCTACTATCACTAGTACACTACTGCCACGAACATAGTGACGATAAAAAGATCGGAGAAAACTCGACGACCCGGGACCACCGTTTACCCAAACGACTCCCGACACTAGTACAAGACTAGCCACAGCTACCAAACTCCACTCGGCCCCCAAGCACGAGTGCGACATGCATCCGACACTAAAAGAAATCCTGACCACTCGGCCCACTACCCGGGCGAGGAGAACACTATGTCCAAGAAAATAATGACGTAGAGTGTGGATGTCTAAAGTATAAAAGAACCTAGCCCAAGTGAGGATTCTCTACTAGTCTGGTTAATACATGCAAACATATGGCAGAGGTGCTAGGTCAGAGTTCCAATATTTCAGTGTTAAGAGCGATAATAAAAATTACTAATTCAATCAAACAAGTTTGGAAATCAACAACATGAAGTGGCCATTTTTAATCCATCATACACTCAATAAAACTAGTATTTGGAGCATGGTCATGCAAGCTCTCGATCATCAAGATGAACATTTACAATATGTAGATCTCAATCCTATAGCATGAATCATCTAGATAGGTGGCTTCCAATCATAACACGAGGATCACTCACATGTAGCTCTCATTTACATAGCATGGTTCATCGCACATATAGTGTTCAATCTCATGGTAAGGTTTATCTCTACACTTAGTTTCCATTAACATAGCATGTACAACTCATATACTTGGTTCTATTCACATACATGCACAACTCATATACTTGGTTCCAATCACACACATGTACCACTTAGCATGTAAGTCTTAATCAACATAAAGTAGACAACATCTCATGCTCACATCACAATCATACATAGTGTACATTCAAACATGCATGTTGCTAAGAATAGAATTAGGAAATCGCCCGCCAATTTTGGAGGCAAACCAACACACTTGGAAACTGTCGATCTAATGCCCGATCAAACTGAATGTTGGCGTGAGAAATCCTTATCCTCTCTGGAATCCGATGTCGCGAATATCATCTAAATCCGCCACACAGATTGGGCGAAATCACTGAAACAATGCACGATGCGTAGTTATATTCCAGAATTTCAGCACGTAGTCTTAGATTAATTAAAATGCACAAGTTGTGACACCCCCGGAATTTAAAATAGTCCTATATATAAATGATATAATAGGACTAAATCTCTTAACCCGGCTATAGCATTTTGGATGGTAGCAAGACCCAAGAGGTTAAGAGAGTTAAGCGTGCTAGAGCTAGAGTAGTTCTAGGATGGGTGAACCCCTGGGAAGTTGGGGCGTCACAGTTGGTATCAGAGACAATCACCAGCCGGAAATGTGAGATGAGTCTCGGTTGACCAAGGGTTATATAGCGGGTAGAGCATGGCTCCCCGGCTAATGACCGTTGTAGGTGGAGTGTAGCTCCCTACAAGGTCGGCTAAGGCTAGCGAGACAAATCTCACATCGCCTGGTACTAGTGAGTGTGCTTGAGCCTGACGTGGACGTCAGGGCTTAAAGGGGGGAGGAATGTGACACCCCCGGAATTTGAAATAGTCTTATATATAAATGATATAATAGGACTAAATCTCTTAACCCGGCTATAGCATTTTGGGTGGTAGCAAGACCCAAGAGGTTAAGAGAGTTACGCATGCTAGAGCTAGAGTAGTTCTAGGATGGGTGACCCCCTGGGAAGTTGGGGCGTCACACAAGTAACACCCAATAACTCAAAATGAAGCTTCCCTCAGCAAAAATGAAGTGTCCTTAATCCCATGAACATCTTTAAGGCTCTAAAAATCCATCACAAATTTTCTTTAATAAACAAAATAACAAAATATTACATGCTGTCCCAAAATATTGACATAAACATAGCTTGCACTTCCAAGCTTAATTAGAGGCCTTTCCACAGGGAATTATCCACATCTCATAAAAGGGAACTTGCTCACCATGAAGTTAAAAAGATGTCCCAACTTGAAATTCTAAAAAAGACCCAATATTCTCAAAGTTATCCTCAAACCAAGGCTCAATGCTCAAAGGAGCAATTCAAAATCTGCATTGCTGTAGTCCCTAAAACACAGCTGAGAAGGTCAATAATGTTACCTAATCAAACATGCTCCAAATCCAGAAAAAGAGGTGCCATTGGATTCCTTGTTGAGAGTAGATGTAAATCGAGCTAAAGAACTCCAAAATCCATGCTCGGATGAAGAAGAAAACCCATAAATACTTTGAACTATCCAACAAGTTCAATCTGTGCATGAATGCAGCAAGGTGTTCTGAAGATGATAAATAAACTCCAATAAAAACTCAGATCTAGGGGAAATGATACATAGCAATATTGTATATGTTCGAGTCCTGGAAATTTTTCCACAAAAATCATCCCAAATCTCCCATCCTACTGTCCAGAGCAGCCAAAACACTAATTACTATCCATAATCCCAGGCTGAAACAAAGGGTCCCAAAGATGACTTAAAAACTCTGTAAAATCTCATGATCTAAGGAGAGAGTTGAATACCAAAGTTGTAGGCCTACCTCTTATGAAGATGCATAACTAAAAATCAGGCCAAAAATCCATCTAGTTAGCTATGTGGGATTTTTGCACCGAAATGCGACGAAGTGGGTTGTGGGTGTAACAATGGTGATGTCCTCCATGTTGATGAAGAAGGTGATCAAAATGGCCTTCAAAAATCTCCCAAAAATCCAGTGTTGTAGTGGAAAAGTAGATGAACCTCTAGTAAAAGTCCCTCTGAAAAATCTCAAGCCAAAAGAGTAAAAATGGAGAAAGAAAGCTCACATAAAAGCCATTGGAGAAGAAAACAGGGGACTGCTGCTACCCCTTGCTACAGTAACGGGCCGGCCCGCAGGCTCGCAATGGGCCTGCCACGCGGCATGCACCCACGCGCCCCCGCATCAGCGCCAGCCGCCAGATGGCTGCCACGCGTCGCGCCCCGACAAGGAAATCGCGCCCGCCAATGGAAGCGCGACACATGGCGGTGCCTTATCCGCCCGCGTCGTGGCTGCCCGCGCCTGCCCGACCTGCCCTCACCCAATCCGTGGACCGCGCCTGCCCGACCTGCCCTTACCCAATCCGTGGACCGCGCCTGCTGCGCCGGCCCACTCATGAGCCACCACGTGTCCCCCCCGGTCCACGGCTCCTCCATGCACCCGGAACACCATAAAATCTTCCGGGTGTCTGTTTTTGGGCGTCCGGACTCCGAAAAATACATCCAAATAGTCAATTTCATCATTTTTTCATGCTGAATTCAAATACGGCCTCCGTTTTGCGTGAAACCGATTCTAAATTTTGGCGAAGGAATCCGGGTAAATAAACTTGATCTAATTTTTGCGCGGGGTCCATTCCTCGAGTCTGATTCACGCACAAACACCTCTATCACACAGAAAATTCCTCTAGAAGCCGCTGATCGCACCGCAAAACTCCCGCGGAGATCCGAATCATCACATCCTCCCCCACTAAAAGAAAGTTTCGTCCTCCAAACTAACAAATCTCAACGGGAGTCTCAAATCCAAAGGGTGAGTATCCATCACCACTGTCTCCAGCTCCCAAATGGCCACTCGCTCCTCGTGATTACTCCTCAACCAAAAACAAGTACGGCATGGCCCAGTTGTGCAATCCTCTCATCACACGAGCCAGAATTCACAACGGGCGTCCCTCGTACTCCAGACACTGACAGATCTCAAGTGGAGCGTGTCAATCACGGCGAGGGATCCAAAACATAACACCACTGAGCTGAGACATGGAAAACATCGAGGACTCCAACAAATCGCAGGGGAAAAAAAACAACAAGCTCCAAAAATCAAACCCTCTATACCAACTCAACCAGGATGATCCAGACCACACCCACACAACCAAACAAGAAAGGGAAAAGCCCAACATCAGGAACATCATCAACCCAAACTCTCAATTTAGAAAATCGCGACAACAGCGAAAGGTCCAAAAATTCCGAAAGGCCAGTGCCTTCACCCCAATCAAACAAGAACAGGCTCCGACACCGTCTCCATTTCTGGAGCAGCCTTTCAAAGTTTTCGGCCCGTTCGCGAGCCTCGATGTATAGACGTGAAAAAATGAGAGAAGTGTTGAAGCTGTTCCTACTGTAGCTACACAAACAAAGGCTATAATCTAGCTGCGGCCCGGCTCACGGAGTGTCGCCGTCCTCTCTCTACAATCAATGGTAGTGTAATATCGGGAAAGCCAATCCATACCCAACACTATATAAAAATCCTAGAGCTGACGTAGGACCAACAAATCTATCGACAAAATCTAGGGTCCTAACTGCACTGGGCAGGACCGACAATACTCATGTACGTGCTAAACATGTGATCTGAAATCTAAACCTCACATGCACAAGCTAACGGTCCTATCTTTAGCCCATGCAATGATGCAAATCCTCCACTGATGAATGAATGAGATGCTCCAGTATCGAATAATGCTCTAGTGCGAGTAGAGGAGATCAGAACAATACCTGCCACCACCTAGTCGGCTGCTGAAGAGTCCCCCATCTGAGCGGCATACACTTGCCCGCTCGGAGGTGGTCGTCTGTCCGGCTGTCGCGATGAGATTGCCCGATCTGCCTGGCCATAACTCTGTAAGGCTCTTGCTACCTGCAAAGGCGTGGGAGGGGTCGATGCTGATGATGGAGCTGGCAGTCCGGCCCTCATGCAAGATGATGAGTAGTGCCCTGTCTGTCCGCAGCGATAACACCGGCCCTGACACTGGTCGCACTGCTGGGGTGCATGAGGTCCGCCGTAAATGACACATCTATCCGGACATCTCTGATGATGCTGCTGGTGTATTGGTGGTCGATAACCTCCTGACCTCCGTCCCCTCTGAGACCCACGACCCTGAGACTAAAATCGTGGCGGTCTCGGGGGTCCTGATCTGCTGGACTGTCCTACCTCAAAAGACGCTAGGCGTTTCTCTCCAGAGCTGGTACCTGGCACTCTGTCCCTCTCGGTCAGTACCACAGATCCCCGCTCAATCCACTGGGCGTGATTAACCACCGTATCCAGAGTCGGCAATCGCTGGGAATGCACAAACTGATAGATTTCTTGATGCAGTCCCCTCTCGAACAGATCCACCTGCTGGGTCTCATCCCGTGCAACATGGGATACACAGCTCAACAACCGCATAAACTCATGAACATACTCCTGTAGTGGCCGACTCCCCTGCTGCAAGTGTCTCAAGTCTCTCTCTAGTTTCTACTTGATACTGTCGGGGAAGAAGGTCCCGAGCAGCAAAGCACGAAACTCAACCCAGGTCAACAATTGAACTCTCGGTGGTCCAACCAGACGAACTCAACGCCACCAAGTCTCAGCGTCCTTCTCCAGAAAGTGAGTAGCCAGATGCATCTGAAACTTCTCCTCCACGAAGAAGTTCTCGAATAGCTTCTCCATAGCCGCTATCCAGTTCTCCGCCCCCAAGATTCCGAACTCTGTCCCGAGAACTGTGGGGGATGAAGCTGACAAAACCGAGTCAACTGGTCGGTCAGATCCCACTGCTCCTCCTCTGTCAATAGTGCCTGTTAAGGATTTTGTTTTGGCGTATTTCGTGAAGTGGTATAAGTCTTGAAGATTGTAGATGAAGAATTGTATATCAATTACACCAATCTCAAGAAGAATGGATTCGGAATGATCAGGTACGTTTAACTAAATAATTTTGGTGATCCGAATACATTTGTATAGTTTAGAAACACTTGGATGATTTTTTAATTGCATAAAAATAAAATACTGGACAAATTAGATGTTCAGGATCCGGATCAGACCAATCCAGTCCGGACCCCGAACATAGTTTAGTTCATGCGGAATTCCAGTACGGACCTCCCCTGTTTCAGTCCGGACCCGGAACTATGTGTTTGCTGAAATCGCATGAACAGTCCGGATCATGAAATTCCAGTCCGGACCCCGAACTGTTTTTTCAGGAAAATTGCTGAAAAAAGACGATAGTTTGGATCAGCCAAATCCAGTCCGGACCGTCGTGCGGGAAAAATTCTGTTAAGTCAGTTTTTTATGCTTATATCTTTCCAAAGGTTTCTAACCTATAAATAAATCCTAATTTCATCTTTTAGGAAGGAAGGAAAAGATCGAAGGACCGAGAATTAATCGAGATAATCAAAAAATTATAAAAAAATCCACAAATATAGAGAAGAAAGGAAAACACGATTAAATTCATGTTTCTTCATCTATATTGTTCAATTTGATTCTAGGGTTTCAAAACTCCTATTTCTTGTAGAATCAAATTGAAGAATACTTAGATGGTATTTCCTTATCTATCTTTGATCTAAGTATTCGGAGGATCGTCACCAAACAAAAACAACGATTTTACTAAAAATCGGCGTGAGGATTCGCGTGACCTTGTGGATTCAAGGTGCTACCGCTCTCGTGGATTCGGAGCGAGGCGCGTTCGTGTGATCGAGACGTGTCACATTGGTGAAGACCGTGGATTCGGTTGGACGTCGTGGATTCGACGTTGAGCGTCGTGGATTCGGCATTGGGACGCAAATCGTGGATTCGATGAGTGTTCGGAGCGAGCGGAGAAGATCAACTAGGAGCGTATGGAAAAGGTTGAGTCATAGGGTTACGGTAAATCACCTTGTACGTGTTTAATCTTAGTGGATTTCGCCGTGTTATCGGTCCCGTGGTTTTTTACTCATGTGACGGAGTTTTCCACGTAAATCTTGCGTACTTTATTTATTTTCCGCATTGGGTTATTTTTTTTTACGCAACGATTTGGTGTGTTTGTTGTTTTCACCTATTCACCCCCCCTCTAGGTGGTTTTTCCCCTATTCAGATCCATATTATTCATAACCCACAAGTGGTATCAGAGCGGGAAAAGGGTTGTAAACAATGGTTGAGGGTGGAAACATCAATAGACCACCGTTCTTCGATGGAACAAATTATGCTTATTGGAAAGTACGCATGAGAGCGTTTTTAATTTCCATCGATGAATGGGTTTGGCAATCAATTGAGTTTGGATGGACAAATCCTACTGAGATTATTGTCGATGTTGTCACCATCAAACCTAGGTCGAAATGGACTGAGGAAGAAATTGATTCTTCTTCTTACAACGGCAAGGGAATTAATGCCTTATTTAATGCCTTGTCACAAACCGAATTCTCTCACGTCTCGGCATGTGAGACTGCGAAAGAAATCTGGGATACTCTACAAGTTACACATGAGGGAACAAGTTTAGTGAAGATTCAAAAACTGCAAATGCTTACGAGCAAATTTAACTCTATTTTTATGGCAGAAAATGAATCGTTCACAGATTATTATACACGATTGCAAGATATCGTTAATACATGTGCTAACTTGGGAGAGAAAATTCCAGAATCTAAAGTTGTAAGAAAGATTTTGAGAACTCTTCCTGAAAGATTTCGCCCTAAGGTCGCAGCCATTGAAACAGTAAAACACCCGGACAAAATCAAGGTAGAAGAATTAGTTGGTGCACTTCAAACTTATGAAATGACTTTTCCTACTAACTACTCTTCTGGAAAGCCTTCCTCTTCTTCTAAGTCTTCAAGTTTTGCATTGAAATCAACAAAGGAAGAAGACGCGGATTCATCCTCCTCAGACGCTGATGAGAATTTATCAATGGAGGATTTCGAGAAACAACTTGCACTCTTGACGAGAAAATTTCGCCGAAGCTTTCGAAGGAAAAATTCAAGTAAATCCTCATCCTTCGTTAAGTCCAAGAAAGGCAAAGGATCTTCAAACTTTAAGTCAAGAGAGCAAGAGGGTTCTTCAAAGGACAAGAAGAACTCTGAGGGACAAATCTAGTGCTTCAAGTGCCGAGGTTATGGCCATATCTCAACGGAGTGTCCCAACAAGAATCCATCAAAGAAGAAGGATATGCAAGCTATCACATGGGATGACACTTCCACTTCCAATGAGTCATCTTCCAGTGATGAGGATAACAACGCCACAGCATTCCACGCATCCACAACTTCACCTTACATGTGCTTTTCAGCAACTTCCTCTGGTTCACTATCCAACTCCTCCTTAAGTGAAAAGAATGCAATGGATGATGAACCGAGCGATTCTGAAGGTGAAGACTTTGTTTTTGCCTACCATAAATTATTGAAGGATTCAAATAAATTGGCAAAGCAAAATAAAAGTTTGAGAAGAAGATTGCGGGATCTTGAAGAACAATCTAAAGAGGCAACTTCTCTCTCAAACGCTCTTGAAGAGGAAAAGGATAACTTGATCAAGATAAATGTTTCCCTTCGAGAGAAGAACGAGCATCTCGAGAAGGAGCACATCAAATTGGTGGATAAAGGTAATTACTTCTTGAAGCTCTACTCCGAGGCTCAACAAGGAAAATTGGAGACGACGAAGACCATACTCCAACTTAAGGAAGATTTGAAGCGAGTATCTTCTGGAAGGAGCAAGTTGGACAAGTTGCTTGGTCTCGGTCAAACGAACCGTTTGGGCCTTGGATACGTTCGAACCAGTGAGGATCCAAATTCGAGCGGTACAAAGTTTGTGCCCCAGTCGGTTTCTCCTCCTCCGACGAAAATCACTGCCTCCAACGTTAACAAGCCTACCTCATCTACTTCGGGTTCAACATGCACAAAGGTATGTTTTCGTTGTGGTTTTCCAGGGCACTTAAGACGAAATTGCAAGAATGGAGCCAAGCGATCAAATCAAGTGCTTCTTGCAACAACTACCAACAAGTTCATTCCCCGAAAATCGAAGAAGAATCTTTCAAAGGTCAAGAACAATGGTAGTACACCCCACAAGACGACGTCATCATGGATTCCAAAGAAAAGTGATCAACCGAACAAGACGCGTTCACCAAGGAGATTAATGTCACGATCATTGCCGACGTATTCCAAACCTCGTAAGGTTTGGGTGCGCAAAGGTGAACTCTTCCCTTGTCTTGTCATTCACACATCACTATATGCGTATGACAATTCGTCTTGGTATCTGGATAGTGGTTGCTCACGCCATATGACCGGAGATAAAAACATTTTTCAAACCCTTGAGAAAACCTCCGGAGGACATGTAGTTTTTGGAGATGGACGATCTTCAAAAATTGTTGACAAAGGAACAATTGCTATTCCAGATGGCCCGGCTTTGAACAATGTTTTGTTTGTTGAAGGCCTTAAGACTAACCTCATAAGCATTAGCCAACTATGTGATGATGGTTTTTCAGTTAATTTTTCTTCTGTAGAATGTCTTGTAACTGATGTAAATTATTCATTCATTTTGAAAGGGGTTAGGTCACAGAAAATTACTATGTAGTTCCTAGTAAAACAAGTCAAAATTGTAACCTAGTGTCACTTGATAATGAAACACTTTGGCATGAAAGACTAGGTCACATTAATTTTAAGGAACTATCTAGAATATCTAACAAAGACATAGTTAGAGGTGTTCCTAAATTGAACTTCAAAGAAAACCTTGTGTGTGGTGGTTGTCAAAAGGGAAAACAAACTAGATCCATTCACAAGAATTTGAACTATGTAGGAACTAAATGCCCATTAGAATTATTGCATATGGATTTAATGGGGCCAACTCGTCAACCTAGTTTGGGTGAAAAATGGTATATTTTTCTTTTGGTTGATGATTTCTCTAGATATTCTTGGGTAGCATTTTTAAAAGAGAAAGCGGATACTTTTGACTCTTTTCATAATATATGTCATCATATTATGATTGAGAAAAATGAAAAGATTGTCCGTGTTCTCGGTGATAGAGGTGGAGAATTTATCAATTCAAAATTCATTAATTTTTGCACTTCAAATGGCATAAAACATGAATTCTCTGCACCTTATACACCGCAGCAAAACGGTGTAGTCGAGCGCAAAAATAGAGTTGTTCAAGAGATGGTGCGTGTTATGCTTCATAGCCGGAAACTCCCTTTATATTTTTGGGCTGAAGCAATTAACACCGCGGTCTACGTGATCAATCGCATCTATTTGCGCCCGGGTACTTTGAATACCCCATATGAGCTATGGTTTAGTAGAAAACCTAGTATCAAGTATTTTCGTATCTTCGGGAGTCGCTGTTACATTTTACGCGATCGAGAAAATCTTAGAAAATTCGACTCTCGAAGTGATGAAGGAATTTTTATGGGTTATTCTACAAATAGTAGAGCATATCGAGTATACAATCTTGAATCGAAGACGATGATAGAATCAATTAATGTTAAAGTATATGAAGCTTCTCATTTGTCTTCTGGTAAATCTACTTTTGATATATCTCTTGATGATGAATCTCCTGCTAATGATATTGCATCTTTGCATGATAACTCTTTTGAAAATTTTGATGCATCTCATGGTTCTTCTAGTTCATCTAATGTGCAGGAATCATCACAATTACCCCCGAGTACTCCGTTACCTCAAACGCTTCGAATCTCCAAGGACCATCTGGAATCAAACATCATTGGAGATCCTCAAGAAGGAGTTAGAACTTGGAGACAATTGGAATGTGGAGTCGCATGCTACGTCTCCATGGTAGAACCAAGGAATATTGATGAAGCTCTTCAGGACGACTACTGGATAGAAGCTATGCAAGAAGAGCTCAATCAATTTGAAAGGAACAAAGCCTGGGAATTAACGAAGCCCCCGAAGCAACAACATATAATCGGTACAAAATGGATTTTCAAGAACAAGAAAAATGAAAAAGGTACCGTTATTCGAAACAAAGCAAGGTTAGTTGCTCAGGGCTATTCACAAGTTGAAGGTATAGACTTTGATGAAACTTTCGCCCCGGTAGCCCGTCTCGAGTCTATTCGTATCTTATTTGCTATAGCTTGCCACTTTAAAATAAAACTTTTTCAAATGGACGTTAAGAGCGCATTTTTAAATGGTTTTCTCAATGAAGAAGTTTATGTTGCTCAACCGAAAGGTTTCATCGATCATAAACTTCCAAACTATGTTTTTCGATTGAAAAAGGCTCTTTACTGTCTAAAACAAGCACCGCGAGCATGGTACGAAAGACTGACAAAGCACATTTTGGAAAAAGGCTATACTCGAGGGGGAGCCGATCGGACACTCTTTGTGAAGCACTTTCAAGACAACTTCATTGTAGCACAAATCTATGTGGACGACATTGTGTTTGGTGCTACAAGGAATAATGATGCTTCAAAATTCGCCGATACAATGGAAAGCGAATTTGAGATGTCCATGATGGGTGAGTTCACATATTTTCTTGGATTACAAGTTAAGCAAACTGAAGAGGGCATTCATTTGTGTCAATCCAAGTATGCAAAGGAGTTGGCCAAGAAATTTAGATTAGAAGATTCTAAAGATTTTCCGACTCCCATGGGAACTAGCAATAAGGGACTTGGATGTGAATCTCACAGAGAAAAAGTAGGCGAGAAGCTCTACCGAAGCATGATTGGAAGTCTACTTTACCTTACGGCTAGTCGCCCGGACATTGCCTTCAGCGTTGGGATTTGTGCGAGATATTAATCAGCACCGAAGGAAATTCAGCTGAACGCGGTGAAACGGATTATCCGGTACATCAAAGGTACGTTAAATTTTGGAATTTGGTATCCTATGGGCACATCCCTCGACATAATAGGATATTCGGATGCCGATTGGGCTGGATCAGTGGATGATCGAAAGAGCACGAGTGGTGCATGCTTTTACCTTGGCCATTGTCTTCTTGCATGGCATAGTAAGAAGCAAAACTGCATTGTTCTCTCGACTGCCGAAGCGGAATACATTTCAGTGGGAAGTTGTGCAACTCAATTGATTTGGATGAAGAGTATATTGAGTGACTTCCGCATCCCGGCGACTTCGGTAACAATACTTTGTCACGCCCCGGGTGTAAACCAGAACCCGGGCCCGTCTACAGATCCGCCGTGCACACGGTATTTCCCGTGTACACGAAGCGCCAAACCTGCTCAGATATAAGAGATAATAATAAAAGAGCAATAAAAACAGAGCTGAACTAAAACTAATACATCTCAGACTGAAGCTGGAAATAAAATACAATACATCTGTATAAATGATACATCTATCTCTCCCAGCTCACCAAAATAAATACAACCTGCTGGCAAAAGCCAGTCCCAAATGTAAAAGTACAACCGTCTGAGGAAACCTGGGTACACCAACAGTCCAGCTAACATGCTCATCCTGCCTCGAGATCTATCTACTCAGCCGTCCTCTCTCCTCAACCCGCCGCTGAAAGCCCAGCAGCACCCGCAGAAGACACTGCAAAACAAGGAAGAAGAAAAAGAGGAAAGAAGAATGGGGGTGAGAACTACTAGTAAACCAGTAGCCTCCCCTAGTGGGTAAAACCTCAAACTCTGACACACCCACTAGGTCTACCAGAGGCAAAAAGGAAAGAAGAGTGGTAAGAAAAGAAACCGCTGCAAAAGGGGAATCTACCACTACAATGCCTCTAAAATATAGTCCTAGACTGGAATAACCGTATGCAACAATAACCAACCATCCCAGATGAACCCAATTTGTACCGCCCTCATCATCGGGCAAATAAGCCGCGCCGATGTGATAGCAAAATTCCTGCTGCCGCCCTCATCATCGGGCAAATAAGCCGCGCCGATGTGATAGCAAAACTGTCCATAACTGTCTGGCCCCGGCCTCCGGAGGGGAACTCGAGGGGAGCGACCCACACGAGGAAAGCATCACCGGGCAATAACCGCGTCGGTGTGATAAGAGCATCACCGGGCAATAACCGCGCCGGTGTAATAAAAGCAGGATTGGATCACAACTAAAAGCCCCAGTGGAACACAACCCTCCACTAAAAGAAAACTGATTCCCAATCAGATGCAAAAGTAATCATCCGGTCAATCGCCCAATATCCGCAATTGCCGCAATACCCCACAATCAACAACCCAGTCTCTCAACCGACCTCCGGTCAACCGCCCAATATCCGCGGTCGCCGGAATAACCCACAATCACAATCATGTCCCACATCCGACATCTGGTCAACCGCCTACTATCTGCGGTTGCCACAAAACCCTCTAGTCCATAATCATGCCCTATCACTGATGTCCTATAACCGACATCCGGTCAACCGCCCAATATCCGCGGTCGCCGCCAAAACCCATGATCCATAATCCAGGCCCCGGCTACACTATCCCAAACCACTGCTCAAACCCGAGCAACAAATACCACCTGACTAACGAAAGGAGAAAAGAAACAAACAAGGTTTTCTCCTAAGTCAAGTTCCAGCATGAAAGTGTAGCAATGAAAGATGGCCTATCTAGATGTCCAAACAAGCATGCAAGTGTTCTCAAGGAAATAAAGGAAAAGGTGTCCAATAGTGGTTCCACATGTGTAACAATTAATGACTCCGCATAGATATAACCATCATGCTAAAACATTATCCAACCACACATGTCTATAATCCATGTTCCAAATTAAAGCATCACTATCCACCTATGCATGTCATAAAATCCTCAAATAGTGCCAACCACTAACAGGATAATCATATAGTCCAAAATAAACATTCCATTACACATGCAAGGTTAAATGCTAACATTCCATCCATACAAACATGTATAAGTCCCAACCACTATCAGATATCTACAATAGTATTTTCCATATGATAGGCTCACAATTTATATCACTTAAGCATGCATGTCCAAATAAAGGGATCACTCTAATATTCCTAGTGAGCATGTCAAAATAGAGGTAAACAACAACCACCCACCTCGATCACTAATTCCGAGTCCAAATAGTGCTCTCGCCCAAACCGATAAGCCGCCGCGATCGCTGTACAAAATTCCCAAAAGAACATACATAATTAACATACAATGCTCACACAAATCTGCCCCAAACACAACAGTCCAATGTTTCTCTATTTTTACCTGCGAGAAGTACCTGGAAAAATCCAAGAAAAATACTGTCACGATCCTCGCGACGAACCCGTCGAAACGACTACCTGCACGCTCAAATCCGTGTTTTCTACACTGAGAAACAAATCCGACAATGGAACCACCCCGAAATAAACTGCTCTCAAAAACTGAACCACAAGGTTCTGTAAACAAGGATATTCACCTTCGGGGAAAAATTCAGAAAATTCCAAGAAAATTTGGGGATATTACTCGTGATGTGTAGATGCAAAACACCTTTTGAATCGCCCCAATCCGATGCCTGTGCGCGAAGATATCGCCAAAATACCGCACCGCTGTCCCAAAACTCCGCCCCAGAAAATGAGGTCACAAGATGATCCGAAAAACCCATGAAAAGCTCGGAATGGGAAAAACCAGTAAACATGGGGAACATAGCCCTACTTGTCGTGAAGACGATGGCGGAAGAATCACAGAAAAAGGTGCTTGGGGTAAGCCAGGGGAGTCCTCGTACCAAAACACGACGAAGAAGACCACAAACGAACGAGCGTCGCGCCGCGCCGTAAAAATGGTAACCTCGGGATGCGTGCCGCAGAAAAATCCTAGAAACTGCAGATGGAATCGCCACAGGGAGAGGAGGATTTCTTGTGAAGGTGGCACTGTGAAAATCCGCGCAGAGAAGAAGTTCTTCAGTGCTGAACTCGGCCTTTATATGCTGGGAGAAACAATCCAATTAATACCCAAATAGTCCCAACTTCCGGGCGCTCCCATTTTCGGGCGGCTACAGTGTTGGGCCCGGCCCAACACTGTGCGCGCCCGAAAGCCTCCCGGGCCTCCACGTCGCCCCCGCAACAGCGGACATCCATCCTGGCCATCCACTGCGCGACGCGTGGACCAACGCGGCGACGACACGTGGCGGGCCCCAGCGCGGGAAAGCCTGGTCAGCGCTCAACCACGTGCCGCAGGTGCCCGCGGCCGGCACCCCCTGCCAGGCGCTGAATCCTCAGCGAGGCCACCGGTGCGCAACACCCGTGGACCCAGCAGTCAGAGCCGCCAGACCACAAGCGAACACGTGTCCCGCCGTGCCATGCAAACCGCACCCACCCGCCTGCTCCGTATGTCCAAGTCCCACTAAACCAACCACTCGCGACAACGGCCACGGGTCCAGCCCCTGGTGCACGACGGCCCGTGACCGCGCGCGCCCAGCGCCTGCCCAGCGCGCTGCCCGCGCCCGCGGCGCTGCCCGCGGCCACTCCGCCGCCTGCCCGAGCCCGTCCGCCCGTGCCTCCGCCACGCTGCCCGCCGCGTGCCCGCCGCGGCCGAAAACACTGGTTCCGCGCATGAACAGTGACCGTTGCGCAAAAATAAAAAGTAGGGTAAGTCCGTTTGACCGGTTTGCCGCCGCTGAATTCCAGAATTTGATGTCCCATTTTGCAAAATTCCAGCCCCACAAAGCTGTGCCTATGGCATCCGAAAGGTATTCCTTGGTCCAAACTTCGCGCTGAGTCCATTTTTAATATCCGCTTCGCGCGAAACCACTTCTAACGATCCGACGGAGTCCATTGATCACCCACGTGATCCAGTAAGCCGAAGTCCGCCACTTGCGTCCAATTGGTGCAGAAACACCTCCAACGCACCCCGTAGGCCTCCAGAAGCCACCAAACGCACAGCAACAGCTATGCGGAGATCCAGGTCATCACTCCTCCCCACTAAAAGAAAGTTTCGTCCTCGAAACTAAAGTCATTCCTCAATCCGGAATCTCAACCAAATAGAGGGGGCAAGTATCCAATCATCCACCACTCGAGCTCCCAAGGCTGTCTAATACCTCCTCCAGAGACGCGATACAACCCTCGGGTCTCTAACTAGAACAAAATAGAGGTGGCATTCCAGAAAAACCGCACCACCTCATCCAAGTACAGCTGGCTAACCGCTCGAGCTACCAAGTAGTCTGCATCGGTACAAGCATCCGCTCCTCAGGGTCTCAGATAATCCAACCACAAGTCCATCGACACAAAAGCTTGATCCCCATACCTCTGTACTCCAAGGTATCCAATATAAGTCCCCCAACTGATCACGTAGGACTCTGCTCTCTAATCTCTAAACCGTCGGGATGTAGAAGCAATTCCCCAACTCTCCGGCATTAATACACAGCCATATGCAGTCGAGAAAACCAGATTGCAAATCAACCTTCAGAAGGACCGGGACCCTTACAGCTAGTAAATCAAATCCTCCATGCTCGACAAGGGTGCTAGCCCCAGATGGTCACTTCATCAAATTCCCGGGGATCCACACAAAGCCGAAGTGAACCAACATCCACAACTCGAATAGCACCGGCGCCCCCAAAGGCGACACACATGGTCTGACAAACTTCCCAAAACATCGAATACTGGAGTTGTGTCCTCAACTCTCAAACTAGTGACATGCTAGACAACTCCAATAGGAGAACAGCCAGGAACTCGCAACCAAAGGGGGTATCCCCGAGTCCCAGCGCCGCCGTAGGTCCCTCAACCCACCAGCCAAAAGTCTACTCATCCACTGCGAAACACTCGCCTCGCTCCCGAAGTCAAAACTATAGAGGCGAAGATAACCCTCAAGCAACCCAAGTACACCAACACCTCTGGGCTGGCCCCCAAGAAAACTGTCCTTGCGGCATAATCAACCGCCGCGAAAGAAACCGAACCAGCCAGCCCAACAAGTACCAAACAACATCCCTCAGCTGAGCCAAGACCATCAGGTCTACCGGTAAAATCCAGGACTCAAGCTGCACCGGGCAGGACCAACAACTCTCCTCCACATGCTAAGCGCGATTGGGAAAATAAGCCTCCCGTGCGCGTGGTGACCATCCTGCCCCCACCCCTAACCCAAGCAATGAAGCAAAAGCACTACCCACCAAGAAGGGAATTCTCCCGTATCAGGAAGATACGAACCCCAAGTCCGGAACAACTCACACCTACCACCACACCGACCGCTGTAACATATGTGCTCCGACAGTCCCAAAAATCCTATCCTGGAAAAAGAATCGGGAATGCCTCCTCCGACTGATCTGTCCTCCATCACCCGGCGCCAAGCGCCTCAATCAGAACTCGCCTCAGGCGGTAGATCCCAATCCAAAGGAACCACAATACCACGCTCCACACCCGGCGCCTACTCCAATGAGGCGTCCCTAATCCGTACTGGAGGGACCCAATGAGTTAAAAGGTATCCTGGCGCAATCCACTCTCAGACACTCATATCCTATGCGCCCCGTCCCTCTATACATGGAGCGTGCAGTTCAGCAACTGCGTTAACTCTTGCCATAAAGGCCTTCAAGTACTCTCTATCCCCCACCGAACAAGACCCTGCCTCCAAGGCTCCATACTCAATCCCACAAATCGGGGTGACTCATCCGCCAAACTGGCTCACCTGATCAAAGCAATCCCACAGTTTACCCGCTGTCAACTGTCCACCCTACCTCGGTGCCCCAACACTAAACGTCGGCACGGAGGGGGCTACTCGCTACTCCGACAACTGTGCCACTGCGCTCTCGACAACTGTGCCACTGCGCTGCTCCCACCACTGTGTCACCGCGCTGATCCAACACTGTGCCACCGCGCTGATCCGACAACTGTGCCACCGCGCTGATCCGACAACTGTGCCACCGCGCCGCTGATCTGCTTCCAACACACCTACCCTTCGGGTCCGGAGCTCTCAGACTCCAATCTGGGTATCCGGCCCGAAACACCAGCTCAGACCCAACTGCCGCACCAAGGTGCACCCGGGTCAGGGCCCAACGTCGGGGAGACACCGCTCACCACGACAAAACCGCAAATCAGCACACCCCAAACACTCGACCCAATCTAGCGAAAGTCAAAGACATCCCTCTATTTTTTAACTTTATGTTGTCTGCAGCCAACATAACTGTCCCACAAAAATAGGATATGTCGATCCCTCTTCACTCACAGGAAGAGTCAAACAAATAAATCACCGACTTTCACAAAGTGTCGCGTCTCTCACGCACTAACATCCTAGGGTCCGCCGAAAAGCCTAGGGTTTCCTAAGTCCCAAATGACCTATCCCTAAGCTCTGATACCACCTAATCTGTCACGCCCCGGGTGTAAACCAGAACCCGGGCCCGTCTACAGATCCGCCGTGCACACGGTATTTCCCGTGTACACGAAGCGCCAACCTGCTCAGATATAAGAGATAATAATAAAAGAGCAATAAAACAGAGCTGAACTAAAACTAATACATCTCAGACTGAAGCGGAAATAAATACAATACATCTGTATAAATGATACATCTGTCTCTCCCAGCTCACCAAAATAAATACAACCTGCTGGCAAAAGCCAGTCCCAAATGTAAAAGTACAACCGTCTGAGGAAACCTGGGTACACCAACAGTCCAGCTAACACCTCTCATCCTGCCTCGAGATCTATCTACTCAGCCGTCCTCTCTCCTCGACCCGCCGCTGAAAGCCCAGCAGCACCCGCAGAAGACACTGCAAAACAAGGAAGAAGAAAAAGAGAAAGAAGAATGGGGGTGAGAACTACTAGTAACCATAGCCTCCCCTAGTGGGTAAAACCTCAAACTCTGACACACCCACTAGGTCTACCAGAGGCAAAAGGGAAAGAAGAGTGGTATAAAAAACCGCTGCAAAGGGAAATCTACCACTACAATGCCTCTAAAATATAGTTCTAGACTGGAATAACCGTATGCAACAATACCAACCGTCCCAGATGAACCCAATTTGTACCGCCCTCATCACGGCAAATAAGCCGCGCCGATGTGATAGCAAAATTCCTGCTGCCGCCCGCCCTCATCATCGGGCAAATAAGCCGCGCCGATGTGATAGCAAAACTGTCCATACTGTCTGGCCCCGGCCTCCGGAGGGGAACTCGAGGTGAGCGACCCACACGAGGAAAGCATCACCGGGCAATAACCGCGCCGGTGTATAAAGCATCACCGGGCAATAACCGCGCCGGGTAATAAAAGCAGGATTGGATCACAACTATAAAGCCCTAGTGGAACACAACCCTCCACTAAAAGAAAACTGATTCCCAATCAGATGCAAAAGTAATCATCCGGTCACTCGCCCAATATCCGCGATTGCCGCAATACCCCACAATCACAACCCAGTCTCTCAACAACCGACCTCCGGTCAACCGCCCAATATCCCGCGGTCGCCGGAATAACCCACAATCACAAGCATGTCCCACAAGATCCTACGCTGGTCAAACCGCCTACTATCCGCGGTTGCCACAAACCCTCTAGTCCATAATCATGGGCCCTATCACCGTTCCTATAACCGACGATCCGGTCCAACCGCCCAATTCCCCCGCGGTCGCCGCCAAAACCCCGAT
>CM055068.1:9956372-9993701 GCA_029204045.2 Tillandsia leiboldiana
GCGAAAGAAATCTGTGATACTCTACAAGTTTACACATGAGAACAAGTTTAGTGAAGATTCAAAAATTGCAATGCTTTCGAGCAAATTTTAACTCTATTTTTATGGCAGAAAATGAATCGTTCACAGATTATATATACACGTTGCCAGATATCGTTAATAATGTGCTAACTTGGGAGAGAAAATTCCAGAATCTAAAGTTGTAAGAAAGATTTTGAGAACTCTTCCTGAAAGATTTCGCCCTAGGTTCGCAGCCATTGAAACAGTAAAACACCCGGACAAAATCAAGGTAGAGAATAGTTGGTGCACTTCAAACTTATGAATGACTTTTCCTACTAACTACTCTTCTGGAAAGCCTTCCTCTTTCTAAGTCTTCAAGTTTGCATTGAAATCAACAAAGGAAGAAGACGCGGATTCATCCTCCTCAGACGCTGATGAGAATTTATCAATGGAGGATTTCGAGAAACAACTTGCACTCTTGACGAAAAATTTCGCCGAAGCTTTCGAAGGAAAAATCAAGTAAATCCTCATCCTTCGTTAAGTCCAAGAAAGGCAAAGGATCTTCAAACTTTAAAGTCAAGAGAGCAAGAGGGTTCTTCAAAGGACAAGAAGAACTCTGAGGGACAAATCTAGTGCTTCAAGTGCCGAGGTTATGGCCATATCTCAACGGAGTGTCCCAACAAGAATCATCAAAGAAGAAGGATATGCAAGCTATCACATGGGATGACACTTCCACTTCCAATGAGTCATCTTCCAGTGATGAGGATAACAACGCCACAGCATTCCACGCATCCACAACTTCCCTTACATGTGCTTTTCAGCAACTTCCTCTGGTTCACTATCCAACTCCTCCTTAAGTGAAAAGAATGCAAGGGATGATGAACCGAGCGATCTGAAGGTGAAGACTTTGTTTTTGCCTACCATAAATTATTGAAGGATTCAAATAAATTGGCAAAGCAAAATAAAAGTTTGAGAAGAAGATTGCGGGATCTTGAAGAACAATCTAAAGAGGCAACTTCTCTCTCAAACGCTCTTGAAGAGGAAAAGGATAACTTGATCAAGATAAATGTTTCCCTTCGAGAGAAGAACGAGCATCTCGAGAAGGAGCACATCAAATGGTGGATAAAGGTAATTACTTCTTGAAGCTCTACTCCGAGGCTCAACAAGGAAATTGGAGACGACGAAGACCATACTCCAACTTAAGGAAGATTTGAAGCGAGTATCTTCTGGAAGGAGCAAGTTGGACAAGTTGCTTGGTCTCGGTCAAACGAACCGTTTGGGCCTTGGATACGTTCGAACCAGTGAGGATCCAAATTCGAGCGGTACAAAGTTTGTGCCCCAGTCGGTTTCTCCTCCTCCGACGAAAATCACTGCCTCCAACGTTAACAAGCCTACCTCATCTACTTCGGGTTCAACAGCACAAAGGTATGTTTTTCGTTGTGGTTTTCCAGGGCACTTAAGACGAAATTGCAAGAATGGAGCCAAGCGATCAAATCAGTGCTTCTTGCAACAACTACCACAAGTTCATTCCCGAAAATCGAAGAAGAATCTTTCAAAGGTCAAGAACTTTGGTAGTACACCCCACAAGACGACGTCATCATGGATTCCAAAGGAAAGTGATCACCGAACAAGACGCGTTCACCAAGGAGATTAATGTCACGATCATTGCCGACGTATTCCAACCTCGTAAGGTTTGGGTGCGCAAAGGTGAACTCTTCCCTTGTCTTGTCATTCACACATCACTATATGCGTATGACAATTCGTCTTGGTATCTGGATAGTGGTTGCTCACGCCATATGACCGGAGATAAAAACATTTTTCAAACCCTTGAGAAAACCTCCGGAGGACATGTAGTTTTGGAGATGGACGATCTTCAAAAATTGTTGACAAAGGAACAATTGCTATTCCAGATGGCCCGGCTTTGAACAATGTTTTGTTTGTTGAAGGCCTTAGGACTAACCTCATAAGCATTAGCCAACTATGTGATGATGGTTTTTCAGTTAATTTTTCTTCTGTAGAATGTCTTGTAACTGATGTAAATTATTCATTCATTTTGAAAGGGGTTAGGTCACAGAAAATTACTATGTAGTTCCTAGTAAACAAGTCAAAATTGTAACCTAGTGTCACTTGATAATGAAACACTTTGGCATGAAAGACTAGGTCACATTAATTTAAGGAACTATCTAGAATATCTAACAAAGACATAGTTAGAGGTGTTCCTAAATTGAACTTCAAAGAAACCTTGTGTGTGGTGGTTGTCAAAAGGGAAAACAAACTAGATCCATTCACAAGAATTTGAACTATGTAGGAACTAAATGCCCATTAGAATTATTGCATATGGATTTAATGGGGCCAACTCGTCAACCTAGTTTGGGTGAAAAATGGTATATTTTCTTTTGGTTGATGATTTCTCTAGATATTCTTGGGTAGCATTTTTAAAAGAGAAAGCGGATACTTTTGACTCTTTTCATAATATATGTCATCATATTATGATTGAGAAAAATGAAAAGATTGTCCGTGTTCTCGGTGATAGAGGTGGAGAATTTATCAATTCAAAATTCATTAATTTTTGCACTTCAAATGGCATAAAACATGAATTCTCTGCACCTTATACACCGCAGCAAAACGGTGTAGTCGAGCGCAAAAATAGAGTTGTTCAAGAGATGGTGCGTGTTATGCTTTCATAGCCGGAAACTCCCTTATATTTTTGGGCTGAAGCAATTAACACCGCGGTCTACGTGATCAATCGCATCTATTTGCGCCCGGGTACTTTGAATACCCCATATGAGCTATGGTTTAGTAGAAAACCTAGTATCAAGTATTTTCGTATCTTCGGGAGTCGCTGTTACATTTTACGCGATCGAGAAAATCTTAGAAAATTCGACTCTCGAAGTGATGAAGGAATTTTTATGGGTTATTCTACAAATAGTAGAGCATATCGAGTATACAATCTTGAATCGAAGACGATGATAGAATCAATTAATGTTAAAGTATATGAAGCTTCTCATTTGTCTTCTGGTAAATCTACTTTTGATATATCTCTTGATGATGAATCTCCTGCTAATGATATTGCATCTTTGCATGATAACTCTTTGAAATTTTGATGCATCTCATGGTTCTTCTAGTTCATCTAATGTGCAGGAATCATCACAATTACCCCCGAGTACTCCGTTACCTCAACGCTTCGAATCTCCAAGGACCATCTGGAATCAAACATCATTGGAGATCCTCAAGAAGGAGTTAGAACTTGGAGACAATTGGAATGTGGAGTCGCATGCTACGTCTCCATGGTAGAACCAAGGAATATTGATGAAGCTCTTCAGGACGACTACTGGATAGAAGCTATGCAAGAAGAGCTCAATCAATTTGAAAGGAACAAAGCCTGGGAATTAACGAAGCCCCCGAAGCAACAACATATAATCGGTACAAAATGGATTTTCAAGAACAAGAAAAATGAAAAAGGTACCGTTATTCGAAACAAAGCAAGGTTAGTTGCTCAGGGCTATTCACAAGTTGAAGGTATAGACTTTGATGAAACTTTCGCCCCGGTAGCCCGTCTCGAGTCTATTCGTATCTTATTTGCTATAGCTTGCCACTTTAAAATAAAACTTTTTCAAATGGACGTTAAGAGCGCATTTTTAAATGGTTTTCTCAATGAAGAAGTTTATGTTGCTCAACCGAAAGGTTTCATCGATCATAAACTTCCAAACTATGTTTTTCGATTGAAAAAGGCTCTTTACTGTCTAAAACAAGCACCGCGAGCATGGTACGAAAGACTGACAAAGCACATTTTGGAAAAAGGCTATACTCGAGGGGGAGCCGATCGGACACTCTTTGTGAAGCACTTTCAAGACAACTTCATTGTAGCACAAATCTATGTGGACGACATTGTGTTTGGTGCTACAAGGAATAATGATGCTTCAAAATTCGCCGATACAATGGAAAGCGAATTTGAGATGTCCATGATGGGTGAGTTCACATATTTTCTTGGATTACAAGTTAAGCAAACTGAAGAGGGCATTCATTTGTGTCAATCCAAGTATGCAAAGGAGTTGGCCAAGAAATTTAGATTAGAAGATTCTAAAGATTTTCCGACTCCCATGGGAACTAGCAATAAGGGACTTGGATGTGAATCTCACAGAGAAAAAGTAGGCGAGAAGCTCTACCGAAGCATGATTGGAAGTCTACTTTACCTTACGGCTAGTCGCCCGGACATTGCCTTCAGCGTTGGGATTTGTGCGAGATATTAATCAGCACCGAAGGAAATTCAGCTGAACGCGGTGAAACGGATTATCCGGTACATCAAAGGTACGTTAAATTTTGGAATTTGGTATCCTATGGGCACATCCCTCGACATAATAGGATATTCGGATGCCGATTGGGCTGGATCAGTGGATGATCGAAAGAGCACGAGTGGTGCATGCTTTTACCTTGGCCATTGTCTTCTTGCATGGCATAGTAAGAAGCAAAACTGCATTGTTCTCTCGACTGCCGAAGCGGAATACATTTCAGTGGGAAGTTGTGCAACTCAATTGATTTGGATGAAGAGTATATTGAGTGACTTCCGCATCCCGGCGACTTCGGTAACAATACTTTGTCACGCCCCGGGTGTAAACCAGAACCCGGGCCCGTCTACAGATCCGCCGTGCACACGGTATTTCCCGTGTACACGAAGCGCCAAACCTGCTCAGATATAAGAGATAATAATAAAAGAGCAATAAAAACAGAGCTGAACTAAAACTAATACATCTCAGACTGAAGCTGGAAATAAAATACAATACATCTGTATAAATGATACATCTATCTCTCCCAGCTCACCAAAATAAATACAACCTGCTGGCAAAAGCCAGTCCCAAATGTAAAAGTACAACCGTCTGAGGAAACCTGGGTACACCAACAGTCCAGCTAACATGCTCATCCTGCCTCGAGATCTATCTACTCAGCCGTCCTCTCTCCTCAACCCGCCGCTGAAAGCCCAGCAGCACCCGCAGAAGACACTGCAAAACAAGGAAGAAGAAAAAGAGGAAAGAAGAATGGGGGTGAGAACTACTAGTAAACCAGTAGCCTCCCCTAGTGGGTAAAACCTCAAACTCTGACACACCCACTAGGTCTACCAGAGGCAAAAAGGAAAGAAGAGTGGTAAGAAAAGAAACCGCTGCAAAAGGGGAATCTACCACTACAATGCCTCTAAAATATAGTCCTAGACTGGAATAACCGTATGCAACAATAACCAACCATCCCAGATGAACCCAATTTGTACCGCCCTCATCATCGGGCAAATAAGCCGCGCCGATGTGATAGCAAAATTCCTGCTGCCGCCCTCATCATCGGGCAAATAAGCCGCGCCGATGTGATAGCAAAACTGTCCATAACTGTCTGGCCCGGCCTCCGGAGGGGAACTCGAGGGGAGCGACCCACACGAGGAAAGCATCACCGGGCAATAACCGCGTCGGTGTGATAAGAGCATCACCGGGCAATAACCGCGCCGGTGTAATAAAAGCAGGATTGGATCACAACTAAAAGCCCCAGTGGAACACAACCCTCCACTAAAAGAAAACTGATTCCCAATCAGATGCAAAAGTAATCATCCGGTCAATCGCCCAATATCCGCAATTGCCGCAATACCCCACAATCAACAACCCAGTCTCTCAACCGACCTCCGGTCAAACCGCCCAATATCCGCGGTCGCCGGAATAACCCACAATCACAATCATGTCCCACATCCGACATCTGGTCAACCGCCTACTATCTGCGGTTGCCACAAAACCCTCTAGTCCATAATCATGCCCTATCACTGATGTCCTATAACCGACATCCGGTCAACCGCCCAATATCCGCGGTCGCCGCCAAAACCCATGATCCATAATCCAGGCCCCGGCTACACTATCCCAAACCACTGCTCAAACCCGAGCAACAAATACCACCTGACTAACGAAAGGAGAAAAGAAACAAACAAGGTTTCTCCTAAGTCAAGTTCCAGCATGAAAGTGTAGCAATGAAAGATGGCCTATCTAGATGTCCAAACAAGCATGCAAGTGTTCTCAAGGAAATAAAGGAAAAGGTGTCCAATAGTGGTTCCACATGTGTAACAATTAATGACTCCGCATAGATATAACCATCATGCTAAAACATTATCCAACCACACATGTCTATAATCCATGTTCCAAATTAAAGCATCACTATCCACCTATGCATGTCATAAAATCCTCAAATAGTGCCAACCACTAACAGGATAATCATATAGTCCAAAATAAACATTCCATTACACATGCAAGGTTAAATGCTAACATTCCATCCATACAAACATGTATAAGTCCCAACCACTATCAGATATCTACAATAGTATTTTCCATATGATAGGCTCACAATTTTATATCACTTAAGCATGCATGTCCAAATAAAGGGATCACTCTAATATTCCTAGTGAGCATGTCAAAATAGAGGTAAACAACAACCACCCACCTCGATCACTAATTCCGAGTCCAAATAGTGCTCTCGCCCAAACCGATAAGCCGCCGCGATCGCTGTACAAAATTCCCAAAAGAACATACATAATTAACATACAATGCTCACACAAATCTGCCCCAAACACAACAGTCCAATGTTTCTCTATTTTTACCTGCGAGAAGTGCCTGGAAAAATCCAAGAAAAATACTGTCACGATCCTCGCGACGAACCCGTCGAAACGACTACCTGCACGCTCAAATCCGTGTTTTCTACACTGAGAAACAAATCCGACAAGGGAACCACCCCGAAATAAACTGCTCTCAAAAACTGAACCACAAGGTTCTGTAAACAAGGATATTCACCTTCGGGGAAAAATTCAGAAAATTCCAAGAAAATTTGGGGATATTACTCGTGATGTGTAGATGCAAAACACCTTTTGAATCGCCCCAATCCGATGCCTGTGCGCGAAGATATCGCCAAAATACCGCACCGCTGTCCCAAAACTCCGCCCCAGAAAATGAGGTCACAAGATGATCCGAAAAACCCATGAAAAGCTCGGAATGGGAAAAACCAGTAAACATGGGGAACATAGCCCTACTTGTCGTGAAGACGATGGCGGAAGAATCACAGAAAAAGGTGCTTGGGGTAAGCCAGGGGAGTCCTCGTACCAAAACACGACGAAGAAGACCACAAACGAACGAGCGTCGCGCCGCGCCGTAAAAATGGTAACCTCGGGATGCGTGCCGCAGAAAAATCCTAGAAACTGCAGATGGAATCGCCACAGGGAGAGGAGGATTTCTTGTGAAGGTGGCACTGTGAAAATCCGCGCAGAGAAGAAGTTCTTCAGTGCTGAACTCGGCCTTTTATATGCTGGGAGAAACAATCCAATTAATACCCAAATAGTCCCAACTTCCGGGCGCTCCCATTTTCGGGCGGCTACAGTGTTGGGCCCGGCCCAACACTGTGCGCGCCCGAAAGCCTCCCGGGCCTCCACGTCGCCCCCGCAACAGCGGACATCCATCCTGGCCATCCACTGCGCGACGCGTGGACCAACGCGGCGACGACACGTGGCGGGCCCCAGCGCGGGAAAGCCTGGTCAGCGCGCCCACGTGCCGCATGTGCCCGCCGCCTGCACCCCCTGCCAGGCGCGAATCCCGAGGCACCCCGGTGCACCCCGTGGACCCAGCCTTCAAGAGCCCGCCAACCACAATCAGACACGTGTCCCGCCGGTCCATGCACCGCACCCGCCTGCTCCGTAGTCCAAGTCCACTAAACCAACCACTCCGACACTGCCACGTGTCCAGCCCCTGGTGCACGACGGCCCGTGGACCGCGCGCCCACGCGCCTGCCCGCGCGCTGCCCGCGCCCGCGCGCTGCCCGCGGCCACTCCGCCGCCTGCCCGAGCCCGTCCGCCGTGCTCCGCCACCGCCGCCGCTGCCCGCCGGCGGCCGAAAACACTGTTCCGGCATGAACAGTGACCGGTGCTCAAAAATAAAAAGTGGGTAGTCCGTTTTGACCGTTTTCGCACGCTGAATCCGAATTTGATGTCCATTTTGCCAAATTCCACCCCCAAAATTTGCCTATGGCATCCGGAAAGGTATTCCTTGGTCCAAACTTCGCGCTGAGTCCATTTTTAATATCCGCTTCGCGCGAAACCACTTCTAACGATCCGACGGAGTCCATTGATCACCCACGTGATCCAGTAAGCCCGAAGTCCGCCACTTGCGTCCAATTGGTGCAGAAACACCTCCAACGCACCCCGTAGGCCTCCAGAAGCCACCAAACGCACAGCAACAGCTATGCGGAGATCCAGGTCATCACATCCTCCCCCACTAAAAGAAAGTTTCGTCCTCGAAACTAAAGTCATTCCTCAATCCGGAATCTCAACCAAATAGAGGGGGCAAGTATCCAATCATCCACCACTCGAGCTCCCAAGGCTGTCTAATACCTCCTCCAGAGACGCGATACAACCCTCGGGTCTCTAACTAGAACAAAATAGAGGTGGGCATTCCAGAAAAACCGCACCACCTCATCCAAGTACAGCTGGGCTAACCGCTCGAGCTACCAAGTAGTCTGCATCGGTACAAGCATCCGCTCCTCCCAGGGTCTCAGATAATCCAACCACAAGTCCATCGACACAAAAGCTTGATCCCCATACCTCTGTACTCCCAAGGTATCCAATATAAGTCCCCCAACTGATCACGTAGACTCTGCTCTCTAATCTCTAAACCGTCGGGATGTAGAAGCAATTCCCCAACTCTCCGGCATTAATACACAGCCATATGCAGTCGAGAAAACCAGATTGCAAATCAACCTTCAAGAAGACCCGGGACCCTTACAGCTAGTAAATCAAATCCTCCATGCTCGACAAGGGTGCTAGCCCCAGATGGTCACTTCATCAAATTCCCGGGGATCCACACAAAGCCGAAGTGAACCAACATCCACAACTCGAATAGCACCGGCGCCCCCAAAGGCGACACACATGGTCTAACAAACGTCCCAAAACATCGAATACTGGAGTTGTGTCCTCAACTCTCAAACTAGTGACATGCTAGACAACTCCAATAGGAGAACAGCCAGGAACTCGCAACCAAAGGGGGGTATCCCCGAGTCCCAGCGCCGCCGTAGGTCCCTCAACCACACCAGCCAAAAGTCTACTCATCCACTGCGAAACACTCGCCTCGCTCCCGAAGTCAAAACTATAGAGGCGAAGATAACCCTCAAGCAACCCAAGTACACCAACACCTCTGGGCCTGGCTCCCCAAGAAAACTGTCCTTGCGGCATAATCAACCGCCGCGAAAGGAAACCGAACCAGCCAGCCCAACAAGTACCAAAACAACATCCCTCAGCTGAGCCAAGACCATCAGGTCTACCGGTAAAATCCAGGACTCAAGCTGCACCGGGCAGGACCAACAACTCTCCTCCACATGCTAAGCGCGATTGGGAAAATAAGCCTCCCGTGCGCGTGGTGACCATCCTGCCCCCACCCCTAACCCAAGCAATGAAGCAAAAGCACTACCCACCAAGAAGGGAATTCTCCCGTATCAGGAAGATACGAACCCAAAAGTCCGGAACAACTCACACCTACCACCACACCGACCGCTGTAACATATGTGCTCCGACAGTCCCAAAAATCCACTATCCTGGAAAAAGGAGTCGGGAATGCCTCCTCCGACTGATCTGTCCTCCATCACCCGGCGCCAAGCGCCTCAATCAGAACTTGCCTCAGGCGGTAGATCCCAATCCAAAGGAACCACAATAACATGCTCCACACCCGGCGCCTACTCCAATGAGGCGTCCCTAATCCGTACTGGAGGGACCCAATGAGTTAAAAGGTATCCTGGCAGCAATCCACTCTCAGACACTCATATCCTAGGCGCCCCGTCCCTCTATACATGGAGCGTGCAGTTCAGCAACTGCGTTAACTCTTGCCATAAAAGGCCTTCAAGTACTCTCTATCCCCCACCGAACAAGACCCTGCCTCCAAGGGCTCCATACTCAATGCCACGAATCGGGGTGACTCATCCGCCAAAACTGGCTCACCTGATCAAAGCAATCCCACAGTTTACCAGCTGTCAACTGTCCACCCTACCTCGGTGCCCCAACACTAAACGTCGGCACGGAGGGGGCTACTCGCTACTCCGACAACTGTGCCACTGCGCTGCTCCGACAACTGTGCCACTGCGCTGCTCCCACCACTGTGTCACCGCGCTGATCCAACAACTGTGCCACCGCGCTGATCCGACAACTGTGCCACCGCGCTGATCCGACAACTGTGCCACCGCGCCGCTGATCTGCTTCCAACACACCTACCCTTCGGGTCCGGAGCTCTCAGACTCCAATCTGGGTATCCGGCCCGAAACAACCAGCTCAGACCCAACTGCCGCACCAAGGTGCACCCGGGTCAGGGCCCAACGTCGGGGAGACACCGCTCACCACGACAAAACCGCAAATCAGCACACCCCAAACGCTCGACCCAATCTAGCGAAAGTCAAAGACATCCCTCTATTTTTGTAACTTTATGTTGTCTGCAGCCAACATAACTGTCCCACAAAAATAGGATATGTCGATCCCTCTTCACTCACAGGAAGAGTCAAACAAATAAATCACCGACTTTCACAAAGTGTCGCGTCTCTCACGCACTAACATCCTAGGGTCCGCCGAAAAGCCTAGGGTTTCCTAAGTCCCAAATGACCTATCCCTAAGCTCTGATACCACCTAATCTGTCACGCCCCGGGTGTAAACCAGAACCCGGGCCCGTCTACAGATCCGCCGTGCACACGGTATTTTCCGTGTACACGAAGCGCCAAACCTACTCAGATATAAGAGATAATAATAAAAGAGCAATAAAAACAGAGCTGAACTAAAACTAATACATCTCAGACTGAAACTGGAAATAAAATACAATACATCTGTATAAATGATACATCTGTCTCTCCCAGCTCACCAAAATAAATACAACCTGCTGGCAAAAGCCAGTCCCAAATGTAAAAGTACAACCGTCTGAGGAAACCTGGGTACACCAACAGTCCAGCTAACACGCTCATCCTGCCTCGAGATCTATCTACTCAGCCGTCCTCTCTCCTCGACCCGCCGCTGAAAGCCCAGCAGCACCCGCAGAAGACACTGCAAAACAAGGAAGAAGAAAAAGAGGAAAGAAGAATGGGGGTGAGAACTACTAGTAAACCAGTAGCCTCCCCTAGTGGGTAAAACCTCAAACTCTGACACACCCACTAGGTCTACCAGAGGCAAAAGGGAAAGAAGAGTGGTAAGAAAAGAAACCGCTGCAAAAGGGGAATCTACCACTACAATGCCTCTAAAATATAGTTCTAGACTGGAATAACCGTATGCAACAATAACCAACCGTCCCAGATGAACCCAATTTGTACCGCCCTCATCATCGGGCAAATAAGCCGCGCCGATGTGATAGCAAAATTCCTGCTGCCGCCCTCATCATCGGGCAAATAAGCCGCGCCGATGTGATAGCAAAACTGTCCATAACTGTCTGGCCCCAGCCTCCGGAGGGGAACTCGAGGGGAGCGACCCACACGAGGAAAGCATCACCGGGCAATAACCGCGCCGGTGTGATAAGAGCATCACCGGGCAATAACCGCGCCGGTGTAATAAAAGCAGGATTGGAACACAACTAAAAGCCCTAGTGGAACACAACCCTCCACTAAAAGAAAACTGATTCCCAATCAGATGCAAAAGTAATCATCCGGTCAATCGCCCAATATCCGCGATTGCCGCAATACCCCACAATCAACAACCCAGTCTCTCAACCGACCTCCGGTCAACCGCCCAATATCCGCGGTCGCCGGAATAACCCACAATCACAATCATGTCCCACATCCGACATCTGGTCAACCGCCTACTATCCGCGGTTGCCACAAAACCCTCTAGTCCATAATCATGCCCTATCACCGATGTCCTATAACCGACATCCGGTCAACCGCCCAATATCCGCGGTCGCCGCCAAAACCCATGATCCATAATCCAGGCCCCGGCTACACTATCCCAAACCACTACTCAAACCCGAGCAACAAATACCACCTGACTAACGAAAGGAGAAAAGAAACAAACAAGGTTTCTCCTAAGTCAAGTTCCAGCATGAAAGTGTAGCAATGAAAGATGGCCTATCTAGATGTCCAAACAAGCATGCAAGTGTTCTCAAGGAAATAAAGGAAAAGGTGTCCAATAGTGGTTCCACATGTGTAACAATTAATGACTCCGCATAGATATAACCATCATGCTAAAACATTATCCAACCACACATGTCTATAATCCATGTTCCAAATTAAAGCATCACTATCCACCTATGCATGTCAGAAAATCCTCAAATAGTGCCAACCACTAACAGGATAATCATATAGTCCAAAATAAACATTCCATTACACATGCAAGGTTAAACGCTAACATTCCATCCATACAAACATGTATAAGTCCCAACCACTATCAGATATCTACAATAGTATTTTCCATATGATAGGCTCACAATTTTATATCGCTTAAGCATGCATGTCCAAATAAAGGGATCACTCTAATATTCCTAGTGAGCATGTCAAAATACAGGTAGACAACAACCACCCACCTCGATCGCTAATTCCGAGTCCAAATAGTGCTCTCGCCCAAACCGATAAGCCGCCGCGATCGCTGTACAAAATTCCCAAAAGAACATACATAATTAACATACAATGCTCACACAAATCTGCCCCAAACACAACAGTCCAATGTTTCCCTGTTTTTACCAGCGAGAAGTGCCTGAAAAAATCCAAGAAAAATACTGTCACGATCCTCGCGACGAACCCGTCGAAATGACTACCTGCACGCTCAAATCCGTGTTTCCTACACTGAGAAACAAATCCGACAAGGGAACCACCCCGAAATAAACTGCTCTCAAAAACTGAACCACAAGGTTCTGTAAACAGGGATATTCACCTTCGTGGCAAAATTCAGAAAATTCCAAGAAAATTTGGGGATATTCCTCGTGATTGTGTAGATGCAAAACGCCATTGAATCGCCCCAATCCGATGCCTGTGCGCGAAGATATCGCCAAAATACCGCACCGCTGTCCCAAAACTCCGCCCCAGAAAATGAGGTCACAAGATGATCCGAAAAACCCATGAAAAGCTCAGAATGGGAAAAACCAGTAAACATGAGGAACGTAGCCCTACCTGTCGTGAAGACGATGGCGCAAGAATCACAGAAAAAGGTGCTCGGGGTAAGCCGGGGTAGTCCTCGCACCAAAACGCGACGAAGAAGACCACAAACGAACGAGCGTCGCGCCGCGCCGTAAAAATGGTAACCTCGGGATGCGTGCCGCAGAAAAATCCTGGAATCTGCAGATGGAATCGCCACAGGGAGAGGAGGATTTCTTGTGAAGGTGGCACTGTGAAAATCCGCGCAGAGAAGAAGTTCTTCAGTGCTGAACTCGGCCTTTTATATGCTGGGAGAAACAATCCAATTAATACCCAAATAGTCCCAACTTCCGGGCGCTCCCATTTTCGGGCGGCTACAATGTTGGGCCCGGCCCAACACTGTGCGCGCCCGAAAGCCTCCCGGGCCTCCACGTCGCCCCCGCAACAGCGGACAGCCATCCTGGCCATCCACTGCGCGACGCGTGGACCAACGCGGCGACGACACGTGGCGGGCCCGAGCGCGGGAAAGCCCGGTCAGCGCGCCCACGTGCCGCCTACGCCCGCCGCCTGCGCCCCCTGCCAGGCGCGAATCCCGAGGCACCCCGGTGCACCCCGTGGACCCAGCCTTCAAGAGCCCGCCAACCACAATCAGACACGTGTCCCGCCGGTCCATGCACCGCACCCGCCTGCTCCGTAGTCCAAGTCCACTAAACCGACCACTCCGACACTACCACGTGTCCAGCCCCTGGTGCACGACGGCCCGTGGACAGCGCGCCTGCCCGCGCGCCCGCGCGCCTGCCCGCGCACTGCCCGCGGCCACTCCGCCGCCTGCCCGAGCCCGTCCGCCGTGCTCCGCCGCTGCCCGCCGCCGCCGCCGCTGCCCACCGGCGGCCGGAAACACTGTTCCGGCATGAACAGTGACCGGTGCTCAAAAATAACAAGTGGGTAGTCCGTTTTGACCGTTTTCGCGCGCTGAATCCGAATTTGATGTCCATTTTGCCAAATTCCAACCCCAAAATTTGCCGATGGCATCCGGAAAGGTATTCCTTGGTCCAAACTTCGCGCTGAGTCCATTTTTAATATCTGCTTCGCGCGAAACCACTTCTAACGATCCGACGGAGTCCATTGATCACCCACGTGATCCAGTAAGCCCGAAGTCCGCCACTTGCGTCCAATTGGTGCACAAACACCTCCAACGCACCCCGTAGGCCTCCAGAAGCCACCCAACGCACAGCAACAGCTATGCGGAGATCCAGGTCATCACATACTTTGTGACAACACTAGTGCCATTAACATTTCAAAAAATACTGTGTTGCACTCAAGGACAAAACACATAGAACTTAGATATCATTTTCTTAGAGAGCTAGTTGAATCAAGTACTTTACAACTTTCTTATGTTCCAACTGAAGATCAATTAGCCGATATTTTGACAAAACCTTTGGATCAAAAACTGTTTTATTCATTTGCGAAAAGCAATAGGAATGCTTTCATTGAAATAATAATTTTTGAACCATTGCTTAGGTTAGGTTTTGTTTTGTGTTTTGTGTATATAGAACATTAACTGAGCATTCGTTAAATTGACTTTATTTGCATCTTTTCATGTTTTGAGAAATTTATTATGATTTGAATATCATTATAATTTATTTGATGTAATGATCATTTATATCAATTATTTCATCTTTAATTGATCAAAGTCAATACCTCTCTCAATGATCTCTTGGTATAGTTTTTTATCTTATTTGATAATTGAGTTAAGTATGAACATGAGATCAATGGTTGGTTGAGTACTTAATATTTTACATAATTGATAGCCAATTGTGTGGGAGTATTATTTAAAGTTTCATGCTCAAAAGATGTGAAATGAGTTACATCCCTAGTGGAGTGTGAAAACTAGCACCACATGGAGGAAAGAGCTACCACCTCGATCGTCCGAGTACTGTGTTCAGCTACCACATGTTTACCAAGCATGGTGTTTTCTTGTTTATTAGATAAAATGCTTTTTGGAATACTTGACTTTGTCGAATTCCAAGGTTGGTATAAGGTGGGATTTCAAATTGAAAGATGCTCAAAGAGCCACTTTCCTTGATATATTGACTAGATACATTATCTAATTTATTTGGGATGTCAAACATCTATCGATCTTTGTGTCTTCATTTTCTTTATTCAATTGATGATTTGATAAACACATTACTCATTTGATCGTGATTGATGTTTTGAACTTGCTCAACTTTAGAGGATATAACTTTTATAAATTTTTGTTTCATTATTTGTTTATTAATGATAGATTTAGCATAATCTATTTCTTTTGATGTGAAACGATACTTTTTGTTTAAAGTTGATATGCAAGAATGCTTACATACTTTTTTTGAATTTTCTAGAATATTTACAAATTTTCTGGAGAAAAAGTTGCAGGCAGTCCGGACCATAGTTAGTTAATTCGCGAATTATTCGCAAATTATTGAGAATCCGAATTAAACGTGCCGTTTCTGACTTTTTCCAAAAATTCGAAATAATTCGTGAATTTTTGAATCAAAAAGTATTATTCGCGAATTATTCACGAATTACGAATTTTTGGATAAAAAAATCGTTCTTTTTCAAAGCATAGTTAGGTGATTCGCGAATTATTCGCGAATTATTGAGAATCCGAATTAAAATTATTTGACAGGAATAATTTAAAATTAAATTTTTTTTTGTTCTAAATGAATATTTTATTTATTTCTAAAATAAATTGATTAACTTATTTTAAAAAATTATAATTGTTTATACTAATAGTATAAATTTTTTAATTCTTTTTTAAATTTAATAGCCGAATTTTTGATCTCGAATTTTAAATTAGTGAACGTATTATTTCCGTATAAATCACGTATCCGAATAATTGACGAACCCGTTTTTTAGCCGATTTTTTCAACAAATTTTAAAATTATGATACGAATTTTATTCGTATTATATCCGTACCGAATTTTTGCCGAATCCGAATTAACTAACTATGGTCCGAACTGGACGGACTCAGTCCGGATCCCGAACGATGGGATTTCCTGCGCGAAGCCGATCCGGACCACGGCTAGGTTTTAATAGAAACGAATGGTGATTTAATTTTTATCTCTTCTAAATTTTAGTTTCTAACACCCTAGATTTTCTCTCTCTAGAATCAAGAACTTTTTTATCTCTTGCAACTTGTTTTCACCCGATTCAAGCGACTTCTTCAACATTCTCAACCAAGATGGTGTTTGGATGGGTATTAGTTCACGTTGTCGCAATGGTTGGCACACGAGCAACTAACAAGCTCAAGAGAGCTAGAAAGACTCAAGAGGAGGGAGAATATGTTTCTCTTGATGATTCGGACACTGAGTCTGAGGACTGGGAGAAAATATATGAAGAAGCCCCGACCAAGGCTTCATCTGCAGCGAAGGGGAAAGCCCCTGCTTCAACAAAGGCGAAGACTCCGCCTACTGCTGCAGAGAAAGGGAAAGCTCCCATGCAACCGACACCCATGTCCATGAAAAGGAAGAGCGTTGCTCGGAAAAGGGGTAGAGCGCGAGGAATTGAGATCGAAGAACCATTGGCAAGTGAACCACCTCCAGAGGAATATGTGCATATTAACACAGAGCGGATGAAGGGATTTGAGAACCGAGAGTGCATTGGAGAACGACACGTCAATATCGCAGCTCTTCGAGATCGTTCTGAAGCATTCGAAAAACTGATTGATCAAGCAAATTTATCTCAAGTATGCCACTTTCCAGAATCTTTTGGATATTGTCTGTATTTGGTACGGACATTTTACACTTGTGCGCAACAGCTTCAAGAGAATAAAGGAGGACCTATGAAGTTTGACACTTCGGTCCGGAACAAGAAACTTGTCATTACTCCTCAATTGATTGGAGAGGTGTTAGGCATGTCTTCAAGTATGGTTGGGACAACTATTTGAAAGAGTTGTCCTATGACCAGTTTAGATTGGCGACGAGTTGTGGATGGCATCTGTATGCCAGAAACTCGATCTACAAGGAACTCGGTATTATTAAAAGAGCTTCGTCCAAAATACTGATTCCTCAATTTCATCGTTTGCTACAATATTTTGCCAAATATGCAAACGAAAGTGCTGCGATGGGATAGGATGTTATTTTTATATCTTCTAGGACATCCAATAACTGCTCGAGGATTTAATATCAATATACCATACATCATCTGGACAAGGATGGCTAGATATGTGGAGCATCCTCATCAGACTGAGCGACTTCCGTTCCCTATGATTATAATGCGGATTTTGAAGAAATTTGACGTCGACGTTCGATCGTCAAGTTATATGCATAGTTTGGGGACAATCAATGACTCAACGGTTGTGAATTCTCTCTCCACGAAGCCAGATGATACACCTACTCCTCCTCGAAGCAAGAGGCCATCAGCTTCAACACCAACAACACAAGCAACAACAGCAGCAGCACAAGCAGCAACAACAACAGTAGCAGCAACAGCAAAAGCAGCAGCTTCTACGTCAAAGGATGACGCCTCTGTAACATCAATTTACCGCGAACAACAACGTCTTTCGTCGGAACAAGAGCGCATGTCAAGCGAAATCACTAAAATCTCTACAGACATGGATCATATTTCTGTCGCCCAAGGTGAATTGAAAAGGAAATACAAATCTCTTGCCAAATTGGTGAAGAAGATTTTCAACAAACTGGGTTGCAGTAGCTCTGACGACAACGACTCCGACTGACTTTATTTGTCATTTTGTTCTAATGTCTTCTCTAGCAGGTTTTTCATTTAAGTTAAACTTTGCACTCCCTTTCTTTTTAGCTTTGGCTAATTTTGTGACAAAAAGGGGGAGAGGCATAGTAGACACTTGGACTTGACTTGAAAGTTTTGGAGAAACTTGAAACAATTGAACATTGAACTTTGAAGGTAAGTTGAAGGTAAGTTGGATGCATGCCACTACTAACTATTTGACTAACTATTTGGGCATGTAATATTACTAACAAGTTGCTTCATAACTGACATATTTGTTAACTTGTTAATTGTTTTGATCGACATGACTTTTTTTTTTAATGATTAGGGATATGTGAATCTTTGTTTACTAAATTTGCATACATATCTGATAATTAATGTCATGGTGAGTATAAACTCTATCTCTCTGATTGCTTATTGAATATTTGAATTCTTGAGGTATCTAACGATTTCTTTTGTCAAGAATTATTTTTTTTGCAGAGAGTACAACGTCTAAGTCTAGAGTCTGTTTTAGGAGTTTATCTCTTGTATTCATTTTTATTTGGATCTTACTTGTAAATTTTTATTGTATGGTGATAGCAACAAAAATATCTTTTAGAATTTTTTTAAGTGGATTTTTGTTTTGTCACGAAACCGCCAAAGGGGGAGATTGTTATGGATTTTGTTTTGGCGTATTTCGTGAAGTGGTATAAGTCTTGAAGATTGAAGATGAAGAATTGTGGATCAATTACACCAATCTCAAGAAGAATGGATTCGGAATGATCAGGTACGTTTAACTAAATAATTTTGGTGATCCGAATACATTTGTATAGTTTAGAAACACTTGGATGATTTTTTAATTGCATAAAAATCAAAACTGAACAAGTTGGATGTTCAGGATCCGGATCAAACCAATCCAGTCCGGACCCCGAACATAGTTTAGTTCATGCGGAATTCCAGTCCGGACCTCCCCTGTTTCAGTCCGGACACCGAACTATGTGTTTGCTGAAATCGCATGAACAGTCCGGATCAGGAAATTCCAGTCCGGACCCCGAACTATTTTTTCAGGAAAATTGCTGAAAAAAGACGACAGTCCGGATCAGCCAAATCCAGTCCGGACCGCCGTGCGGAAAAAATTCTGTTAAGTCAGTTTTTGATGCTTATCTCTTTCCAAAGGTTTCTAACATATAAATAAATCCTAATTTCATCTTTTAGGAAGGAAGGAAAAGATCGAAGAACCGAGAATTAATCGAGATAATCGAAAAATTATAGAAAAATTCACAAATATAGAGAAGAAAGGAAAACATGATTAAATTCATGTTTCTTCATCTATATTGTTCAATTTGATTCTAGGGTTTCAAAACTCCTATTTCTTGTAGAATCAAATTGGAGAATACTTAGATGGTATTTCCTTATGTATCTTGATCTAAGTATTCGGAGGACCATCACCAAACAAAAACAACGATTTTACCAAAAATCGGCGCGAGGATTCGCGTGGCCTTGTGGATTCAAGGTGCTACCGCTCTCGTGGATTCGGAGCGAGGGCGCGTTCGTGTGATCGAGACGTGTTGCATTCGTGAAGACCGTGGATTCGATTGGACGTCGTGGATTCGACGTTGAGCGTCGTGGATTCGGCGTTGGGATGCAAATCGTGGATTCGAGGAGCGTTCGGAGCGAGCGGAGAAGATCAACTAGGAGCGTTCAACTAGGAGCGTATGGAAAAGGTTGAGTCGTAGGGTTACGGTAAATCACCTTGTACGTGTTTAATCTTAGTGGATTTCGCCGTGTTATCGGTCCCCGTGGTTTTTATTCTTGTGACGGAGTTTTTCACGTAAATCTTGCGTACTTTATTTATTTTTCGCATTGGGTTATTTTTTTTTACGCAACGATTTTGTGTGTTTATTATTTTCACCTATTCACCCCCCCCTCTATGTGTTTTTTCCTCTATTCAGATCCCTATTATTCATAACCCACAGTGCCATCGGAACCGGAATCGGCGATGCCGTAGCTGGGAGATGCCGCTGGTAGTACTTTAGGGGAAACTCTCTGCTCGAACATGCGCATCATGCGCTCCATGTTCTCCTCCTGGTGCCGCAACGGCTTAGACATCTGAGCCATCTGGGCCCGCAACTTGTGGGTCTCGCTCTGCTCTGACTGCTCTGCCTCCCTGCTGCTCGGGCTCCTCATCAGAAACAGGATGCGACCTCGTCACTGCACGACGTATCGGAGGCATCGTAGATACCTGCAACAAAACCAAACGTCAGTACACAATGAACACTCGACCCGATCAAGCGAAATTCTAAAACATGTTACCCATTCTAAAGCATTATGTTGTCTGCAGCTAATATAACCACTTTAAAAGAATAAACATGCAAAATCACTCACCCCAATCCCCTGGGGGAGTTAACAACTCAATCAGAACTCTTGCTAAAGTCACGTCTCTCATGACAGTCATCCTATTGTCCAACCAAGGCCTACGGTTACTAAGTCCTTAATGACCTACGATCTAGGCTCTATACCACTCTAATCTGTCATGCCCCAGGGTCGAAACTACGACCCGGGTTCGCCAACAGATCCGTCACCCATACGGGAAGCCCCGCATAGGCAAAGCGTCTAACCTATAAAGTCAGATTTATAGCTAAACATGTATCAGAGCAGTAAAGAAAAGTAGCTAAAGATAAACCAACGACTGAACATCTGTCAAATATACAAATCCAACTCCCAAATATAATACAACAAAACGTCCCAGACTGTCCAGTACAAATACATCAGTCTACAGGGGTACCACTATTTCTCTCCAAAATGCAGGGAAGGGAACTACTCGGCCACGCTCTTACCTCGATCAGTAGCCTTCGAACGAGCTGAAACTATAATAGGTACCTCTGAAATAATACCAAATACCGCAGCGGATGTGAGAACTACATCCAACAGTATGTTACGGAATTTGAGTTGGCGTAGTTTCGTGAAAGTCTCAAGTCTTGAAGATTGAAGGTGAAGAAAAGTTGAATCATTAACTCAATCTCAAGAAAGAAGAATTCAAAAGGATCAGGTATGTTTAACTAAAGAATTTGTGTGATCCGAATACTTCTTGTAGTGTAGAAACACTTGGAAGAATCTTCATTGCATAAAAATCAAAAACTGGACTTGGGACATGTTCAGGATCCGGATCAGGTTGTTCGATCCGGATCCCGAAGGTGGTTCGTTCATACATCGTCGCAATCCCGGATCGTAGTCTCTTGATCCGGATCCCGAACGTTGATGTTGGTGAACTGTATGAACGATCCGGATCGTAGTCACATGATCCGGATCCCGAACCTTCGTTTTTCTGGAATTGGCTGTTTTGTTATGACGATCCGGATCCTAGTTATCACTATCCGGATCGCCGTCCGTAAAAATCCAGAAAATGGCAGGTTTTTGATTCTTATCTCCTTCCTAGGGTTTCTAACCTATAAATACACCCTATGACTCCTTTTCTAGGGTGAAATCCACATAGCCGTCATTTTCATATATCATCATATACGGCTATAGATCCACATATAGAGAAGAAAGGAATCATTAGAGAATACTCTATGTTTCTTCATCTATATAATTAGTTGATTCTAGGGTTTCATACTCACATCTTGAGTTGAATCAAACTACTGAATACTTAGATGGTATTTCCGATCTATCTTTGATCTAAGTATTCGGCGGATCATCACCACCCAAAAACAACGATTTACCCCAAAAATCGGCGCGTGGATTCGCGTGTCCTTGTGGATTCAAGGTTCAATCGCTCTCGTGGATTCGGAGCGAGGCACGTTCGTGGATTCGAACGGTGCTATTGGGTGAAGACCGTGGATTCGGTCGGACGTCGTGGATTCGACGTTGGACGCCGTGGATTCGGCGTTGGGCGCAGATCGTGGATTCGAGAAGCGTCTGGAGCGAGCGGAGAAGATCCTCTAGGAGCGTATGGAAAAGGTTGAGTCGTAAGTGTGTACGGTAAATCACCTTGTACGTGTTTTAATTCTAGTGGATTTCTGCCGTGTTATCGGTCCCGTGGTTTTTTACTCCGGTGATGGAGTTTTCCACGTAAAAATCTTGCGTGTTATTTTATTTTCCGCATTGGGTTTTATCGCAACGATTTTTGGAGTGTTTATACGTTTACACCTATTCACCCCCCTCTAGGTGTTTCTTCCCCTATTTAGATCCGTATTATATACGACCCAACAAGTGGTATCAGAGCGGGAATAGGGTTGTGAACAATGGTTGAAGGTGGAAACATCAATCGACCCCCTTTCTTTGATGGAACAAATTATGCGTACTGGAAAGTACGGATGAAAGCCTTTTTATCTTCCATCGACGAAAGGGTGTGGCATTCAATTGAATCAGGATGGACTAATCCAACTGAACTTATCTCTGATGTTCACACCTTAAAACCTAGGTCGAAATGGACCAAGGAAGAGTTTGAGTTATCTTCTTACAATGGCAAGGGAATTAATGCTATTTTTAATGCCTTATCTCAAACTGAATTCTCTCGCGTCTCGGCATGTGAGACTGCGAAAGAAATCTGGGATGTTCTCCAGGTTACACATGAGGGAACTAACCTCGTGAAGATTCAGAAACTGCAGATGCTTACGAGCAAGTTTGACTCTATTTTGATGGCAGAAAATGAATCTTTCACGGACTACTATACACGATTGCAAGACATCGTAAACTCATGTGCTAATCTGGGAGAGAAGATTCCAGAATTTAAGATTGTAAGAAAAATCTTAAGAACTCTTCCTGAACGATTTCGCCCAAAGGTTACTGCCATTGAAACTATTAAACACCCGGACGAAATACGTGTAGAAGAATTAGTTGGTTCATTACAAACTTATGAAATGACTTTTAATACTAACAATTCTTCTGGAAAAGCATCCACTTCTAAGTCTTCAGGTTATGCGTTGAAAACAACTAAGGAAGAAGACGCGGATACATCCTCCTCGGACGATGACGAGAACCTTTCTATGGAGGAATTTGAGAAGCAGCTCGCTCTCTTGACAAGGAATTTCGCCGCAACTTTCGAAGGGGTAATTCAAGCAAATCTCCATCCTTCGGAAAGTGGAACAAAGGCAAGGGTACTCCAAGTCACAAGTCAAGAAAGCAGGAGAACTTCTCAAAGGATAAGAAAAGTTCAGAAGGACAACTGCAATGCTTCAAATGTCGAGGCTACGGCCACATTGCAACGGAGTGTCCTAACAAGTATCCGGCAAAGAAGAAGGCGATGCAAGTCGTCACTTGGGATGACAACTCAACGTCAAATGAGTCGTCTTCAAGTGATGAAGAAAAGAGCTCCACGGCATTCCACGCGTCCACATCTTCACCATTCATGTGCTTTATGGCAAGTACGTCTGAATCATTGTCCAACTCCACTGTTGAAAAGAATGCAATGGACAATGAATCGGATGATTCGGAAGGTGAAGAGTTTGCTCTAGCCTATCACAGATCTTTACAGGATTTAAAGAAACCGGCTAAGCAAAACAAGGGGTTGAGAGGGAGATTGCAGGATCTCGAAGAAGAAGTAAAAAGGGTAACTTCTCTCTCGACCGATCTTGAAGTGGAAAGGGATAGTTTGATAAAAGCAAATGTTTCCCTTCAAGAGTCCAATGAGCAGCTCGAGAAGAACTATATAGATATGGTGAACAAAGCAAACTACTTCTTGAAGCTCTATGGCGAGGGCCGACAGGAAAGACGGGAAATGACAGAGACCATTCTCCAACTCAAGGATGACTTACAGCAATTCTCTTTAGGAAGGAGTAAGTTGGATAAACTCCTTGGTCTTGGTCAAACAAATCGGTTCGGCCTCGGTACACTCAAACTGGAAACAGTCCAAGTTCGAGTGGGACAGTCTTTGTGCCTCAGTCGGTATCTCCTCCTCCGACATCGGAATTCAAGACAAACAACGACAACAAACCTACCTCATCCTCTTCGGAATCGTCAAGCTCAAAGGTATGTTTTCGTTGTAATTTTGCAGGGCACATCGAAAGAAATTGCGAGATTGGAGCTCAAAGAACAAATCAACCACATCTTGCAATTGCTACCAATAAGCTCACTTCCCGGAATTCAAGGAAGGATTTTTCAAAAGAAAGAACATTGGTAGCACCTCAAACAAGACGATGACAAAAGAAAAAGATCAATCATACAAGACGTCGTCTTCAAGGAGAATCTCTCAACCTTTACCAACATACTCCAAAACTCAAAAGGTTTGGGTATGCAAAGGTGAAACCCCTCCTTGTCCTTAATCGTTCTACGATTAAATCTTGTATAGTTTGTGTAGACTATTTTCTTTTCTTCTTTTTCTTTTGGCCGACCCGTCAACCATCCTTGGGAGGTAAATGGTACATTTTTTTATTGGTTGATGATTTCTCTCGGTTTTCTTGGGTAGCATTTTTGAGAGAGAAAGCTGATACGTTTGACTCTTTTCATGAGATTTGCCATCGTATTATGATTGAAAAGAATGAAAAGATCATTCGTGTTAGAAGTGATAGGGGTGGAGAATTCATAAATTCAAAATTCATTGACTTTTGTACTTCAAATGGCATTAAACATGAATTCTCGGCACCCTATACACCTCAGCAGAATGGTGTTGTTGAGCGCAAAAACAGGGTTGTTCAAGAGATGGCGCGTGTGATGCTTCATAGCCGGAAATTACCGCTACATTTTTGGGCTGAAGCTGTGAACACCGCTGTCTATGTCATTAACAGAGTGTATTTGCGCCCAGGAACCTTGAATACACCATATGAGCTGTGGTTTAGTAGAAAACCGGATATCAAGTACTTTCGTATCTTCGGGAGTCGATGTTACATCTTACGTGACCGTGAAAATCTTGGAAAGTTCGACTCTCGAAGTGATGAAGGGATCTTTTTGGGTTATTCTACGAATAGCAGAGCATATCGAGTATTTAACATTGAATCTAAGACGATCGTAGAATCTATAAATGTTAAAGTAGATGAAGCTTCTCATTTTGAATCTGAAAAATCTACCCTCGATATCTCTCTAGATGATGATTCTCCTGCTAGTGCATCTTCTCATAATAATACTTCCAATATTAATGATGCATCTAATGGTTCTTCTAGTTTATCTGATGTGCAGGAATCATCTCGTGTACCTCCGAGTACTCCGTTTCAACAAACGCTACGAATCTCCAAGGATCATCCGGAATCGAACATCATTGGAGATCCACAAGAAGGAGTTAGAACTCGAAGGCAGTTGGTTTGCGGATTTGCTTGCTACGTATCTTTAATCGAACCAAAGACAATAGATGAAGCTCTTCAGGATGACTACTGGATTAAAGCAATGCAGGAAGAGCTCCATCAATTTGAGCGAAACAAAGTCTGGGAATTAACGAAGCCTCCAAAGCAACATAATGTGATAGGTACCAAATGGATCTTCAAGAACAAGAAAGATGAAGATGGTACTATCATCAGGAACAAGGCACGACTAGTTGCTCAAGGCTACTCTCAAGTAGAAGGTATAGACTTTGACGAAACTTTCGCCCCTGTAGCTAGACTCGAGTCCATTCGTATATTGTTTGCTATTGCTTGTCATTTTAAAATCAAATTATTTCAAATGGACGTCAAGAGCGCATTTCTAAATGGGTTTTTAAATGAGGAAGTTTATGTAGCTCAACCGAAAGGTTTTGTAGATCATAAACAACCTAACCATGTTTTTCGTTTGAAAAAGGCTCTTTACGGTCTGAAACAAGCACCGCGAGCATGGTACGAAAGGTTAACAAAGCACCTTTTGGAGAAGGGCTATACTCGAGGGGGAGCTGACAGGACTCTCTTTGTGAAGCATTATCAAAATAATTTCATTGTAGCACAAATCTATGTCGATGACATTGTATTTGGTGCAACAAAAGATAATGATGCTTCTAAATTCGCGGAGACCATGGAAAGCGAATTTGAGATGTCCATGATGGGCGAATTGTCTTATTTTCTTGGATTGCAAATTAAACAAAATGATGAAGGTATTCACTTGAGTCAATCCAAGTATGCACTGGAGTTGGTCAAAAAGTTTGATCTAGAAAATTGTAAAGATTTTCCAACTCCAATGGGAACTAGCCACAAGGGACTTGGAAGTGAATCACATAGTGAGAATGTAGACGAGAAACTGTATAGAAGTATGATTGGAAGTCTACTTTACCTCACGGCTAGTCGCCCGGATATATCCTTTAGTGTTGGGATTTGCGCGAGATATCAATCAGCACCAAAGGAGGTTCACCTGAAAGCGGTGAAACGGATCATCCGGTACATCAAAGGATCAATTAATTTCGGAATTTGGTATCCTATGGGAACAAGTCTGGACATTGTTGGATACTCAGATGCCGATTGGGCAGGATCAGTGGATGATCGGAAAAGCACGAGTGGTGCATGCTTCTATCTTGGCCATTGCCTTGTTGCATGGCACAGTAAAAAGCAGAATTGCATAGCACTCTCGACTGCCGAAGCGGAATACATTTCAGCTGGAAGTTGCTCAACTCAACTCATTTGGATGAAAAGCGTATTGAGTGACTTCCGCATTTCAGCATCTTCGGTAACAATTCTTTGTGACAACACAAGTGCAATTAACATTTCTAAAAACCCTGTGTTGCACTCTAGAACAAAACATATTGAACTTAGATATCATTTTCTTAGAGAGCTAGTTGAATCAAATACTCTTCAACTTTCATATATTTCAACTGAGGATCAATTAGCTGACTTTCTAACAAAACCTTTGGATCAAAAACGTTTTATTCATTTACGAAAAGCAATTGGGATGCTTTCCTTGAAATAATCTTCTTTTTGAAATCTTTGCTTAGGATAGGTTTTGTATTTGTTTTTGTTTTGTTCTTTATCTATGTTTGTACATAGGACATTAATTGAGCATAGATCATAATTGACTTTAATTGCATCTGTTCACACATTTAGAAATTTATTATGCTTTTGCCATCATAATATTTCATTGTTGCAATGATCGTTTATGTTAATTAAATCATCTTCTAAAGTGATCAAAGTCAATTTCTCTCTCAATGATCTCTTGGTATAGTCATTATCTTATTTGACTGTTTAGTCGAGTATGAAATCGAGATCAATTTTTGGTTGAATACTTTATATCTTAAATAATTGATAGCCAATTGAGGGGGAGTCAAAGATAATGTAAAATGCTCAAAAGATGTGGAAAGAGTTACATCCCAATGAGGAGTGTGAAAACTACCACCACATGGAGGAAAGAGCTACCACCTCGGTCGTCCGAGTATTGTGTGCAGCTACCACATGTATACCAAGCATGGTTGTTCAAATTTTTGATTAAGTAAAATGCATGTTGAAATACTTGACTCTGTCAAATTTCAAGGTTGGTATAAGGTGGGATTTTAAAGAAAGATGCTCAAAGAGCCACTCTCTTCAACAGATTGTCTAGAAATATTATCTACTATATTTGGGATTTCAAACATCTATTGATCTTTGTATTTCATTTTCTTTACTGAATTGATGATTTGATAAAGGCATTACTCATAAGATCAAGTTAGATGTGATTGAAGGTGTTCAACTTTAAGGGATTTAATTTTTGTAAATTTTCGTTTCATTTTTGGATATTATTGATAGATTTGGCATAATCTAATTCTTGTTGTATGAAACGATGATTTTTGTTTAAAGTTGATACACATTTGTGCTTACAATCTTTTTCTGGATTTTCCTGAATTTCTCTGAAATTTTCTAAAGAAAAAGTTGGGGCCGATCCGGATCGGGCAAGGTGATCCGGATCCCGAACGCAGGTTTTCTTCTGCGGGCTGACGATCCGGATTGGACCTGCCGATCCGGATCCCGAACGCAGTTTTCTCACTGCGGGTAGCCGATCCGGATCGCAAGCTCGGAACTGATCCGGATCGCGGCTAGGTTTTTATAAAGAACAAAAGGGTTTTGATTTCTTTTACTCCAATCTTTTGTTCAAAAGTTTCCAGAGCGCTTCTCTCTAGATTTCATCCTCCTTGGAAGCTTTCAAACTCAAGTTCTTCAATTCCAAGTAAGTTTTATTGATCAAAATCTCGGTTTTTCACCGTTTTTCTCTTTTCCTCCTCAAACGCACGAATTTCTTGGATCAACTTTGTTTGTGGATGGTTTTTGATCAAATTTCTTTTGAAATAAGAACTCTGGGTAGATTAGTTTTGATTATATGCTAGGTTTTCTCCTGATTAACGGATTTTTAGGCTTCGATTTCTAAAATTTCGGTTTTAGGGCATATAATAAGGATTTTCGAAATTCATGCAATTGATCTATTTTTAAAAGTCCTTTTGCAAAACTAATTTGATTCTTAGTCTCTCTACATGATTATGATTGTTTGGGTACAATTTTTCAAATTTTTGAAAATTAACAATTTTTGTGTTCTTGAGTTGGTTTTCACAGGACACCTTCTTAACTCAAGCACTTTGATCAATGGCACTTAATTCAATGAGTTTCTCTTGGTTAATCCTTCTCCTGGCTTCAATGATGCACACAAGTACATCTGTTAAAAGGGAACCAGATGATTCAACTCAAAACAAGACGAAAATGCAGAGGAAGACAGCTCAGACTATGATGATGAAGAATGGGATGAATTTTTCAAAGATGTTCAACAGAAAATTGATGAGGAAAACAGGAAATTGTCAAAGGCAAAAGATTAATGAAATCTGCATCAACAACTAACAATATACGAGACGGAAGACTGTCCAATGGAGTGAAAATCAGCCTAGTAGGCCTCTCACCAGAGCTCGCTCACTCTCTGGAATTCTACAAACTGAATCTCCATGGGTTACGGGACCGGATGCCCCATCTGCATCTACACAGCATCCATCACACTGAAGAGACAGGCTACAGACGCTGATGTGTTGGAATCGCTTCGACAGGAACAACAAAGACTGTCTGCTGAACAAGAAAGAATGTCGAAGGAACTTCAGCAACTTTCCTCTAAACAGAAGAAGATCAAGAAGAAGTGCTCAACTATTTCGACAATGCTTAAAGGGATTTTGAGCAAGCTCAGTTGTACCAGCTCCGACTCCTCCGACTGAACTGCACCTTCCTTTTTCTTTTTGTGCAGGATTTTGATTTTAGGATTTAGTCTTATACTTACTTTTAGCTTAGTTCTCAGGTTTTACGTTTTATTGGAACTTTTTCACTCTCCTAACATTTCGTAGTCTTAACTACATTTTGGCTTTGTTTTGTGACAAAAAGGGGGAGAGAGTTGTTGAGAACTTTGAACAATGATGATGATGTGTGGAACTTCAATCAAAAAGTGATGAAAACAAAGGTAAGTAGAACTTCAACTTTTGGTTTTTCCTTGTGTTTGAATGCATGCCTCGACTAACTATTTGCTAACTATTTGGGCATGTAATATAACTAACAAGTTGATGTTCACTAACAAGTTTGTGACACTTGGTTTTTGATTGCATAGAAGATATGTTGGTTCTTAACTCTGATCAATTACATATCTATATATATATAAGTTTGTCACAAACATGTTCATGACATTTGGTTTTTACGTGCAAAGAAGATATGTTGGTGTTTTTTTAACTATGATCAGTTTACATATCTGAATATAAATGTCATGGTAAGTATAAATGAGTTTAAACTTCATCTCTGTTTGTGGTTTTTGAATAATACAAAATTCTTGAGGTATCTAACGATTTCTTTTGTCAAGAATGATTTCTTTTTGCAGAGAGTACAGATGTCTAAGTCTAGAGTCTGTTTTAGGAGTTTAACTCATGTATTGTATTTTGGATCTCCATTGTAAATTTTTGTTGTATGGTGATAGCAACAAAAATATCTTTTTGAATTTTCTTTAGTGGATCTATGTTTTGTCACGAAACCGCCAAAGGGGGAGATTGTTACGGAATTTGAGTTGGCGTAGTTTCGTGAAAGTCTCAAGTCTTGAAGATTGAAGGTGAAGAAAGTTGGATCATTTAACTCAATCTCAAGAAAGAAGAATTCAAAAGGATCAGGTATGTTTAACTAAAGAATTTGTGTGATCCGAATACTTCTTGTAGTGTAGAAACACTTGGAAGAATCTTTCATTGCATAAAAATCAAAAACTGGACTTGGGACATGTTCAGGATCCGGATCAGGTTGTTCGATCCGGATCCCGAAGGTGGTTCGTTCATACATCGTCGCAATCCGGATCGTAGTCTCTTGATCCGGATCCCGAACGTTGAGTGAACGATCCGGATTGGTCCGGAACTGTATGAACGATCCGGATCGTAGTCACATGATCCGGATCCCGAACCTTCGTTTTTCTGGAATTGGCTGTTTCGTTATGACGATCCGGATCCTAGTTATCACGATCCGGATCGCCGTCCGTAAAAATCCAGAAATGGCAGGTTTTTGATTCTTATCTCCTTCCTAGGGTTTCTAACCTATAAATACACCCTATGACTCTCTTTCTAGGGTGAATCCACATAGCCGTCATTTTCTTGTATCATCTTATACGGCTATAGATCCACATATAGAGAAGAAAGGAAATCATTAGAGAATACTCTATGTTTCTTCATCTATATTGATTAGTTTGATTCTAGGTTTTCATACTCACATCTTGAGTTGAATCAAACTAATGAATACTTAGATGGTATTTCCGATCTATCTTTGATCTAAGTATTCGGCGGATCATCACCACCCAAAAACAACGATTTTCCCCAAAAATCGGCGCGTGGATTCGCGTGTCCTTGTGGATTCAAGGTTCAATCGCTCTCGTGGATTCGGAGCGAGGCACGTTCGTGGATTCGAACGGTGCTATTGGGTGAAGACCGTGGATTCGGTCGGACGTCGTGGATTCGACGTTGGACGCCGTGGATTCGGCGTTGGGCGCAGATCGTGGATTCGAGAAGCGTCTGGAGCGAGCGGAGAAGATCCTCTAGGAGCGTATGGAAAAGGTTGAGTCGTAAGTGTGTACGGTAAATCACCTTGTACGTGTTTTAATTCTAGTGGATTTCTGCCGTGTTATCGGTCCCGTGGTTTTTTACTCCGGTGATGGAGTTTTCCACGTAAAAATCTTGCGTGTTATTTTATTTTCCGCATTGGGTTTTATCGCAACGATTTTTGGAGTGTTTATACGTTTACACCTATTCACCCCCCTCTAGGTGTTTCTTCCCCTATTTAGATCCGTATTATATACGACCCAACATAATTCTTCTCGTAATCCTTAAGCTGTCTTGATGCATAAGCAATTACCCTCCCTTCCTGCATCATCAGATCCAAGTATGCATCACTGTAGATCACATATCCTTTCCCCATAACAGGAGGGAAAGGATAGGAGTCATCAATCTATCCTTTAGCTCCTCAAAGCTCCTCTGGCAGTCCTCACTCCAGATAAACTTAACTCCTTTACGCGTCAACCGAGTGAGGGGTGTGGAAAGCTTCGCAAAGCCTTCCACAAACCGACGAAATAACCCCATGAATGAAGCGCACCTCAGATACAGTCGTCGGTCGGGGCCAATCTCGAACTGCCTCAATCTTCGCCGGGTCTACTGCTACACGGCGGCGGAAATCACATGGCCCAAGAAAGCTACCTCCCGAAGCCAAAACTCGCACTTTGACAACTTGGCATACAACTTCTTATCTCGTAGAAGTTGTAGCACAGTCCTCAAGTGCTCCTCGTGCTCGGCCTCGCTTCGGGAGTAAATAAGGATATCATCAATGAACACCACCACAAAACGATCCAGAAAGGGCGAAATATCCTGTTCATCAAGTCCATAAAGGCGGCAGGGGCATTAGTCAATCCAAACGGCATAACTGTAAACTCATAATGTCCGTACCGTGATCTGAAAGCAGTCTTAGGAATATCTTCGGCCTTCACCTTCAGTTGGTGGTAACCAGACTGTAGATCAATCTTGGAAAATACACAAGACCCTTGCAGCTGATCAAAGAGATCATCGATGCGCGGCAAAGGGTACTTGTTCTTAATGGTCACTTTGTTCAACTCCCTATAGTCCACACACAACCGAAGTGACCCATCCTTCTTTTTCACGAATAGCACCGGTGCTCCCCAAGGCGATACACTTGGTCTAATAAAGCCCTTATCCATTAGATCTTGCAGCTGTGCTTTAAGCTCTCGCAGCTCAGTCGGTGCCATCCGATAAGGAGCCTTAGAGATTGGCGCAGTTCCTGGAACTACGTCAATCACAAACTCAATCTCTCTGTCTGGCGGCATACTAGTCATCTCAGGTGGAAAAACATCCGGAAACTCGCGGGCAATAGGAATATCCCCGAGTCCCGGTGTCGCCGTAGGCCCCTCAACAACACTAGCCAAAAAGGCTACACATCCTCGATGAATCATCCGCCTCGCTCGGGAAGTCGAAACCACAGAGGCAAAGAAAGCACTCTGACATCCCCGATATACAAACATCTCCTGGCCTGGCTCTCTAAAAGTGACAGTCCTCGCGGCACAGTCAATAGTCGCGAAATACCGAGCTAGCCAGTCCATCCCAAGAATCACATCAAAGTCCCTCAGCTGTCTCAAGACCAACAGGTCTGCTGGCATAATCCAGGACTCGATCTGCATCGGGCAGGACCAACAACACTCCTCTACGTGCAAAGTGTGATCGGGAATCTGAACCTCTCGTGCACGTGGCAAAAATCCTACTTCTAACCCATGTAATGATGCAAAAGATCTACTAATGAAAGAATGCGATGCTCCAGTATCAAATAAGGTACGTGTCCTAATGCCAGAGAGTAAGGTGATACCTGCCACCAAATGGTCCGCTGCTGAAGAATCCTCTACCTGTGCAGCATACGCTCGCCCACTTTGAGCTGGAGGGCGATAATCGATGGGATGGGAAGAAGATGGCTTGCTTGCTAGAGCAAAAGGCCCTGAGCCGTTGACCGCTGCTGCGATAATGCTGGGGCAGATGCTGAAGAAGGAGCGGCTGAAGTCGAAAAGGGGCACGCAGCTCGAATGTGCCCTGGCTGTCCACATCCGTAGCAGCGACCCCACCTCTGGTCGCAAGTGCCGGGAAGTGCGGATCTCCACAGAAGATACAACTGCTGGGAGCCCGTGACTGTCGGGACTGCTGCTGCTGAGACTGTCGCTGTCGCTGTGGCTGCCGCTGAGACCCGCGCTGCGACGACTGCGATCTCTGCTGCTGCTGCTGCTGCTGCTGCGGGGCCTCTGGGACCCACTAGGCCCTTGCCGCTCCGAACGCCCACGGCCTGGGAACTGAGGCGGTGGCGGTCGGGGCGGCCTCCAAGTACTGGCCTGTCCCCCTCGTCCTGGGCTGGTCGCTTTCTGTCAGAGCTCTGAGCGACCGCGGCCCTCTGTCTGGCCACCACCTGATCACCTCTCTCCACCCACTGTGCATGCTCTGCGGCTGCCTCCAGAGTCTGAAATCGCTGAGCATGCACCAGTGTATAAATCTCTGGACGGAGGCCTCCCTCGAACAACTCAACCTGGTGCGGACCGTCTCGAGCGACGAAGGGCACACAGTTCAGCAACTCCGTGAACTCCTGGAAATAGGCATGAGCCGATCGATCGCCCTGCTGCAGGTTCTTCAAGTCGTCCTCCAACTTCTTCTTCACACTGGTCGAAAAATAGGTGTCCAGCACCATCCGTCGGAACTCCTCCCAAGGCAGCTGCCGAGTAATCCGGAACTCCAGGGGCTCTACCCGCTGCCACCAAAAATCAGCATCTCCGTCCAAACAGTGCACCGCCATGTGCACTCGATACCTCGGGTCGATGAAGAAGTCCCGAAAAAGCTTCTCCATCGCAGAAAGCCATCTCCCAACAGCCCAGGGCTGCGCATCTCGCCCTGAGAATCTAGGGGGTCCCGCTGAACAAACTTGGAGAGTTTGTTAGCGATATCCTGCTCCTCCTCCGCAGTCAAAGGCTGAATAGCTCCAGGAGCCCCGCTACTCGAAGATGGCGCTGATGGCACAAAAGGTGCAACAGGAGGCACAAGGGACTCAGGAACAGCTGGGGATGGTGCCTCTCTCTGGGCAAGGAGCTGCTCAAACCTCTGCTCCTGGCGGCGCTGACCCTCCACCAACTGGGCCACCAAGGCCCTCAACTCAGTAAGCTCGGGGGTGTAGGCTGCCCTGGCTCATCAGGGGGTAACGGGACACCCCGAGTAGGGATCCGACGTCGAGGAGGCATCCTGCCACAAGAAATCACGAATAAGTAACATAACCCCACACGACCCAATCTAGCGAAAGTCAAAGACATCCCCCAATTTCTGTGACTTTATGTTGTCTGCAGCCAACATAACGGTCACCAGAAATTGGTATGTCGATCCCTCTTCACTCACTGGAAGAGTCCAATAAATAAATCAACGACTTTCGCGAAGTGTTACGCCTCTCGCGTCCTATCATCCTAGGGTCTGCCAAAAGCCTAGGGTTTCCTAAGTCCCAACTGACCTATCCCTAAGCTCTGATACCAACTTAATCTGTCACGCCCCGGGTGTAAACCAGGACCCGGGCCCGCCAACAGATCCGCCGTGCACACGGAATTTTCCATGTACACGAAGCGATGGTAACCTGCTCAGATAGATAATATATAATAAAAGAGCATAAACAGAGCTGAACTAATAGAACTAAAGTAATCTCAGACTGAAATAAACTACAAACTGAAATAAAAGTACAATATACTCCCAACTCCCATAAAGATACAAACAGCTGGCCAAAGCCAGACCCAAAAGTAAACTACTGAAGTCTGAGATACAAAAGGGGGTATAATGAAACCTCGCTAGTCTCTCGCTCGGGGTAGATGATCTAGCTAGTCGGCGATTCTCTTGCCTCGATCTGCCGCTGAAGGCCAGCAGCCCGCGCAGATGACTCTGCAAAACAAAGGGAAGAAGACAGAAACAACAATGGGGGTGAGAACTACTAGATAAACCAGTAGCCTCCCCTAGTGGGTAAAACCTCTAATGCTGACGCACCCACTAGGAATAAAGAGGCAAAAGGAAAGAACAGTGGTATGCAGTACAGACTGCTGAAAAAGGAACTAACACTACTATGCCTCTAAAAGCAGTGCCAAAAGATAACTGTATAAATGCAACTATAAAGCTGACTGCCCAAAGAAACCCAATCAGAGGGCCAGGAAATACTGGCACTGCCTGCTCTGTCATCACTCACCTCACCAACTGTGCCCGGCGCTCGGCACGATGTAAAGCCTACTCCGGAGTGGCACTCGAGGGGAGCGACCCACACGAGTAAAGTATCTCTGTATCAAGCATCTCTGTAACCAATGTCTCACACTAGCAGGACTGGATCATGACCATGATCAAAGTGGGAATACTCCATCCACTAATGCAACCCCGATCCCCAATCTGATGTGATAATAACATCCGGTCGACCGCCCAAAATCCGCGGTCACCGCTGAACCCATAGACCCTAATCTGATAAGGTAAGAATATCTGGTCAACCGCCTAATATCCGCGGTTGCCACTATGCCCCATAATCCCAAAACGAGTCTAAACTGTCCCAGACTCAAGATCCACTACACCATCTCAAGGTCCCGCTCCTACTCGATCATCATGCATCGATAGAGGAGAATTATAATAACAAAGCATGTTTTCTCCTAAGTCAAATCCCATAAGAAAGCGCTGCAGTAAAATAGTGGCTTAACTAGTTGTCCAAATAGCATGCCAGTGTTCTCTTTTAAAAGCATTTGAAAGGTGATTAAGGTTTCTTGTAAAGAATCAATTTAAAATATTAAAGGGTTATTTATTTGCATGCAGATTAAGATATAGCAATTTTCCAACTTTATTGTCCCAGATTTATCACATAAAAGCTATCACTTAATTTGGGGGGCCAATGCAATAGGTTCATATACCACAAGTTAACTATCACATTTAATATTGGGAAACTCTACTATTCCTAGTGTGCAAGTCAACAAAGAGGGAAACGCAACCACCCACCTCGAAAAGCGTGCACAAAACACCCAAAAAATACCCGCTGTCCTCTAATCACACCGTCTGCTGAAACAGTAACTACAACATCACTAAATGTACACGGTGTAAAAACTAAAGTTCCAAACACATAATTGCTGTTTTTACAATCAGCACGCAAAACGAGGAATTTCACCTCTGTCTCCGAGCTCCTAAAATCTCAAAAAATCACGTTGCGTTCCTCGCGAAAAGTAGCCCAAAATCGACTCTTGAATCGCCTCGATCTGATATTCCTACGGGAGCAATAATTCGTCGAAGTCGACGCTGTCCAAAACCCAATAGCAAAAGAGGGGGGTCAAAAACACCTCGGGAATCGTGCCAAGGAATCGAATCCAGATGGAAACCACCAACACGGAAAACGAAGCCCTACCTCTTAGGAACACACGGCGAAGAAAATCGTCGAAAGAGGACTCCTGTACTGCGCAGGGGACTCCTCGGACTGAAATGCGACGATAACGGGCCGAGATTGGGGAAAAAAACGGGGCCCAGGCACACCGTAAAATCCGGATCGCCGCTGTCGAACTTCCAGAAAATCTGGGAACGCACACGAGGTAGAAAATAAGAGATGAAAAACTTCTCTTAAGGCCCCTCCACTTTCCCTCTCTATCTCTCGGAAAACAGAGAAAAAGAAGGGAGGGGAGGCCTTTAAATAGGCCACCAAAAACATTGGCTTAATTCCCATATGTCCCGGAATTCGGGCGCAAACAGTGCCGGCCCGCCCAATTCGGGCGCGCCACAGTGCGGGCCGGCCCAGCAATTTCGGGCCACCCGCGCACAGTGCGGCCTGGCCCCACTGCCCCGCTCGCACAGCGGACGGCCGCACCCTTCGGCCCAGTCCGACCGCCCCCCGGGCCCGACACTCGTCCGCCAAACAGGCGGCAGCCGGGCGGCCAAACGGGGAAGTGCCACGTGTCCCCCGTGATTGGCGGCGCGGTGGGCTGCGCCGCCAATGGTGCAGGGCGACACGTGGCCCCCCCCGCCCGAAGGCTGTCGGCGGCCGCCGCCCGCCACGCGGGCCCCCGGCGCCCACGTGCGCCCACGTGCGTTACGGCGCACCCGGGCCCAGCTCTGTGTGCGCCACGGTACATGACGACCAACCGGGGCCGCCACGTGGCGCGCCCCGGTCCACCGTTGCCAACCGCACGCCCGCACCTGCCCGCTGCCCCGCGCGCCGCGGGCACTACGCCGGGCCAATGGGTTGCCGCCAGGGTGCCGCGGTCCACGTGCCACGGCGGTTATTCCGTGGAACGAGAGTGGTGCGCCGGCCAAATAATAGGCTTGCCACGTGTCGGGATGGTCACGGCTCACCCCATGCACCACTTTGCGAGGCAAAAACTTTCCGCTGGGCCGTTTTTTGGGCATCGGACTCCAAAATAAATCAAGTCAATAGCCATTTTCAAGCGTTTTTCCGCGCTGAATTCAAAATACGGCTCCAAATTAGCCTGATTCAACTCCTAAATTCCGGCAAAGCAGCCGAGGAAAGTCAGGCTTGCTCCAAATCCTTCTCTGGTTCCACACAACATATCACTTTGACTGTGGGGCCGCCCACACCAATAAAGGGTTCCACACCCCGAAACAGGGGGAAAAACCAGAGGGAAAACTGGGGACACTACATACCCTTCTTGGGGTCACCTTATTTTAGC
>CM055068.1:9993801-10039709 GCA_029204045.2 Tillandsia leiboldiana
TCGTTCGGGAGTCGATGTTACATCGTGTAGCGTGCCACGTGAACATCTTGGCAAGTTACGACTCTCGAAGTGATGAAGGGATCTTTTTGTCTGTTGTTCATTCTACGAATAGCAGAGCATCTCGTAGTTAACATTGAATCTAAGACGATCGTAGAATCTATAAATGTTAAAGTAGATGAAGCTTCTCATTTTGAATCTGAAAATCTACCCTCGATATCTCTCTAGATGTGATTCTCCTGCTAGTGCATCTTCTCATAATATACTTCCAATATTAATGATGCATCTAATGGTTCTTCTAGTTTATCTGATGTGCAGGAATCATCTCGTGTACTCCGAGTACTCCGTTTCAACAAACGCTACGAATCTCCAAGGATCATCCGGAATCGACTCATTGGAGATCCACAAGAAGGAGTTAGAACTCGAGGCAGTTGGTTGCGGATTTGCTTGCTACGTATCTTAATCGAACCAAAGCAATAGATGAAGCTCTTCAGGATGACTACCGGATTAAAGCAATGTAGGAAGAGCTCCATCAATTTTGAGCGAAACAAAGTCTCTGGGAATTAACGAAGCCTCCAAAGCAACATAATGTGATAGGGACCAAATGGATCTTCAAGAACAAGAAAGATGAAGATGGTACTATCATCAGGAACAAGGCACGACTAGTTCTCAAGGCTACTCTCAGTAGAAGGTATAGACTTTGACGAAACTTTCGCACCCTGTAGCTAGACTCGAGTCCATTCGTATATTGTTTGCTATTGCTTGTCAATTTTAAAATCAATTATTTCAAATGGACGTCAAGAGCGCATTTCTAATGGGTTTTTAAATGAGGAAGTTTATGTAGCTCAACCGAAAGGTTTTGTAGATCATAAACAACCTAACCATGTTTTTCGTTTGAAAAAGGCTCTTTACGGTCTGAAACAAGCACCGCGAGCATGGTACGAAAGGTTAACAAAGCACCTTTTGGAAAAGGGCTATACTCGAGGGGGAGCTGACAGGACTCTCTTTGTGAAGCATTATCAAAATAATTTCATTGTAGCACAAATCTATGTCGATGACATTGTATTTGGTGCAACAAAAGATAATGATGCTTCTAAATTCGCGGAGGACCATGGAAAGCGAATTTGAGATGTCCATTGATGGGCGAACTGTCTTATTTTCTTGGATTGCAAATTAAACAAAATGATGAAGGTATTCACTTGAGTCAATCCAAGTATGCACTGGAGTTGGTCAAAAAGTTTGATCTAGAAAATTGTAAAGATTTTCCAACTCCAATGGGGAACTAGCCACAAGGGACTTGGAAGTGAATCACCATAGTGAGAATGTAGACGAGAAACTGTATAGAAGTATGATGGAAGTCTACTTTACCTCACGGCTAGTCGCCCGGATATATCCTTTAGTGTTGGGATTTGCGCGAGATATCAATCAGCACCAAAGGAGGTTCACCTGAAAGCGGTGAAACGGATCATCCGGTACATCAAAGGATCAATTAATTTCGGAATTTGGTATCCTGGGAACAAGTCTGGACATTGTTGGATACTCAGATGCCGATTGGGCAGGATCAGTGGATGATCGGAAAAGCACGAGTGGTGCATGCTTCTATCCTTGGCCATTGCCTTGTTGCATGGCACAGTAAAAAGCAGAATTGCATAGCACTCTCGACTGCCGAAGCGGAATACATTTCAGCTGGAAGTTGCTCAACTCAACTCATTTGGATGAAAAGCGTATTGAGTGACTTCCGCATTTCAGCATCTTCGGTAACAATTCTTTGTGACAACTCAAGTGCAATTAACATTTCTAAAAACCCTGTGTTGCACTCTAGAACAAAACATATTGAACTTAGATATCATTTTCTTAGAGAGCTAGTTGAATCAAATACTCTTCAACTTTCATATATTTCAACTGAGGATCAATTAGCTGGCATTTTAACAAAACCTTTGGATCAAAAACGTTTTATTCATTTACGAAAAGCAATTGGGATGCTTTCCTTGAAATAATCTTCTTTTTGAAATCTTTGCTTATGATAGGTTTTGTATTTGTTTTTGTTTTGTTCTTTATCTATGTTTGTACATAGGACATTAATTGAGCATAGATCATAATTGACTTTAATTGCATCTGTTCACACATTTAGAAATTTATTATGCTTTTGCCATCATAATATTTCTTTGTTGCAATGATCGTTTATGTTAATTAAATCATCTTCTAAAGTGATCAAAGTCAATTTCTCTCTCAATGATCTCTTGGTATAGTCATTATCTTATTTGACTGTTTAGTCGAGTATGAAATCGAGATCAATTTTTGGTTGAATACTTTATATCTTAAATAATTGATAGCCAATTGAGGGGGAGTCAAAGATAATGTAATATGCTCAAAAGATGTGGAAAGAGTTACATCCCAATGAGGAGTGTGAAAACTACCACCACATGGAGGAAAGAGCTACCACCTCGGTCGTCCGAGTATTGTGTGCAGCTACCACATGTATACCAAGCATGGTTGTTCAAATTTTTGATTAAGTAAAATGCATGTTGAAATACTTGACTCTGTCAAATTTCAAGGTTGGTATAAGGTGGGATTTTAATGAAGGATGCTCAAAGAGCCACTCTCTTCAACAGATTGTCTAGAAATATTATCTACTATATTTGGGATTTCAAACATCTATTGATCTTTGTATTTCATTTTCTTTACTGAATTGATGATTTGATAAGGCATTACTCATAAGATCAAGTTAGATGTGATTGAAGGTGTTCAACTTTAAGGGATTTAATTTTTGTAAATTTTCGTTTCATTTTTGGATATTATTGATAGATTTGGCATAATCTAACTCTTGTTGTATGAAACGATGATTTTTGTTTAAAGTTGATACACATTTGTGCTTACAATCTTTTTCTGGATTTTCCTGAATTTCTCTGAAATTTTCTAAAGAAAAAGTTGGGGCCGATCCGGATCTGGCTAGATGATCCGGATCCCGAACGCAGGAATTCTTCTGCGGGCTGACGATCCGGATTGTATCTGCCGATCCGGATCCCGAACGCAGTTTCTTACTGCGGGTAGCCGATCCGGATCGCAGTTATGAACTGATCCGGATCGCGGCTAGGTTTTATAAGGAACGAAAGGGGTTTTTGATTTCTTTACTCCAATCTTTTGTTCCGAAGTTTCCAGAGCCTCTCTCTCTAGATTTCATCCTCCTTGGAAGCTTTCTAACTCAAGTTCTTCTGTTCCAAGTAAGTTTTATTGATCAAAATCTCGGTTTTTCACCGTTTTTCTCTTTTCCTCCTCAAACGCACGAATTTCTTGGATCAACTTTGTTTGTGGATGGTTTTTGATCAAATTTCTTTTGAAATAAGAACTCTGGGTTGATTAGTTTTGATTATATGCTAGGTTTTCTCCTGATTAACGGATTTTAGGCTTCGATTTCTAAAATTTCGGTTTTAGGGCATATAATAAGGATTTTCGAAATTCATGCAATTGATCTATTTTTAAAAGTCCTTTTGCAAAACTAATTTGATTCTTAGTCTCTCTACATGATAATGATTCTTTGGATATAATTTTTCAATTTTTGAAAAACTAAGAATTTTTGTGTTCTTGAGTTGGTTTTCACAGGACACCTTCTTTACTCAAGCATTTTGTTCAATGGCACTTAATTCAGTGAGTTTGTCTTGGTTAATCCTTCTCCTGGTTTCAATGATGCACACAAGTACATCTGTTAAAAGGGAACCAGATGATTCAACTCAAAACAAGACGAAAAACGCAGAGGATGACAGCTCAGACTATGATGATGAAGAATGGGACGAATTTTTCAAAGATGTTCAACGGAAGATTGATGAGGAAAACAGGAAATTTACCAAAGGAAAAAGATTAATGAAATCTACCTCAACAACCAAACAATATACGAGACGGAAGACTGTCCAATGGAGTGAAAATCAGCCTAGTGGGCCTCTCACCAGAGCTCGCTCACTCTCTGGAATTCTACAAACTGAAAATCCATGGGTTACGGGACCGGATGCTCCATCTGCATCTACACAGCATCCATCACACTCGAAGAGACAGGCTACAGACGCTGATGTGTTGAAATCGCTTCGACAGGAACAACAAAGACTGTCTGCTGAACAAGAAAGAATGTCGAAGGAACTTCAGCAACTTTCCTCTAAACAGAAGAAGATCAAGAAGAAGTGCTCATCTATTTCGACAATGCTTAAAGGGATTTTGAGCAAGCTTAGTTGTACCAGCTCCGACTCCTCCGACTGAGCTGCACCTTCCTTTTTCTTTTTGTGCAGGATTTTGATTTTAGGATTTAGTCTTATACTTACTTTTAGCTTAGTTCTCAGGTTTTACGTTTTATTGGAACTTTTTCACTCTCCTAACATTTCGTAGTCTTAACTACATTTTGGCTTTGTTTTGTGACAAAAAGGGGGAGAGAGTTGTTGAGAACTTTGAACAATGATGATGATGTGAATGAACATCAAGGTAAGGGAACTTGAACAATTGATTGAACAATTGATTGTGAAAATCTTGATGATGAAGATTTTGTATACATCAAGGTAAGTATGATCTCAACTTCAACTTTTGGTTTTTATCTTGTGATTTGTTGCATGTCTCGACTAACTATTTGCTAACTATTTGGGCATGTAATATAACTAACAAGTTGTTGTTCACTAACAAGTTTGTGACACTTGGTTTTTGATTGCATAGAAGATATGTTGGTTCTTAACTCTGATCAATTACATATCTATATATATATTAGTTTGTCACAAACATGTTCATGACATTTGGTATTTACGTGCAAAGAAGATATGTTGGTATTTTTTTAACTATGATCAGTTTACATATCTGAATATAAATGTCATGGTAAGTATAAATGAGTTTAAACTTCATCTCTGTTTGTGGTTTTTGAATAATACAAAATTCTTGAGGTATCTAACGATTTCTTTTGTCAAGAATGATTTCTTTTTGCAGAGAGTACAGATGTCTAAGTCTAGAGTCTGTTTTAGGAGTTTAACTCATGTATTGTATTTTGGATCTCCATTGTAAATTTTTGTTGTATGGTGATAGCAACAAAAATATCTTTTTGAATTTTCTTTAGTGGATCTATGTTTTATCACGAAACCGCCAAAGGGGGAGATTGTTACGGAATTTGAGTTGGCGTAGTTTCGTGAAAGTCTCAAGTCTTGAAGATTGAAGGTGAAGAAAAGTTGAATCATTTAACTCAATCTCAAGAAAGAAGAATTCAAAAGGATCAGGTATGTTTAACTAAAGAATTTGTGTGATCCGAATACTTCTTGTAGTGTAGAAACACTTGGAAGAATCTTTCATTGCATAAAAATCAAAAACTGGACTTGGGACATGTTCAGGATCCGGATCAGGTTGTTCGATCCGGATCCCGAAGGTGGTTCGTTCATACATCGTCGCAATCCGGATCGTAGTCTCTTGATCCGGATCCCGAACGTTGATGTTTGGTGAACTGTATGAACGATCCGGATCGTAGTCACATGATCTGGATCCCGAACCTTCGTTTTTCTGGAATTGGCTGTTTTGTTATGACGATCCGGATCCTAGTTATCACGATCCGGATCGCCGTCCGTAAAAATCCAGAAATGGCAGGTTTTTGATTCTTATCTCCTTCCTAGGGTTTCTAACCTATAAATACACCCTATGACTCCTTTTCTAGGGTGAATCCACATAGCCGTCATTTTCATATATCATCATATACGGCTATAGATCCACATATAGAGAAGAAAGGAAATCATTAGAGAATACTCTATGTTTCTTCATCTATATTGATTAGTTTGATTCTAGGTTTTCATACTCACATCTTGAGTTGAATCAAACTAATGAATACTTAGATGGTATTTCCGATCTATCTTTGATCTAAGTATTCGGCGGATCATCACCACCCAAAAACAACGATTTACCCCAAAAATCGGCGCGTGGATTCGCGTGTCCTTGTGGATTCAAGGTTCAATCGCTCTCGTGGATTCGGAGCGAGGCACGTTCGTGGATTCGAACGGTGCTATTGGGTGAAGACCGTGGATTCGGTCGGACGTCGTGGATTCGACGTTGGACGCCGTGGATTCGGCGTTGGGCGCAGATCGTGGATTCGAGAAGCGTCTGGAGCGAGCGAAGAAGATCCTCTAGGAGCGTATGGAAAAGGTTGAGTCGTAAGTGTGTACGGTAAATCACCTTGTACGTGTTTTAATTCTAGTGGATTTCTGCCGTGTTATCGGTCCCGTGGTTTTTTACTCCGGTGATGGAGTTTTCCACGTAAAAATCTTGCGTGTTATTTTATTTTCCGCATTGGGTTTTATCGCAACGATTTTTGGAGTGTTTATACGTTTACACCTATTCACCCCCCTCTAGGTGTTTCTTCCCCTATTTAGATCCGTATTATATACGACCCAACACAGTAGTTCTCAGTGGGTAGCGTCTCTGAGACCAACGGTCTGCCCACTAAGTCTACTAGAGGCATAAGATAACAATATGGTAAAGGTGGAAATAAAAGCTGAAAAATAACTCTACAGCTATCATGCCTCTATCTATCATACTCAAGGGATTATACAGATTATAACAATGCATCTACTCGATATGCTCAGTCAACCCAATCATCTACTGCCACATAGGGTCCAGTCAAACCTGCGCCCACCTACTACCACATATCCACAAGAGGACGGGATTTACGTAGGGCTTCCCACGCGAACTGCATCGACAAGTCGCGATAGCAAAGTAACAGGCCCAGCTCCGGAGCGACACTCGAGGAGAGCAACCCTACGGAGGAAAGCATCTGCGCATCTCTGTCGAGCTCAATATGGCTCCTGCAGGCTATAGTCCAAATCTACGATCAATCAAATCGGCAACAACATCGATCCATCACTAATAACATCAGCAGAAAACTCCGCGGCTCAGGATCACCGTCTATCCACAACTCCCTAACTCTGGTACTGAACTGACCTCAGCTACCAGACTCCACTCGGCCCCTAGGCACAAGCGCATCATGCACCCAACACTATCCCGACCACTCGGTCCACTACTCGGGCGAGGAGAAACACTATGCCCAGGAAAGCAATAATAAAGTGTGTAGGGATGTCTAAATACAACAACTAGCCCAAGTAAGGGTTTTCTATTAGTCTGGCTAAAATCATACAACATATGACGGGGTGCTAGTCAAAGTTTCTCAATTCCATCAATAACATGATATAACAATAATAGCACCTATGTTACGGCATTTTGGTGTTGGCATATTTCGTGAGTCATGTCAGTGAGTTGAGTCGGAGTCTTAAAGGGATCAAATTGTCAATCAGCAATCAAAGACTTAGAGAAGATTCAACAAGAGCTCAAGTTGACACTCAGTGTCTTGAGTCTTGAAGATTGAAGTTGAAGAAGTGTGGATCAGTTACATCAATCTCAAGAAGAAAGTAGTCAAAAGGATCAGGTATGGTTAACTAAATAATTTTGGTGATCCGAATACTTTCTTATAGTGTAGAAACACTTGGATGAATTTTTAATTGCATAAAAATCAAAAACTGGACATGGGACATGTTCAGGATCCGGATCAGACAGTCCAATCCGGATCCTGAAGGGTGCTTGTTCATTGGCAAACCCGATCCGGATCAAAGGTCATTTCGATCCGGATCCCGAACATGGGTTTTTGCTGGAATACATGAACGATCCGGATCGAGCATTTCAATCCGGATCCCGAACTCTATTTTTCTGGAATAGCCTGACTCGTTACGACGATCCGGATCACAGTAAATCCGATCCGGATCGCCGTCCTGAAAATTTCCAGATAAGGTAAGTTTTTGATTCTTATCTCTTTCCAAAGGTTTCTAAACTATAAATAGACATTTAGGGTTTCTAAAAAACGTGGTGAGCACGGCCGATCAATTGATAAAACACTTGAGAGCAACCCTAGAGGCTAGGTTTTTATCGTTCTTCTTTATAGCCTCTTTTAGGTCAATTCGAGGGTTCTTTTAAGAACATATCTTTTGTCGAATTGATCTAATCTTTGCTTAGAGTTTTTTTTTTTCCCATGGATCTTCATTGATAATCTAAGCAAAGGATCACCATCGAAGCCAATATTCTTACCGGCTGAGTTTGCGTCGTGGATTCGACGTGGCATCGTGGATTCGGTGTGCTAAAGGCGTTTCGTGGATTCGAAACGTGTGCTCGTGGATTCGAGTGGCGTTCGTGGATTCGAAGTGTGCAGTGGACGTGCAATCGGTGGAGCGCAAGGTCCGAAGAAGTTGAAGGAGGGGTTGAATCCGTGGAGACGGTAATCACCTTGTTATTCTTCTTTTCTTAGTGGATTGTTATTGCGTGGACGTCCAACCGGTCAGCGCAAGGTCCGAAGAAGTTGAAGGAGGGGTTTGAGTCCGTGGAGTCGGTAATCACCTTGTTATTCTTCTTTTCTTAGTGGATTGTTATTGCGTGTTGGTCCCGTGGTTTTTCTCCTGGATTGGAGTTTCCACGTATATCTCGGTGTGCTGTTTTTTATTTCCGCATTGGTTTTTATTTTGCACTGAGATTTGGTTTTATAAGTATTACACCTATTCACCCCCCCCCTCTAGTTGTTTGATAGTACCTATTTAGATCTTTGGGGATCCAAAAACCTACAATTGGTATCAGAGAGGGTTTTAGATTTATCTATCATGTCGGGTGAAAGTGGTAATATTTATAGACCTCCTCTTTTTGATGGGACTAATTATGCTTATTGGAAAGTGCGGATGAGGGCTTTTCTTATCGCAATTGATGAGCGGGTATGGCAATCCGTGGAATACGGTTGGGTGCATCCTGTTGAGGAAGTAGGAAATTCTACTACCCCAAAACCTCGCTCTAGATGGTCCAAAGAGGAACTCGAAAGATTTTCTTACAATGGGAAAGGTATGAACGCTCTATTTAACTCTCTTTCCTCGACTGAGTTCACAAGAATTTCCGCGTGTGAAACCGCGAAGGAAATTTGGGATATTCTCAAAATTACACATGAGGGTACTAATCTTGTAAAAATTCAAAAGCTCCTGATGCTTACAAGTCAATTTGACTCTATTCATATGGAAGAGCATGAATTGTTTACAGATTATTACACTAGACTTCAAGATGTAATTAATACATGTGCTAATTTAGGAGAAAAGATCCCGGAGTCGAAAATTGTAAGAAAGATACTTCGGACTCTTCCGGAACGGTTTAGGGCAAAGGTTACCGCCATTGAAACCGTTAGTCATCCGGATGAGATGAGTGTAGAGGAATTAGTAGGTGCTTTGCAAACTTATGAAATGACTTTTCCTACTAATCAAGTTTCTTCCAAGTCTTCTTCTAAGCTTACAGGTATTGCATTCAAATCAACAAAGAAAGAAGATGGTAAATCAAGTTCCGACGATGAAATCTCTTTTGCCGATTTTGAAGAACAATTGGCGCAGATCACAAAGAAATTTCGTCGGAAATTTTGGAAGAATCGAACCGATGGATCTTCATCCACGAAACCATCTAAAGGATCATCGGATTCTAAATCCTCTTACCTCAAAAGCCTTGCAAAACCTTCTAAGGAAAAAGATGAATTCGAAGGGAAAATCCGATGTTATAGATGCAAAGGCTACGGCCATATTTCAACGGATTGTCTTTCTCCGAAATTATATAAAAAGAAGGCTTTGCAAGCGAAAACTTGGGACGATTCTACTTCTAATGAATCGACCTCAAGTAAAGAGAAAAATGCCGTTGCTTTTCATGCCTCTCAAAATCCCTCTTCTAATTTGTGTTTATCATCTTCAGTCACTGACTCTACTCCTTTGATTTTGTATGAAACATCAACAACCGGCGGAGAGTCATCAAGTGAGGGGGAGTCGGACGAAGAAGAACTCGTTGAGGCATATCAACAACTTCTTACGGAATCAAAGAAGATGGCCAAACATATTAAGAAGTTGAGGAAGCAACGACTTGAGATTCAAGACGAGAATCATGCTTTAAAGATAAAACTTCATGATCTCGAGGAGGAACAAGGACGTTTATTGAATAACAATAAAATCCTCCAAGAAAAGCTAAACCAATCGGAGACAAACGCTAAATCATTTATGGACAAGATTGGTTTTCTAGAAAAATAGTTTGAGGAGATTCATGTCACCAACCAAGTTTTGACCAAGCAAGTTCATGAACTCAAATTCGACATACAAAGGCTTTCAACCGGTTCCAAGAAACTAGATTGTATGTCCGGATTAGGTCAAACAAGCAAGGTTGGTTTGGGATTCAAAAAGGACCAAACTGTGCATGCTTCAAGTTCCACAATGAAATTGAAAGGAAGAACTTGTCACTTATGTGGACTTGAAGGACATTTGGTGAAGAATTGCCCGAAAAAGAGAAAGAAGAGTCCTTCGGCAACTTTATCTACGGAGCAAACTCAACGGAATCAAAAGACACATCAAGTCAAAGGAGTTCACTCAACCCACCAAAGGTCCGAGCCACAACATCAATCATACAAGTGGATCACTACGAGGCAAAGACCTAAAGTGGACCAACAGTCAAAGCGGACAACCCTCGGCCACAACGAATCAAGACAACCCAAAATCCAGCGATTTTGGATTCGGAAAGGTGATATCTTTCCTTGTCTTAAGTTCTAAATAGCTTATGACTGTATGTAATGCTTTGATTGGTTTTCCTTTTACTACCTGAGACTGTCCCTTGGCCCGTAGGTCCTGACACAAGGTTAGAATTCTAGCTCTTCCAGAGTGGTATCTCACTGATGGCTCGGGCCCCCCCGGAAGGGGGCCTTCGTCGCCTTCCACCTAAGCTGCGCAGGAAAGGCCCAAAGCCAATCCCAGGGAACAGTAAAGCTTCATAGGGTCTTTCTGTCCAGGTGCAGGTAGTCCGCATTTATATCTTTCTGAATCTCTGCATTACATGTTTTCAATGCTCTTTGTTTTTATGTTTTGTTTTTCTTTAAAAAAACAAAAGGGTTTTAACGAACAAGTGCATTGAATAAAAAGGATTTCACGTTCATTCACTCGAAATTAATTTTATATGGATTATTAACTTTACTCCATAATCATAATCTTGGAGCATTGGTCATATTGACTTTAATTGCATCTTTTCACGCATTTAGAAATCTATTATGCTTTTGACATCATAATATTTCGATGTTGCAATGATCATTTATGTTAATTAAGTCATCTTTTAAGTGATCAAAGTCAATTTCTCTCTCAATGATCTCTTGGTATAGTCATTATCTTATTTGACTATTTAGTCGAGTATGAATGCGAGATCAATTTTTGGTTGAATACCTTATATCTTAAATAATTGATAGCCAATTGAGGGGGAGTCAAAGTAAAGTAGAATGCTCAAAAGATGTGGAAAAAGTTACATCCCAATGAGGAGTGTGAAAACTACCACCACATGGAGGAAAGAGCTACCACCTCGGTCGTCCGAGTACTGTGTGCAGCTACCACATGTATACCAAGCATGGCTTTTCAATTTTTGATTAAATAAAATGCATGTTGAAACACTTGACTCTGTCAAATTTCAAGGTTGGTATAAGGTGGATTTTTTAACGAAAGATGCTCAAAGAGCCACTCTCTTCAACAGATTGTCTAGATATATTATCTACCATATTTGGGATTTCAAACATCTATTGATCTTGGTATTTCATTTTCTTTACCAAATTGATGATTTGATAAAGGCATTACGCATAAGATCATGTTAGATGTGATTGAAGTTGTTCAACTTTAAGGGTTTTAATTTCCATAAATTTTCGTTTCATTTTTGAGTATTGTTGATAGATTTGGTATAATCTATTTCTTGTTGCATGAAACGATGACTTTTGTTTAAAGTTGATGCGCTAAAGTGCTTACATACTTTTTCTGGTTTTTATGGAAAACATGAAAAACTGTTTATAATTCTTTATCTTTATTTTTCATGATTTAGGAGTAAATCTTTTTAATTTCATGAAATTAATTGCATTGAATGGCATCTGTGTGAATTCATTGGTTAAAGCACTTAAATTGATTTCTTGATGGAATACAAATCGGTATTTGAAAAGATTCTAAAATCTGGATTTGTTTCAAGAAATTATTTGATCTTTGCTTTCGAGTACCGGTACGCAATCTATATTTTTGTTATATACCGGAACTGAGCTTTTATCTCTCTTTCTCTATGAACTAATGCTGTTAGTGATTTTCTTTTGTCTGGTATGTTCACTGTTTGACAATTTGTGACAAAAAGGGGGAGAAGAGAAATGGGGGAGATAAGATCATCGAGATAGGGGGAGACGGAGATGAGATCATCGAGATAGGGGGAGATGGAGATGAGATCATCGAGATAGGGGGAGACGGAGATGAGATCATCGAGAAAAAGAAAGGAGATGGAGAAAAAGGAGCCGAAAAACAAAAAGAACCAAAAGGACGAATCAAATGTAGGATTTACATTTAATTTCTAACGACTAACGTTTGATTTTGTTTGGAGTTTTGTTTTGCAGGAATTACATCACTTTAAGACTCCAAGTCCTAAGTCATAGAGTTTGTTCTAAGACTGGTTCAAATGTATTTGTATTTATTGGATCTCTCACGCAATGAAAATCAATGTTTTGGTGATAACATTGAATTTCGACTTTTTGGTTTAAGATGAGTGACTTGAGCGCTTTTATGTATTTTTGGGTTTTGTCACGAAATTGCCAAAGGGGGAGATTGTTACGGCATTTTGGTGTTGGCATATTTCGTGAGTCGTGTCAGTGAGTTGAGTCGGAGTCTTAAAGGGATCAAATTGTCAATCAGCAATCAAAGACTTAGAGAAGATTCAACAAGAGCTCAAGTTGACACTCAGTGTCTTGAGTCTTGAAGATTGAAGTTGAAGAATTGTGGATCAGTTACATCAATCTCAAGAAGAAAGTAGTCAAAAGGATCAGGTATGGTTAACTAAATAATTTTGGTGATCCGAATACTTTCTTATAGTGTAGAAACACTTGGATGAATTTTTAATTACATAAAAATCAAAAACTGGACATGGGACATGTTCAGGATCCGGATCAGACAGTCCAATCCAGATCCCGAAGGGTGCTTGTTCATTGGCAAATCCGATCCGGATCAAAGGTCATTTCGATCCGGATCCCGAACATGGGTTTTTGCTGGAATACATGAACGATCCGGATCGGGCATTTCAATCCGGATCCCGAACTCTGTTTTTCTGGAATAGCCTGACTCGTTACGACGATCCGGATCACAGTAAATCCGATCCGGATCGCCGTCCTGAAAATTTCCAGATAAGGTAAGTTTTTGATTCTTATCTCTTTCCAAAGGTTTCTAAACTATAAATAGACATTTAGGGTTTCTAAAAAATGTGGTAAGCACAGCCGATCAATTGATAAAACACTTGAGAGCAACCCTAGAGGCTAGGTTTTTATCATTCTTCTTTATAGCCTCTTTTAGGTCAATTCGAGGGTTCTTTTAAGAACATATCTTTTGTCGAATTGATCTAATCTTTGCTTAGAGTTTTTTTTTTCCCCATGGATCTTCATTGATAATCTAAGCAAAGGATCACCATCGAAGCCAATATTCTTACCGGCTGAGTTTGCGTCGTGGATTCGACGTGGCATCGTGGATTCGGTGTGCTAAAGGCGTTTCGTGGATTCGAAACGTGTGCTCGTGGATTCGAGTGGCGTTCGTGGATTCGAACGTGTGCAGTGGACGTGCAATCGGTGGAGCGCAAGGTCCGAAGAAGTTGAAGGAGGGGTTGAATCCGTGGAGACGGTAATCACCTTGTTATTCTTCTTTTCTTAGTGGATTGTTATTGCGTGTTGGTCCCGTGGTTTTTCTCCTGGATTGGAGTTTCCACGTATATCTCGGTGTGCTGTTTTTTACTTCCGCATTGGTTTTTATTTTGCACTGAGATTTGGTTTTATAAGTATTACACCTATTCACCCCCCCCCCCCCCCCCCCCCTCTAGTTGTTTGATAGTACCTATTTAGATCTTTGGGGATCCAAAAACCTACAACCTATACTAGCATGTTGAGTCCTATTATACTAGAATTAATAAGAAGTCTGCAGTTTTGGAGGAAAACAAACCAACCTGGATGCGCGCGTCGGTACGGAGTCCAAATGAGCCGAAATTGGATATGCACGATCCTCAGGTTCCCACTGTCACGCCCCGGGGTCGAAACTGCGATATGGGCCCGCCAACAGATTCGCCGCCCATACGGGAAGCCCCGTATAGACGAAGCGTCTAACCTGCAAAAAGAAGTATACTATAGCTATACAGATATCAGAGCTAAAAAGTAAACTACTGAAATAAGAAATAATACAACTCCAAAAGTACAAGTCTGAACGTCACTACAAAAGTCTCTCAAAAATAAAACTATCAAAAGTAACTAAAAACAATAATCCAGCAGACTGTACTACTAAGCTCCAAAAGGGGGTATAGCTATACTCCAAGGACGGGTAGGGAACTAGCTCGCGACTCCCTTATCTCGATCAGCAATAGAGGAAACAGCAACTCTCCCAGGAGACTCTGCAAAACAAAGGAAAGGAAAGAGGAAAAAAGAGGGAAAATCCCGCAGCGGGTGTGAGAACTACAACCAACAGTAGTTCTCAGTGCGTACCGCCACCAAGCCCGACGGTCTGCCCACTAAGTCTACTAGAGGCATAAGATAACAGGAAAACTGTACTAATGTAAAGGTAAGCTGGAAAGAAATCTACAGCTAACATGCCTCTATCTACAATGCTCAATAGGTGATACAGATGAAAATGATGCATCGACTCTAAACCAAATACTCAATCAACCCAATCACAGTGACTGCCACATGGGGTCCAGTCAAACCTGCGCCCACCTACTGCCATTACATCCACGGAGGACTGGACTTACGTAGGGCGTCCGTGACTGCCTAAAAAAGGCCCAGCCAGAGGGACTGCGTCGATAAGTCACGATAGCAAAGTAACAGGCCTAGCTCCAGAGTGGCACTCGAGGGGCGCGACCCCACCGAGGAAAGTATCCGCGCATCTCTGTCGAGCTCAAAATGGCTCATGCAGGCTATAGTCCAATCCACGATCAACAAGATCGACAGTACCCAAATCACCTCTCTAACTCACTAACAGGAAATACTCGAACAGTCAAGACCGCTGTCAACCCAACGGCTCCCAAAAAAAGGACATCAACTCAACATGCAAACTCACTAGATAGGTATACTCCAACGCCGACAACAATGAAGGGTCCGGGAACCCCGAAAGACTAGAACCTACAACCTAAATCAAACAAGAACAGGCTCTAGGCATAGCCTCTCGTTGTTCTCGACCCAAAGAAAAAGACAGCCCTTAGAACCCATACCACTCGAATCCTCTCGAGTGGGGAAGTTTACAGGAAAAATGTGACATTTATTACTGAAAACCATTTTTCACTCAAACCCACGCGGGGTGAGAACTAAAAGTAGTTTCTTTTTTTGAAAAAACCATCTTGATTTGAGGAAAACCCATTTTTAATGACTTTTAGTTCTTTTAGGAAAAACAGTTAGAAAATAAGTTTTTATTCCCTAACCCCAAAGAGCTAATGTCTTCGTCCAATCAGACAAGAACGGACTCCGGCGACCCTTCGATGTTTGGAAGAAAACATTGGTTGACTAAAATCATGTGTGTCCAAAAAGGTTCTGGAGTTAAGGTCCTGCTATCACTTGTATACTACTGCCACTAACACAGTGGCGACAATAAAATCAGAGAAACACGACATCCCGGGACCACCGTTTACCCAAACAGCTCCCACCACAGATAGAAGACTAGCTACCTCTACCAGACTCCTCTCTACCTCCAAGCACGAGTGTAACATGCATCCTACACTAGAAAATAAATTCCAACCACTCGGCCCACTACCTGGGCGAGGAAAACACTATGTCCAGGAATAGAATGTAAAGTGTGGATGTCTAAAGCATAAATGAGCCTAGCCCAAGTGAGGGTTTTCTACTAGTCTGGTTTACACATGCAAACATATGACAGGGTGCTAGGTCAAGTTCCAATAATAGCATTTAGTTTAACTAAAGCAAGATCAAGGAACATAAACCAACATGATTTCAATAACAACACAGGAAAGACAACATCTCTCTCTCTAACATGCATTCTAACATATCTCACAATCATGCATGCTTTCTATACAATAGAATTAATGAACCGTCCACCGGTTTTGGAGACGAAGCAACCCACCTGAAGTGCGCGTCAATCCAAGATCCAAATAGGCTGAAAGTGAAGAGGGACAAATCCTCGGATTCCCACGATTCCAACGAGCTCCAAAATACCCAAAAACCCTTCCTGGATACAAAGATATGGTCCAAATATTGCAATAAGCAAAAATTCCCACAAACACATGCTGCTGTAAAATCAGTCCAGAAAATGCTTAAATACCATCAGCGAGATAATCTCTAAAAATTCCAATAAAAATACGACGGCGATCCTCGCGAAGATTAAATGTCAATCGAGTCCTCACAGGCAGAAATCCGATACCCGAGTGCAGAGATAAAAATCAGACAAGCCTCCGCTGTCCAGAAAAACAACCAGCAGGAAAGGGGTTCAATGATGTTCCAGTAACCCCAATAAAAACCCAAAACTGAGAGGAACGGAAACATGAAAAACGGAGATCTACCTCTCATGGAACCGACGCCGCAAAAATCGTCCGAAAATTCCTTCGGAGTAGCTCCGTGGACCTCGTGGATCGAAACGCGACGAAAATGGGCCACCGAAAAAGAAACATCGCACTGCGCCGAATCGCCGAAGCCGTCGATGCCGCGCCCTCCAAAAATTCCAAAACTCCCTCAAGAGATGCAGCAGAAGATGATCAACAAGGTTGCTTGAGGGCTCTATCGCAGTTGGGCTTGGGAAAAGGGTCCAAAGGCTAAAGAAATGGGGCTATTTATAGCCCAAGCCCACCAAAGGAGGCCTCGGATTCGGGCGCAAGAATCGGGCGCCCAAATCCGGCCCGGCCCATGAATAGTGCACGCCCGAAACGCCCTCGTTGCTCCACGTGTCCCGCCCATGCCCTGTGCGCCCAGCACACACACGCCCGCCAATCACGGTGCGCCGCGTGGCAGCGCGGTCCACGGCGGGGACCGTGGGCAGCAGTTCACGGCAGCCCAGCCGGGTCGCTGCGCCCGCCAAAGGGCGGGCGACATGTGGCCCGGCGGGGTCCACCCTGCACCGTGCCCGGCGCGAGACGCGCGTGGTCGTTCGTGCGTTGACCCGCTAATCCGTACGCGCCACGTGGCAGCTCCCTCCGTTGGCTGCTCCCGGTGCACGCCAAGTGGGCCGTGGACCGGCCTACCCGAGAAATCGGCCCGTTTGGCCCATTTCGCCCGAAAATAGCCGATTTTCAACATTTTCGCGCGCTGAGTCCGTTTTTGACATCCGTTTGACGCACAACGGGCTCGATACACCAATAATGGGTGTTTTCTCATTGCCGACCACCCAGACAGGTCGTACGGAAAAACCGGGACACCACATCCTCCCCCACTAAAAGAAAGTTTCGTCCCCGAAACTAAAACACACTACAAACACAAAACCAACCCGACTAAATCTACCCGAAGTACGCCAACACAACCAAACAAGAAAGTAAAGGCCCACCATCAGGAACGTCATCAACTCCAACTCTCTATTTAGAAAACAGCTGAAAATAGCGAAAAGTCCGAAAATTCTAAAAGGCCGGTGCCTTCGACCAAATTAAACAAGAACAGGTTCGGGCACTGTCTCCATTTCTGGAGTAGCCTTTCTAAGTTTTCATCCCGTCCGAAAGTTTCAGCATAAAGGCGAGAAAAATGAGAGAAGTGTTGAAGCCGTTCCTGCTGTGGCGACAAAACGAAAGGTACGATCTAACTAAGACCTCTAAGGACACAACCTCTAGTCCTAATCATCACATCTGCTCAAGAGGTGGCATCTATCCAATCCCGCTGAAGCCATCGCTGCGGGAAGGGTACTTCGGCATCCTGTGAGAATGAACTCCTGCTGTCCAACTCGAAGAAGGGTCACTGTTCTCATTCCACAATCAGTCATTACATGATACCGCGCCAACAGGTCCATCCCGTGTGCTCAATCAGAGTCTTGGAACTGCCACTGAACCCTAATCTTCGCCGATAAAGTTCCACGTCTCACCTGTACTGATCGTGCTGTTACGGAATTTGAGTTGGCGTATTTCGTGAAATCGGTTAAGTCTTGAAGATTGAAGATGGAAAAGTTGGATAGTATACCTCAATCTCAAGTAAGAAGAATTCAAAAGGATCAGGTACGTTTAATTAAATAAGTTTGATGATCCGAATACTTCTTATAGTGTAGAAACACTTGGATGAATTTTTTATTGCATAAAAATAAAAAACTGGACATTCCATATGTTTAGAGTCCGGACCCCAAACATAGGTTAGTTCGTGCATAATTCCAGTCCGGACCCTGGGAATTTCAGTCCGGACCCCGAACGTGGAATTTGCAAGAAAAGCATGAACAGTCCGGACCGTGGATTTCAGTCCGGACCCCGAATGTCGTCTTTTCTGGAAATTGTCTGTTTCGCTGAGACAGTCCGGACCGCCAATTCCAGTCCGGACTGTCGTCCTGCAAAATTCCAGAAATGGTTAGTTTTTTATTCTTATCTTCTTCCACAAGTTTTCTAACCTATAAATAGACCCTACGATTCATTTTTTAGGGTAATCCAAATACGGTCAAAAATAGAAAAATCCACCCACAGAGAAGAAAGGAAATCAATAGATTTAGTCCTATGTTTCTTCATCTATATTGATTGATTTGATTCTAGGTTTTCATACTCAGATTTTGAGTAGAATCAAATCAATGAATACTTAGATGGTATTTCCGATCTATTTCTAATCTAAGTATTCGGCGGATCATCACCACCCAAAAAACAACGATTTCCCAAAAATCGGCGCGTGGACTCGCGTGGCCTTGTGGATTCAAGGTGCAACCGCTCTCGTGGATTCGGAGAGAGGTACGTTCGTGGATTCGAGACGTGCTACTGGGTGAAGACCGTGGATTCGGTCGGACGTCGTGGACTCGACGTTGGACGCCGTGGATTCGGCGTTGGACGCTAATCGTGGATTCGAGCAGCGTTGCGGAGAAGATCTACTAGGAGCGTATGGAAAAGGTTGAGTCGTAAGTATGTACGGTAAATCACCTTGTACGTGTGTTAATTCTAGTGGATTTCACCGTGTTATCGGTCCCGTGGTTTTTTACTCCGGATTGGAGTTTTCCACGTAAAAATCTCTGCGTGTTATTTATTTTTCCGCATGGGGTTTTATATCGCAAAGATTTTTGAGTGTTTATTGTTTACACCTATTCACCCCCCTCTAGGTGTTTTTCCCCTATTTAGATCCATTTAAACATAACCCAACAAGTGGTATCGGAGCGGGAATAGGGTTGTAAACAATGGTTGAAGGTGGAAACATCAACAGACCTCCGTTCTTCAATGGAAAATTATGCGTACTGGAAAGTACGGATGAAAGCCTTTTTAATTTCCATCGACGAACGGGTGTGGCAATAAATTGAATTAGGATGGTCTAATCCAACTGAAATTATTGCTGATGTCCGCACCATCAAACCTAGGTCGAAATGGACCAAGGAAGAGATAGAATTATCTTCTTACAATGACAAAGGAATTAACGCTCTATTTAATGCCTTGTCTCAAACAGAATTCTCTCGCGTCTCGGCATGTGAGACTGCGAAAGAAATCTGGGATGTTCTTCAAGTTACACATGAGGGAACTAACCTTGTGAAGATTCAAAAGCTGCAAATGCTTACGAGCAGATTTGACTCTATTTTCATGGCAGAAAATGAATCTTTCACAGACTATTACACACGATTGCAAGACATCGTAAACTCATGTGCTAACTTGGGAGAGAAGATTCCAGAATTTAAAGTTGTAAGAAAGATATTAAGAACTCTTCCTGAATGATTTCGCCCAAAGGTCGCAGCCATTGAAACAATTAAACACCCGGACGAAATGCGTGTAGAAGAATTAGTTGGTTCACTTCAAACATATGAAATGACTTTTCCCACTAACTATTCTTCTGGAAAGGCATCCTCTTCTAAGTCTTCAGGTTTAGTATTGAAAACAACGAAAGAAGAAGACGCGGATTCATCCTCCTCAAACGATGACGAGAACCTATCTATGGAGGACTTTGAGAAACAGCTTGCTCTCTTGACAAGAAATTTTCGCCGAAACTTCCGAAGGGGTAATTCAAGTAAAACCTCATCCTCCGAAAAGTGGAAGAAAGGCAAAGGTTTTTCAAGCCAAAAGTCAAGAAAGCAAGAGAGTTTTTCAAAGGATAAGAAAAGCTCAGAAGGACAAGTCCAGTGCTTCAAGTGCTGAGGATACGGCCATATCTCAACGGAGTGTCCGAATAAGAATCCGTCCAAGAAGAAGGCGATGCCAGCCGTCACTTGGGATGACACCTCAATGTCAAATGAGTCATCTTCCAGTGATGAAGAGAACAACGCAACGGCATTCCACGCGTCCACATCTTCACCCTTCATGTGCTTAATGGCTAGTACATCCGAGTCATTGTCCAACTTCACTGTTGAAAAGACTGCAACGGACGATGAATCAGATAATTCTGAAGGTGAAGATTTTGCTCTTGCCTACCATAAGCTTTTGAGGGATTCAAAGAAACTGGCAAAGCAAAACAAGAGTTTGAGAGGGAGATTGCAGGATCTTGAAGAAGAAGCAAAAAGGGCATCTTCTCTCTCAAACGCTCTTGAAGTGGAAAGGGATAATCTGATTAAAATAAATGTTTCTCTTCAAGAGTCCAATGAGCAATTCGAGAAGAATTATGTAGATATGGTGAACAAAGCGAACTACTTCTTGAAGCTCTACGGCGAGGCTCGACAGGAAAAATTGGAAATGACAGAGACCATTCTCCAACTCAAGGATGAGTTAAAGCAATTTTCTTCTGGAATGAGTAAGTTGGATAAGCTTCTTGGTCTCGGTCAAACAAATCGGTTCGGCCTCGGATACACTCAAACTGGAGACATTCCTAGTTCGAGTGGGACAGTCTTTGTGCCCCAGTCGGTATCTCCTCCTCCGACACCGGAATTGACGACGAACGACGACAACAAACCTACTTCACCCTCTTCGGGATCGTCAAGCACCAAGGTATGTTTTCGTTGTGGTATTGCAGGGCACATAAGGAGAAATTGCAAGATGGGAGCCAAACGCTCAACTCAAGCACTTCTTGCAACGACTACCAAAAAGGTGATTCCTCGAAAATCAAATGCAAATTATTCGAAGGAAAAGAGCCTCGGTAGTTCATCAAACAAGACGACGACGTCAAGGAAAAGCGATGGATCAAACAAGACGCTTTCACCAAAGGTATCAACTTCACAATCATTTCCGACGTACACCAAAACTCGAAAGGTTTGGGTACGCAAAGGTGAAATCTTCCCTTGTCTTGTTACTAGTATTTCCTTGCATGCATATGATAATTCGTCTTGGTATCTGGATAGCGGTTGTTCCCGTCACATGACTGGTGGCAAAAACTATTTTCAAAATTTTGAGAAAATCTCCAGAGGACTTGTAGTTTTCGGAGACGGTCAGTCTTCCAAAATTGTTGGAAAAGGAACAGTAGCTATTCCAGATGGCCCGATTCTGAATAATGTGTTATTTGTTGATGGCCTTAAGACTAACCTCATAAGTATCAGTCAACTTTGTGACAATGGTTTTTTAGTTAATTTTTCATCTGTTGAATTGGTTGTAACTGATAAGGACCATGTTTCCTTTTTAAAGGGGGTTAGATCTGAAAACAATTGTTATGTTGTTCCCAATAAAATTTCTGAAAACTGTAACTTAGCCTCTTTGAATAATGAAACACTTTGGCATGAAAGGCTAGGTCACATAAATTTTAAGGAACTTGCTAGAATTTCAAACAAAGACGTGGTCAAGGGGGTTCCAAAACTTTCACCTAAACAAAACATTGTGTGTGGTGGTTGTCAAAAGGGAAAACAATCCAGGACTGCACACAAGAACTTGAACCACGTTGGTACTAAACGGCCCTTAGAATTATTGCATATGGATCTTATGGGGCCGACACGTCAACCATCCTTGGGAGGTAAATGGTATATTTTCTTATTGGTTGATGATTTCTCTAGATACTCATGGGTAGCATTTTTAAAAGAGAAAGCTGATACTTTTGATTCTTTTCACGAGATTTGTCACGCCCCGAGTTTTTAAAAAAATCAGGTCTGAAATTTTTTTTTTTTTTGAATAAATCAGAGTTTGCAAAACAGGTGTAACAGACCGCCACACATATAGGAAATCCCCTATCCACAGGGATAGGGTCTCTCCTATACATGCACGGCTAGGCTAATCCAAAATCGATCAGAGAGCAATAACTATCTCAACTAACTATACTAATCATCAGGAATAATCCGAAGTATCAAAATATCGTCAATCTAAAATATCTAAATAACTGGAAGCTGAAAGCTATAAATAAAAGTCAGCTACAATCACCGAAGATCTCAGACATCAATAGATCATCAGGGGGACAGCTCTATCGTGACAGCCTCACTGGATCGTCCCAACACCCCACTACTCGAACGACCTGAAAAACAGTCACCCGAGGGTGTGAGACACACCGGAGTGTATCCCAGTGGGCACGACGAGCCGAGAAATAGCTAATCGTACCTACTGGGTACTAAAATCTGCGGATAGTAGTAATCAATGGGTAAAGCTGAATAAACAGATAGAGTCTACTGATAATCAATAATCAGAATAAGAACTGCAGGTAAGTATACTGGAAATCAAGATATAACAGCAATAATCCATCATGAAAGCTGAAGATCATACATGCTGGAGTCAAAAGATAACTACAAGAATCATGTATAAGGAGCTGCAAGTGATGAAAGCATGTCTACAGATAATAATACTGAGCAACAGTACAAGTAACAGTAATGCGTCAAAGGAAGAAACCCAAGTACCCAATCATGCGCCAATGTTGGTCTCATAGGACCTCAGGCAAAGCCACTGTTCGGCACCCTTTCGGCTGACATACCCTGCACTTACAGACGCCAAGCAGTCCTGGTGCAAAGGGCTCACGGGTCTTATCTCAAGACCACTTTACCGGCAAAGAACAAGCTCCACGGGGAGCGACCCCGGCCATGTTCGTGAAGTACAGCAGTGCATGGCAAATCATAATGCTCAATCTCACGGTCTAGTGATCGAGTAGTCGGCAACATGCCGAGATCCCAACAGGGAATCATCTGTCTATATCTCTCAATCAGGCTCAATCAATCATGCATATCAACAATATATCAAGAACCGTCTCAATGACAGGGCTCAACGAGTATAATCAAATCATGCATATCTGAATAAAGCAGTATGACAAATGACATGGAACTAGCAGGAATAATCGATCATGACATCTATATATCAGGATATGAAAGCTGACAAGCATATGTGTATAAATATAGTGTGTCTAAGGGATCAGTGTCTATCTCGAAAATCATGCGATGTATAGGTGCAATCATCAGGACTAATCATGTAATCCGGAATACAAGGTGTATATACCCGAATAATAGCATATCAAACATGCACAATACTAGGAATCAAGATGTCTGTATATATCAATCAATCATGGGTCTATCATGCATAACTGGAATATCAAAGCAAGTAACAACAGGCATGATCAGACCACAGGAATCTACTGTACTGAGACATATGAGCTGCTGAACCGGAAAGAAATCCAAGTAATATCTGAATATAAATCAGTATAACAATCGACAGGAATCAATACGCATACTCAGATCATGCAAGTCTATGTATCAAAATATAAAAGCTGATGAGCAGGTATACGTGATATGTCTAAGGTGATCCAAGTCTATCAGGAAGATCATATGGCATATAGATCAAATCATCAGGACTAAACAAAAATAGGTGTCCGACTGGACTAAAGCAACCAGAGGGCCGAATAGATAAAGCCCGGACCGAAGATAACCCACCTGGGTGTAGGCAGATCCTCGAACTCCCGCTCTGCTACTGGGAGGCTGGTGCTGAACAACTGGGCCCTGAATAAACAGCTATAATCAGTAATAAACTCACACAAACCCATCCCGACAACACTACAGCAACGGAACGCTAAAACGGGACAATATCGCCGATTTTCCGAACAAAACTCGATTCCCGATCAACGAGAGTCTACGAAAACCTAACAAGATGCTCAGTATGCATGAAAGCACTGTCTAAAGACAGCCAGTGTGTCCAAATTGCATTTAGGTCCAGAACCAATCTTAATTTGCATAAAAACATTACGTTAATTGACTGTTTTGGCTCGTTCTTGAAATCCGGGAATCCAAACGACGTTCTGTAAATTCTGTCATGTTCGTTACGACGAGACGAAGCCCGTGCTCACGGGTTTGGGCTGGCACGGGGCCCGAGGGCAAAGTTGGCCCATAACACACTTTGGCTCAAAAGACCACTATGCTACAACTTTATATCCACTTGAGAAAATAAGGAATTAACTGGAGCATCATGTTCAGAGGGGTAAGTAGGGTTGAGGGCTCACCTTTGGCACGTCGGAGGCTGGCCGGAACAGTGGCCCGAGCAACACCACCAAGATGCCCAAGCTCGGTTTGCTCAAGGTCCATGGCAGCCCTGTCCAGACCGCAACAAAGGTGAGCAGCAGATAGTTCTGGGTCCCAGAAAATGGTTGGCACAAGCTGGGTAAGCTCCGGTGACCGGAGGTGGCGGCGGCCAGAAACCAAACCTGAGTTGGATAAATCGGGTGTATCCTTGGAACTCAGTTACAAGGGGGTTCCCTGAGCCAAAACAACCTGGTAGGGAACATGATACAGGTATTTAGATCTTACCTGCAGAGGTGGCCGGAGCCTGGACCGCCGGAGATGGCCGGAGGTCGAGCTCGAAGGCAGTTCGGGTGCAACTGCACCAAACAAAAACCACACGTTAACATTCGCATGCAAACTAATGGGAAGCTCCAACATATCCATAAGAACCTACCCGAGTCGGTTTCCCACCTCGTGGAGCTCCGGGATCGCCGGAGCTCAAGTTCGCCGGAGTTGGAGTGCTCTGATGGCGGAATCCGGCCGGCGAGGCCTGGGCCGGCGCAACATGGACCAAAGCGTCCCTCTCGGTCCCCCGATGCTTTCTGAGGGGATGGCTGGCGGCGCGGGTGCGCGGCGGCGCCGGACGGCGATGATCAGCCGCGGTGCCCTTTGGCTCGGTTCTAGGGCAGGGTCGTGCGGCGAGGATTCTAGTCCGATGATCCCCAAAACTTGGATATGGCTAGCAGTCGACGAGAGGGAGGGATCCAACGGTCTGATCAAGTTTCCAATGGTTGGATGAAGCCCGTGGTCAAGATCGGCCAGATCTTGCTTTTCCGGCGATGGAGTGCTCCCGCCGGCGACCGGAGGCAGGGCGACGGCTCGGGCTTCACTGGGAGACCCCTCAGTATGTCAGTAGGTGACTGCAGAGGTTGATGGCAGAGTTTAAAGCAAGAGTTTCCATAAACTCACCTTGCCAGAAAAGTGAAGGAAGGAGGTGTCTCCAGCGGCGGTGCACGGCGCGGCTAGGCGTCGGGTTCACCTCGGCTCAGCATCCACCACGCAGAGGTTCTCCCAGAAGGTGTTTGGAGCCACCCAACATCTTTGGGAGCTGACCACCAACCCACCTAACCGAGATGAAGGGGTTTGTTGCCTCCTCCTCCTTCTCCGGCGATGAAGCGACGGCGGCCGGTGCGCGACCTCCGGGGAGTGCGGCAGAAGCGGGGAAACTGTTGGCCTGGCGGCTGGGGGCAGAGGCTTCGGGGTTTAGGGTTTAGAGGAACCCTAACCCTAAATGCATCTATATATTGTGTATGGCACAATTGCCTATTAGTCCCTTATTTCTTCATATTTAGAGATTAGTCCCCCACAGCAGCTTATTCTCACACTAAGGTCCCTCACCTGTAAGTGGCACGCTTTTCGGAGCACAAAATGTGGGGTTTTCACACAATTTACCATATTTTCTGCCGTATTTTACGCTTTTCGAGGCGTTTTGGTCGTCGAAACGAAAAATGGACTTCGCCACGACGTCCGGCTCGACGAGACCTATCAGGTAGCGATTTCTGATTTTCGCGAAACTGCCCAGATAAAATCGCGGTCCATAAAATACTATTCCGGAATACAGTTTTCGCGCTTTTTGAGACTTTAGGGTCGTCAACCGGAAATTCCGTCAGCGCCATTGCGTCCAGAATGACGAAACTGTTCAAATCGACTACCTGAAGTGCTATGATCGGTTTCCAGACGGCGATTTGGCAAACGTTAGCACTTAGGGGTATTTGAAATTTGGGTTTACTGTTCACTGTACCCTCAACTTAAGTCGCGGGTCCCGCCCGCTTCTTCGTTGATTTCTGGAAGATCCGACCGTCGGATCTGAACTTGCTTAATATGGTTTTCACTCGGTTCGACGAGACGGTCGTACTGGTGATCTCGGATTTTCGAGATTAGGCTCGGATTGAAAAACGACATTTTAGCCTTACAACTATGCAACTTGCACTGCAGAAAAGGGGGTCACTTACAAATTTCAAAATTCAACTTGACTTTTATTCCTTCTCTTTTATTTATTTACAATAAAAATTTTAAATTCTTATAATATTTGCCATTGTATTATGATTGAAAAGAATGAAAAGATCATTCGTGTTAGAAGTGATAGAGGTGGAGAATTCATAAATTCTAAATTCATTGATTTTTGCACTTCCAACGGCATTAAACATGAATTCTCAGTACCCTATACACCTCAACAGAATGGTGTGGTCGAGCGCAAAAACAGGGTTGTTCAAGAGATGGCACGTGTTATGCTTCATAGCCGGAATTTACCGCTATATTTTTGGGCTGAAGCAGTGAACACTGCCGTTTATGTAATTAATCGAGTGTATTTGCGCCCGGGAACCTTAAATACACCATATGAACTATGGTTCTGTAGAAAACCAAACATCAAATATTTTCGTATCTTTGGGAGTCGGTGTTACACTTTACGTGACCACGAAAATCTTGGTAAATTTGACTCTCGAAGTGACGAAGGGATTTTCTTGGGTTATTCTACAAATAGTAGAGCATATCGGGTATTTAACTTCGAATCTAAAACGATTGTAGAATCTATAAATGTTAAAGTAGATGAAGCTTTTCACTCTGCATCTGAAAAATCTACCCCTGATGTCTCTATTGATGATGATACTCCTGTAAATGCATCTTCTCATGATAATACTTCCAATATTAATGATGCATCTAATGGCTCTTCTAGTTTATCTGACATGCAGGATTCATCACATGTTTCCCCGAGGACTCCGTTACCTCAAACGTTAAGAATCTCCAAGGATCATCCAGAAACAAACATTATTGGAGACCCTCATGAAGGAGTCAGGACTCGGAGATAGTTGGTTTGTGGATTCGCTTGTTACGTTTCCTTAATCGAACCAAAAAACGTCGATGAAGCTCTTCAGGATGACTACTGGATTGAAGCAATGCAGGAAGAGCTCCATCAGTTCGAGCGAAACAAAGTCTGGGAATTAACGAAGCCTCCGATGCAACACAACGTGATTGGTACTAAATGAATTTTCAAGAATAAGAAAAATGAGGATGGTACCATCATCAGGAACAAAGCACGTATAGTTGCTCAAGGCTACTCTCAAATAGAAGGTATAGACTTTGATGAAACTTTCGCCGCTGTAGCTAGACTCGAGTCCATTCCTATCTTATTCGCTATTGCTTGTCATTTTAAAATAAAGTTATTTCAAATGGACGTTAAGAGCGCGTTTTTAAATGGGTATTTAAACGAGGAAGTTTATGTGGCTCAACCGAAAGGTTTTGTAGACCATAAACAACTTAACCATGTTTTTCGTTTGAAAAAGGCTCTTTACGGTTTAAAACAAGCACCGCGAGTATGGTATGAAAGGTTGACAAAGCACATTTTGGAAAAGGGCTATACTCGAGGGGGAGCAGATCGGACTCTCTTTGTGAAGCATTATCAGGATAACTTCATTGTTGCACAAATCTATGTCGATGACATTGTATTTGGAGCAACAAAGGATAATGATGCTTCTAAATTCGCAGAAACCATGGAAAGCGAATTTGAGATGTCTATGATGGGCGAACTGACATACTTTCTTGGATTGCAAGTGAAACAAAATGATGAAGGCATCCATCTGTGTCAATCCAAGTATGCAAAGGAGTTGGTAAAGAAATTCGGATTAGAAGATTCTAAACATTTTCCGACTCCTATGGGAACTAGCAATAAGGGATTAGGAAGTGAATCTCTTAGTGATAGTGTAGACGAGAAACTCTATCGAAGTATGATTGGAAGTCTACTCTACCTCACAGTTAGCCGCCCGGACATATCCTTTAGTGTTGGGATCTGCGCGAGATATCAATCAGCACCAAAGGAGGATCACCTGAAAGCGGTGAAACGGATCATCTGGTACGTAAAAGGAACTGTAAACTTCGGAATTTGGTATCTTATGGGAACAAGTCTTGACATTATAGGATATTCAGATGCCGATTGGGCAGGATCAGTGGATAATCGGAAAAGTACGAGTGGTTGTTTCTATCTTGGCCATTGTCTTGTTGCATGGCATAGTAAAAAACAGAACTGCATTGCACTCTCGACTGCCGAAGCGGAATATATCTCAGCGGGTAGTTGTTCAACCCAACTTATTTGGATGAAAAGCGTGTTGAGCGATTTTCGAATTTCAGCAACTTCGGTAACAATTTTATGTGACAACACTAGTGCTATAAACATTTCAAAAAACCCTGTGTTGCACTCAAGAACAAAACACATTGAACTTAGATATCATTTTCTTAGAGAGCTAGTTGAATCAAATATTCTTCAACTTTCCTACATTCCAACTGAGGATCAATTAGCTGACATTTTAACAAAATCTTTGGATCAAAAACGTTTTATTCATTTGCGTAAGGCAATTGGAATGCTTTCCTTGAAATAATTTCTTTTTGAAACCAATCCTTAGGTTAGGTTTTGTTTTTGTGTTTTTGTTCTTTACCTATGCTTGTACATAGAACATTAATTGAGCATTAGTTATATTGACTTTAACTGCATCCTTTTATATGTTTAGAAATTTATTATGCTTTAGATATCATAATATTTCAGTTGATGCAATGATCATTTATATCAATTAAGTCATTTCTTAAAGTGATCAAAGTCAATTTCTCTCTCAATGATCTCTTGGTATAGTTTTTATCTTATTTGACTATTTAGTCGAGTATGAAATCGAGATCAATGTTTGGTTGAATACTTTATATGTTAAATAATTGATAGCCAATTGAGGGGGAGTCAAAGAAAAAGTGTTATGCTCAAAAGATGTGGAAAGAGTTACATCCCAATGAGGAGTGTGAAAACTACCACCACATGGAGGAAAGAGCTACCACCTCGGTCGTCCGAGTACTGTGTGCAGCTACCACATGTATACCAAGCATGGTTTTTCAAGATAGTTAAATAAAATGCATGTTGAAATACTTGACTTTGTCAAATTTCAAGGTTGGTATAAGGTGGGATTTTAATGAAAGATGCTCAAAGAGCCACTCTCTTCAACAAATTGTCCAGATACATTATCTAATATATTTGGGATTTCAAACATCTATTGATCTTGGTATTTCATTTTCTTTACCAAATTGATGATTTGATAAAGGCATTACGCATAAGATCATGTTAGATGTGATTGAAATTGTTCAACTTTAAGGGATTTAATTTTTATAAATTTTCGTTTCTTTATTTGGATATTATTGATAGATTTTGCATAATCTATTTCTTTTAGTATGAAACGATGATTTTATTTAAAGTTGATACACAAAAGTGCTTACAATCTTTTTCTGGATTTATTGGATTTTTTCTGAATTTTTCTGAAGAAAAAGTTTGGAGCCGGTCCGGACTGGACAAGCCGATCCGGACCCCGAACGCAGGAAAATCCTGCGGGTAGTCGATCCGGACTGCATTCTTCGGGCAGTCCGGACCGCGGCTAGGGTTTTATTAAGAACAAAAGGGATTTGATTTCCTTTACTACAATCTTTTGTTCAAAAGTCTCCAGAGCTTCTCTCTCTAGAATTCAAGTACTTTGGAGCCTTCCCAACTCGTTTTCTCCAAATCCAAGTGAGTTTTCTTGATCAAAATCTCGGTTTTTCACAGATTTTCTATATTTTTCTCAAAACGTGATGCAAATCTCATATCTTTTTCGTTTGTGATTTGTTTTTGATCAAACTTCTTTTGAAATAGGAACTCTGGGAACATTAGTTTTGATTATATGCTAGGTTTTCTCTTGATTAACAGATTTTTAGGCTTTGTTTCCTAAAAATTCGGTTTTAGGGCATATAATAGGAATTTTCGAAAATCATGGAATTGATCTATTTTTAAAATTTTTTTTGCAAAGCTAATTTGATCCCTAGTCTCTCTACATGATAATGATTGTTTAGGTACAATTTTTCAAATTTTTGAAAATAAATAATTTTTTGTCGTGTTCTTGAGTTGTTGTTCACAGGACTTGTCTCTCCCAACCAGCAGTAGAAATGGTAATCCCTTGGATCATTTTTCTTCTTTCTGCCATGGTTCACGCGAGAGATACAAACAAGCCTAAGAGGGCTAAGAAGGCAAAGAAAACTCGAGATGACTCCGAGACGGAATCAGAAACTGAATCAATTGACTGGGATGAGTTGGTGGTTGAAGCGACAGTTCCTACTGCTTCCAAAGGGAAAGCACTTGCTGAAATCTCTAGAGCAAAGGCGCAGGATATTGAGGAAGACGAATTGTATGTCAAGAACAAAAAGCTCAAGAAGTCCAAACACTACACTGGACAGGAAAATGTCAAAGGAAGTGGAATTCAAATCACTGAATCTCTCTTTAGAGCACACTCGGTACCTAGAGAATCCCCATGGGCTGAAGACCAGCATGCATCATCTGCCTCCACAGCTCGTCCAGCGACTTCAAAGAGAAACGCTCTAGAAGCTACCGTATTGGCCTCTATTCATCAGGACCAAAGAAGACTTTCTGCTGACCAAGAGAAATTGGCATTAGGTCTCCGGCAAATGGCCGCTGAACAAAAACAGATGAAGAAGAAATGTTCCAAAATATCACGAATGCTGAAAGGGATTTTGAACAAGATAGACGATACCAGCTCAGACAGTTCTGATTTGGCTTGATCTTTTATGCTCTAACTTTTATCGTTTCTTTTGCAGGTTTTTATTTTTAGTTTTAGCTCTCAAACTTTTGGTTCTTTAACTTGTTAACTATTCTCTCCATTTTGTAATTTTGGCTAAGTTTTGTGACAAAAAGGGGGAGAGAGTTTAGGAGAACTTTGAGAGTTTAGGAGAACTTTGAACAATGCACAATGCTTTGAACAATGCGACTATACTTGTGTGTGAGAACAATGCTGAAACTAAGGTAAGTATAACTTCAACTTTTGGGTTTTATCTTGTGTTTTGATGCATGCCTCAACTAACTATTCGACTAACTATTTGGGCATGAAGTATAACTAACAAGTTGCTTGTTGACTAACCTTTCTATGACATTTGGATTTGTATTGCTTAGAAGATATGTCGATTTTTTATTATGATTTTCATACATATCTGAATTTACAAATGTCATGATGAGTATAAACTCTATACTGTGTTTGGTTTTGATTGTTGAAAATTCTTGAGGTTACTAACGATCTTTTGTGTCAAGAATGATTTCTTTTGCAGAGATTACAGATGTCTAAGTCTAGAGTATGTTTTAGGAGTTTAACTCATGTATTTATTTTTATTTGGATCTTCAATGTAAATTTTTGTTGTATGGTGATATCAACAAAAATATCTTTTTGAATTTTCTTGAGTGGATTTGTGGTTTGTCACGAAACCGCCAAAGGGGGAGATTGTTACGGAATTTGAGTTGGCGTATTTCGTGAAATCGGTTAAGTCTTGAAGATTGAAGATGGAAAAGTTGGATCGTAAACCTCAATCTCAAGTAAGAAGAATTCAAAAGGATCAGGTACGTTTAATTAAATAAGTTTGATGATCCGAATACTTCTTATAGTGTAGAAACACTTGGATGAATTTTTTATTGCATAAAAATCAAAAACTGGACATTCCATATGTTCAGAGTCCGGATCGGGCTTTACAGTCCGGACCCCGAACATAGGTTAGTTCGTGCATAATTCCAGTCCGGACCCTGGGAATTTCAGTCCGGACCCCGAACGTGGAATTTGCAAGAAATGCATGAACAGTCCGGACCGTGGATTTCAGTCCGGACCCCGAATGTCGTCTTTTCTGAAAATTGTCTGTTTCGCTGAGACAGTCCGGACCGCCAATTCCAGTCCGGACTGTCGTCCTGCAAAATTCCAGAAATGGTTAGTTTTTTATTCTTATCTTCTTCCACAAGTTTTCTAACCTATAAATAGACCCTACGATTCATTTTTTAGGGTAATCCAAATACGGTCAAAAATAGAAAAATCCACCCATAGAGAAGAAAGGAAATCAATAGATTTAATACTATGTTTCTTCATCTATATTGATTGATTTGATTCTAGGTTTTCATACTCAGATTTTGAGTAGAATCAAATCAATGAATATTTAGATGGTATTTCCGATCTATTTCTAATCTAAGTATTCGGCGGATCATCACCACCCAAAAAACAACGATTTCCCCAAAATCGGCGCGTGGACTCGCGTGGCCTTGTGGATTCAAGGTGCAACCGCTCTCGTGGATTCGGAGCGAGGTACGTTCGTGGATTCGAGACGTGCTACTGGGTGAAGACCGTGGATTCGGTCGGACGTCGTGGACTCGACGTTGGACGCCGTGGATTCGGCGTTGGATGCTAATCGTGGATTCGAGCAGCGTTGCGGAGAAGATCTACTAGGAGCGTATGGAAAAGGTTGAGTCGTAAGTGTGTACGGTAAATCACCTTGTACGTGTGTTAATTCTAGTGGATTTCACCGTGTTATCGATCCCGTGGTTTTTTACTCCGGATTGGAGTTTTCCACGTAAAAATCTCTGCGTGTTATTTATTTTTCCGCATTGGGTTTTATATCGCAAAGATTTTTGAGTGTTTATTGTTTACACCTATCCACCCCCCTCTAGGTGTTTTTTCCCCTATTTAGATCCATTTAAACATAACCCAACACGTGCACCACAATCCTCCTCTACTCGCAGGATACCGTCAAGAATCTAACCGCTAATGCATGTAATGATAAACCTATCTCTTACCCATGTAGAGATGCAAATGCTCTACTAACATATGCAGGAAAAAGCGGCGGTACTGAAATGCTCAAGCTCAACTGGCTATAAGTAAAATCATACCTGCGACGACACGATCCGCTGCCGGGGTGCCCTCCACCTAGGCTGCGTAAACTCGCCAGCCGAGCGCTGAAGGTCGTCGCTGCCCCGTCTGTCTCGACGTCGTGGTCCAATCTGTCTGGAGGTATACCGGAGGGGCGTCCGCTTCCAGAACAGGCAAGGGGGGTGCTGTCGCGATAGGTCGCACTCACAAAATGGCTCGGGGGCAAGCTGCTCGGAAATGTCCTAACTCTCCATATAGGAAGCACCGTCCCTGCCTCTGGTCACACTGCGACGGTGGATGGAGTCCGCCATAGATAACGCACCGCTCCTGTCGCTTATGCCGATACTATTGCTGCTGAGGGTACTGCAGCTGAGACTGCTATCGCTGCTGATGCTGCTGATACTGTTGATACTGCAGCTGCTGCGGGGGTCCACCAGATCTCTGGGTCCTCAGGGTGAAATCGTGGAGGTCTCGGCGGCTCCTGCCCACTCGTCTGTCCCCCGTCCTCGGGCACTGGGCGCTTCACGCCCGAACTCCCATCTAGGGCTGCGTCCAGCTTAGTCATCACCTCATTCCCTCGTTCCACATAAAAGGACTGCTCCATCGAGGCATCTAGAGTCTGCAGTCTGCGCGAACGGACGAACTGATAAATATCCTAGCGCAAACCTCGCTCAAACATATAGATCCAATGCGCCTCATCCTTGGCCGCGTGTGGTACACTGGCCAACAACCGGTTGAAATCCTCAATGTACACCAGCACTGCACGGTCTCCCTGTCGGAGATTCTTCAACTCCTCCTCCAACTTCTGTCTAACACTCTCCGGGAAGAAGGCTCCAAGAAGAAGGCTGCGGAACTCCGCCCAAGTGAGCAATTGTGTCCCAAGCGGACCAACAGGTCGAACTCGCCGCCACCAAGCCTCGGCATTGTGCTCCAGAAATTTCGTCGCCAGAAAAACCTGAAACCTCTCCTCGATAAAAAGAGTCTCAAAGAGTCGCTCCATCGCTGTGATCCATGACTCTGCCTCCCACGGCTCCAAACTACGCCCAGAGAAACGAGGCGGGTTAAGCTGGCAGAACCTCATCAAACAATCAACAACCTCTCGCTGCTCTGCAGGGGTCAACTGTCCTGCCATCCCGGACGGCTGTCTGCTGGCAACCGGCGCAATAGGGGCTGCCGGTGTCGCTGGTACAACTGGGGGTGCCACGACTGGTGGAGAAGGTGCGGGGGATCTCTCAGGAGGTACTGCAACAGGCTGCGCCCTCAGCTCAAGCATGTGCATCATCTGGTCCATGGTCTCCTCCTGGCATCGGGAAGCCTCCTTCTGGCGTCGGATAGCCTCCGACATCTGGGCCATCTGAGCCCGAAGCTCCTGTACCTAACTCTGCTGGCCCTGCTCTAACTCCTCCTGCTCAGGCTCATTGGAGGAAGAAGGCTGAGAACGCGTCTGCATCCTGCGTCGGGGAGGCATCGTGCTCACCTGCGATAACATCCAAACGTCAGGACAGAACAAATACTCGACCCAATCCAGCGAAAGTCTAAAACAGGTCATCCATTCCACATCATTATGTTGTCTGCAGCCAACATAATCACTTAGGAGAATAAATATCCCAATCACTCATCCCGTCCCTTGGGAGAGGTATAAAACTCAATCAGGACTCTCGCTATAAGTCACGACTCTCACGTAGTCATCCTAAGATCCATCCATATGCCTAGGGTTTCTAAGTCCATAATGACCTACAACCTAGGCTCTGATACCACTCTAATCTGTCACGCCCCGGGGTCGAAACTGCAACCCGGGCCCGCCAACAAATCCGCCGCCCATACGGGAAGCCCTGTATAGACGAAGCGTCAAACCTGCAAAAAGAAGGATACTATAGCTATACAGATATCAGAGCTGAAAAGTAAACTACTAAAATAAGAAATAATGCAACTACAAAAGTACAAGTCTGAACCTCACTACAAAAGTCTCTCAAAAATAAAACTCTCAAAAGTAACTAACAACAATAATCTAGCAGACTGTACTACTAAGCTCCAAAAGGGGGTACAACTGTACTCCAAGGACGGGTAGGGAACTAGCTCGCGACTCCCTTACCTCGATCATCAACAGAGGAAACAACAACTCTCCCAGGAGACTCTGCAAAACAAAGGAGAGGAAAGAGGAAAAAAGGGAGAAAACCCCCCAGCGGGTATGAGAACTACAACCAACAGTAGTTCTCAGTGGGTACCGCCACCAAGCCCGACGGTCTGCCCACTAAGTCTACTAGAGGCATAAGATAATAGGAAAACTGTACTAATGTAAAGGTAAGCTGGAAAGAAATCTACAGCTATCATGCCTCTATCTACAATGCTCAATGGGTGATACAGATGAAAATGATGCATCGACTCTAACCTAAATACTCAATCAACCCAATCACAGTGACTGCCACATGGGGTCCAGTCAAACCTGCGCCCATCTACTGCCATTACATCCACGGAGGACTGGACTTACGTAGGGCGTCCGTGACTGCCTAAAAAAGGCCCAGCCAGAGGGACTACGTTGACAAGTCGCGATAGCAAAGTAACAGGCCTAGCTCCGGAGTGGCACTCGAGGGGTGCGACCCCACAGAGGAAAGTATCCGTGCATCTCTGTCGAGCTCAAAATGGCTCGTGAAGGCTATAGTCCGATCCACGGTAAACAAGATCGACAGTACCCAAATCACCTCTCTAACTCAATAACCTGAAGTGAGCGTCAATCCAAGATCCAAATAGGCTGAAACTGAATGGGGACAAATCCTCGGATTCCCACAATTCCAACGGGCTCAAAAACACCCAAAAACTCCTCCTGGGTACAAAGATATGGTCCAAACATTGCAATAAGCAAAAATTCCCACAAACACATGCTGCTGTAAAATCAGTCTAGAAAATGCTTAAATACCACCAGCGAGATAATATCAAAAAATTCCAATAAAAATACTATGGCGATCCTCACGAAGAGTAGATGTCAATCAAGTCCTCACAGGCAGAAATCCGATACCCAAGTGCGGAGATAAAAATCTGACAAGCCTCCGCTGCCTAGAAAAACCACCAGCAGGAAAGGGGTTCAAAGATGTTCCAGAAACCCCAATAAAAACCCAAAACTGAGAGGAACAGAAAACACGAAAAACGGAGATCTACCTCTCGTGGAACCGACAACGTGAAAATTGTCTAAAAATTCCTTCGAAGTAGCTCTGTGGACATTGTGGACCGAAACGCAATGGAAATGGGCCACCGAAGAAGAAACGTCGCACTACGCCGAATCGCCGAAGCCGTCGATGCCGCGCCCTCCAAAAATTCCGAAACTCCCTCGAGAGATGCAGCACAAGATAATCAACATGGTTTCTTGAGGGCTCTGTCGCAGCTGGGCTCGGGAAAAGGGTCCAAAGGATCAAGAAAGGGGGCTATTTATAGCCAAAAGCCACCAAAGGGAGGCCTCGGATTCGGGCGCAAGAATCGGGCCCCCGAATCCGGCCCGGCCCATGAACAATGCGCGCCCGAAACGCCCTCGTTGCGCCACGTGTCCCACCCGCGCCCCGCGCGCCCAGCGCACATGCGCCCGCCAATCGCGACGCGCAGCGTGGCAGCGCGGTCCATGGTGGGGACCGTGGGCCGCGGTTCAAGGCGGCCCAGCCCCGTCGCTGCGCCCGCCAATGGGCGGGCGACACGTGGCCCGGCGGGCCCACCGTGCGCCGCGCCCGGCGCGAGACGCGCGTGGTCGTGCCTCCGTTGACCCGCAAATCCGCGCGTGCCATGTGGCAGCTCCCTCCGCTGGCTGCTCCCGGTGCGCGCCAAGTGGGCCGTGACTGGCCCACCCGAGAAATCGGCCCGTTTGGCCTATTTCGCCCGAAAATAGCAGATTTTCAACATTTTCGCGCGCTGTGTCCGTTTTTGGCATCCGTTTGACGCACAACGGGCTTGATACACCAATAATGGGTGTTTTCTCACCACTGACCACCCAGACAGGTCGTACGGAAAAGTCGGAACACCACACCCACAGTTCCAATGAACTAGAAAACACCCGAAAACTCCTCCTAGTCACTAAGATACAAGCCAAACACCGTGGTAAGCTCAAATTTCCCAAAACAGTAACATCGCCGCAAGTCTGTCCACAAAACAGTAAAATAGCTCCTGCAAAATGCCCTCCAAAAATTCCAAAAAAATATGGCTGCGATCCTCGCGATGTGTAGATAGAAATCGAGTCCTTAAACACCAAATTCCACCAACCGTAAACCAAGAAAAAGCAAGATCACTCCTCCGCTGTCCAGAAAATGCAGCGAAAAAAATAGGATCTAAAGAAGCTCTGAAAAACCAAACAAAAACCCAAAATGGAGAGGAATGGTAAACATAGAAATCGAAGGCCAACCTCTCATGGAAACGTCACTACAAAAGTCGGCGAAAAACTCCAAGAACTCAGCTCGACGGAGCCCGCGAACGAAGCGTCGATAGAAAAGATCGGTGTCGAAGAAGCGTCGAAGCTCGTGAAGTCGGGGAGGAAAAATACGAAACAGCATCTAAAAATCCTCCGGGATGCCAAAACGCGAAGAAGACTCGATGAAGAAACTCTCTGTGGAAAATGGCCCCAAAAACAAGTTTGAAAATCCCTCAAAAGTAGCCCAAGAGGGGCTATTTATAGCTAAAATCTCAAAAATCAACTTTTCGGATCCGGGCTGGAAATTCGGGCGCCCGAAACGCACAGTGCGCGCCCGGATCCACGTGACACCCATCCGCAGCGCCAGCACGCAGCGCCCGAAATGCCCAGATCGCGCCATGTGTCCCGCGCCCCGCGCATGCGCGGTGGTTGGCTCCCGCCAATCGGGGCGCGCCACGTGGCAGCGGGGAGCACGGCGGGGTGCACGCGCCGCGCGACATGCCGGGTCCACCGGGTCCTTCGCCCAACCAAAGGCGCGCTGCCACGTGGCCCCGCCCCGCTGATCACTACACGATGGCTGCGGCCCGACCAATCGGGTTGCGCCACGTGCCTTGCGCGGGCGCTCGCTGGTCCCGGTGCATGCCTCCTGGGCCGTGGACCGGCCTGCTACCAAAATGGGCCCAGTAGGCCCATTTAGCTCGGAAATAGCCAATTTTGACTGTTTTCGTGCGCTGAGTCCGTTTTTGGCATCCGTTTGACGCACAACGCACTCGATACACTAAAAATAGGTGTTTTCTCACCGCCGACCACACAGTCAAGTCACACGGGGCCTCGGGACACCACACAAAGACTCGGCAGAGAAGGCCGAGAGTGAGAGTCATGATTCCGATAGGAGGGATCAGAAGGCAAGGCGCCCTGATTAATTAAAAGCGTCGGGTGAAACGTGCGAGATTCTGCTAAAAATGCTCAATTGTACGTGAGCCCATCAGAGCCGAGTTTTAGCACGCGTGCAATAAAACAGATCGGAAGGCAATCGGCCGATCAATATCGAAACACTATCATGCATCGGTTTGAAAGAATGTGGAGTACAAACACAGCAAAGCTTCACATTTAATGAACCGATATATTTGAAAGCTAAGAAAAAATAAATACAAAAGTGTTTCAGAAAAGTAAAAGTCGTGATCGACGAGGAAGGTTGGGGGGCGAAATACAGGACTGCCACCAAGCCTAGTCAGGAGGGAAGCTGAAGGCGGAAGGTCAAGCACTGCCTTATGAAAATCGAGACACCTAACCACCATGAAGACGACGGGACTCTAACCTCTTGAACTCCCACGACAGACTCGTACCAGGCACTATACTTTCCCTCGGGATAATGGAGACCGATCTCAAAGGAAGGTCGGGCGAAGCATGGTAGCACGCTGCCCCGGTAAGGGAAATCAGATGCTGAACGGCTCGAAGTCCTCCAACTCTTGGAGGTGGAGGCACTAGCCGGCCGAACCATCGTGCGTAAAATCCCAAACCAAACGATCATGCCCAAGGGTCTTCCCAAAAGAAACTCCTTTGAAACTCCAAGAAGTGAAGACACTTTCACCGGTTGGCATTGAAATGCCACTAAGGTCAGATTGAGAGACTGCCTCGAAAGTACTCTCAAGGACGAAAAAACTACGACCAGAGTATCATTGTAGCAATGGCATGGGAATCGTCATGAGAGATGAAGGAAATGCAAAGAAGGCTGCAAGTTAGTGGCCCTTTATAGTCCAGTGAAAATGAGCGGAATGATAACAGTCGCCCTGAAAAATAGCAGTATTTCACAGAGACAAATGGCGAAGGACGGTGTTGCCGAAAATCAAGGAAGATCGACACCTATTCGCAAATCCCTCGGAAAGTGAGCAAATATCCTGCCAAGGTATGGGGATAATCGCTGGACATCGTCACCTGTGCCAAAAGTTGATCCAATTTCAACAATCACCCAAATGGCATATCAGGCGATTGCCGAAGGGGCGTTGTTGAGACCAAATTTTTTTCCACTTAAGAGAGCAACACGTGGCGTATACCGCCGGCTAAAAGCATCAGCCGAGAAAGTTATTGAGAAGAACCCAGCCTAGTGGATCCCTCCTCGGCCCAATCGCTTGATCTATTGACACGCGGCGTATCACATCCAGAGAGTCAACCACCCACGGGGCAGATCGGCTACTGACATTTTCGCCCCCAACAATTATATAATACAATTTTGAATATATAGTATAATTTTGAATATATTTAATTTATAAATATAGATGAGGATGCTGATGCTAATGCTGATGATAATAAATAATAATAATATATGTACGTAGATATAAATTATAATATATATAATATGGTAATTATTTATATAAATAATATATAAAATATAATAGAAGAAAATTATATAAAATTATTTTTCATTCAAACTTTTTCTTTCAACCAAAGAAGTATGGCCGGAAAATTATTTTTCTTTTTCTATAAACTAAACATTAAAGAGCGTGAAAAAAAAAAAAAAAAATCGTCGAAAACTCTTTTCCACCAAAAATTATTTTACAACTCTTTTCCACCAAAAATTATTTTACATAGTTTTACGTTGAACCAAACCAATCCTAAGTGATCAACGGATATTAAAAATAACTATTTTAATAACCGATGTAACACGTTTGTATATTCAACGGTATAAAATAATCTAAATTATATAAAATTTTAATAAAAAGAAATATTTACCATCAAGAATAAGGTCAGTATTTTTTATTTAAAATTTATCTTCTAACACTATTTCTTATAAAATTTTTGTTTTCAACCGTTTATTTTGAGATTACTCGTTAATTAGCCTAAGATCAAAAAATTATAAAATTTATTTTAAAATAATTCTAATATTATAAATTATGTCTAATAAAATCGATCGTGGAATGCTTTCATCCAAAATAACTCGAAAGAAGCAATCCCTTCTTCGTGCTTTCGAAATTATACTAGCCTAGCTAGCTGGCTCTCTCTCTCTCTCTCTCTCTCTCTCTCTCTCTCTCTCTCTACATATATAATTGTAGTGCCTTACATAAAGGAAACCATATTCATTCTCAAATCGTTGCTATTAAAAGCACCCTATTTAGTGTTCCTAATCTCAGTAAGTTTTGATGAGTTAGTTTTTAATCTAATAATGGAGTAGTAGTGCTGTCTTAGCACGAGCAGTCCAGTCGGCAGGACGGTCCGACACTGGTCGGCCCATTAATTTGAGCTCTTGCCCGGCCAGTCGGTTGAAACGAGTACGTTGAGTCGGTGGACAGGACTACTGAGTTCGTTGAGCCAAGGTCTTGGATAGGAGACCTTGTGATGGTCCCCTCTCCCTCACTTAAGAGTTGATTCAAGTGTGTGAAAGGAGAGCAAAGTGGTGGGGACGGGGCTTGAGTAAATGAAGAGTGGGATTCAACACAGTTGAACGGCCCACCAACAAATTTAGGTTGAAAGGTTCGATTCAAGTCATTTATTCACTTTAAATGAAGTTTTTGTTAATTGCGACGAATTCACCAGTAATTTCATGAAGGTAGCTGAAGTTGTCAGGTATATATGTTTCACATGGGAAATGTTTTTTGTACACCTCATTTGAGGTGTATATCTTACACCCCATTCATCCTAGGATGGGATAAATTTCACTCGTCACTTCAAAGTGACGAGTGAATAAATGTCCACCCTAGAATGGGCTTAGGTGTAGAATGTATACCCCAAATTGGGTGTATATGTAGCGTAGCCAATTTCATATAGTCTCCGAATTTGAGTCTGAATTTGTTATTGCAAACCTGAATATGAATTTGCTATTGCGCATCCACCTACATGTCACTGAGAAAAAATTTATAATTAGATAAAAATGTAGTAAACTTATTTGAACTATAAAAGATTTTGAGTCCACTATACAATCTTTTAAAATTTTAATTTTATTATTTACTTTTTAAATTTACTTAATTTGATTCTGTCAGTAATATCTTAACTTCTAAATTTAAATTAATTACTTAAATAAATTTATAGTGCAAAAATTACATGAAGGATATATATTAACTAAATATGTAATGATAAACGATAAATTCAAACTGACTGATTCAAATCAAATAAATTAGAGCGTTAAATAGTAAACCCCTTTATACTCATAACTTTTTTACCCTTGGATGAACGAATGTGCGGTTAGGATGATATTGGTTCCCCTAGGGTTTACTAGGTTGTTGGGGAAATAATATAAATTCTAGAGACTACTATAATCCTAACCGCACATTATTTCATCCAAGGGATGAAAACTTATGAGTACAAAAAGATTTTACTCATAAAAGTATAGTAGCCGGACCCATATATAGCGTAGGGCTATTATACTCTTATGAGTATAAACCCCTTTATACTAATAACTTTTTTACCCTTCGATGAAGGAATGTGCGGTTAGGATGATAGTGGTTCCCCTAGGGTTTACTAGGTTGTTGGGAAAATAGTATAAATTCTAGGGACTACTATAATTCTAACCGCACATTCCTTCATCCAAGGGATGAAAACTTATGAGTACAAAAGAATTTTACTTATAAGAGTATAGTAGCCGGACCCATATATAGCTTAGGGCTACTATACTCTTATGAGTATAAACCTCTTTATACTCATAACTTTTTTACCCTTGGATGAAGGAATGTGCGATTAGGATGATAGTGGTTCCCCTAGGGTTTACTAAGTTGTTGGGGAAATAGTATAAATTCTAGGCACTACTATAATCCTAACCGCACATTCCTTCATCCAAGGGATGAAAATTTATAAGTACAAAAAGATTTTACTCATAAGAGTATAGTAGTCGGACCCTCTATATATATATATATATATATATATATATATATATATATATATATATATATATATATATATATATATATATATATATATATAATCTGACTCCTTTGACTTGATACTTTTACCGTTAGATCTACTATTTTGACTAATTTTATCTTTTAGATCATTCTATTCCATCAACCATTCACTTAACCTAAGGAGTCTACTATCGTTCTAACCACACATCTTTTCATCTATTGGCTAAAAATTTATAAGTATTAATGACTAGATACTTTTAAAAATATAAGAACTCAATTATATATATATATATATATATATATATATATATATATATATATATATATATATATATATATATATATATATATATATATATATAATATATATATATATATAGTAGGGCTTATATACTTTCAAAAGAATAAGTCCAACCAAACTTGTGAATTTTTTACCATTGAGATTTGTACAATTGTACTATCTTTTTCTCTTTCTTTAGTTGACTTTACAATTACACAAATTTCAATACAAATATAATGGTAAAAAATTTACAAGTCTATATATATATATATATATATATATATATATATATATATATATATATATATATATATATATATATATATATATATATATATATATATATATATATAGCTAGGCTGGAATATTACTAATAGTACCAAGTTATTGTTACTATTAAATTTTTTTCTTTGGATTAAAAAATATGTGGTTGAGATGATAGTGAGCCCTTTGGGTTTAATTGGTGGTTGGGGAAATAGTAAAATCTAACGGATGAAAATGATCTAAGGGTAGAAAACTTGATAGCACCAATAACTTACTACTATTAATAGTATAGTAGCCGGACTATATATATATATATATATATATATATATATATATATATATATATATATATATATATATATATAGTAGAGCTTATATACTTTTAAAAGTAAAAGCCAATTTATGCTTGTGAACTTTTTACCATTGAATTTGTATTGGTATTTGTACTATTGTAATGTTAACTAAAGAGAGAGAAAGAAAAAGTAAAAAACACAAATACCAATACAAATTCAATGGTAAAAAATTCACAAGTATAGATGGATTTGTGCTTTTAAAAGTACATAAACTTTACTATATATATATATATATATATATATATATATATATAGTCCGGCTACTATGCTATCGATAGCACCAAATAGTTAGTGCTGCCAAGTTTTCCACTGTTAGATCAACCTCTTTAATTATTTTCATCCCTTAGATCATACTATTAAACCAACGACCCACTAAACCCTAAAAAATCACTATCATTCTAACCGTATATTCTTTAATCCAATAATTAAAAACTTAATAGCACTAATGATTTGGTATTATTTATATCATAGTAGCCTAATTATATATATATATATATATATTATATATATATATATATATATATCTATATATATATATATATATAAATTACCAAATCTTTAGTATTATTAGCCTTTTCACTCTTCGATTAAATGATAGTAGACCCTTTGAATTTAGTGGGTGGTTTGAAAAATAATACATATGATCTAAGGAGTGAAAATGATCTAAGAGTAGATCTAATTGTGAAAAAATTAGTAGCACTGAGTGCTTGGTGCTATCAATAGCATAGCGAATAAAGAAAAAGTTCAGTTGGAATACTATCGGTAACAAACAAGCTTCGTTGCTATCAATTTATTTTTAATAATAAAGCTTCCAAATTGATCATTGACATTATTAAATATAATCTAAATCATTTAAATATTTGGAAATCAAATCAGGCTAGAAAACTATTAATAGCACTATATATAACACAAAATCATTGATGCTATTTGGATTTCGGCCCTTGGATTATTAGATGTGTAGATAGAATGATAGTAACCTTTTAGAAATTAATGGGTGGTTAGTAAATTAGTATGATATAAAAGGTAAAAATAATTAAAGTGATATATGTGATATATCTAACCGCAAAAAATTTTATAACACCAAATCTTTAGTGCCATTGATACTCTCTCTCTCTTTATTTATATATATATATATATATATATATATATATATATATATATATATATATATATATATATATATATAAATGGGAGATGTGACTTTCCACAATTATCGACTTTCTTTAAAGGAAAATACTACTTGTACACCCCATTTGGAGGTGTACATCGTACACCCCACCTATCCAATGGGGGGATGTGGTGAGGGGTCACTTCACAATTTGTGAAGTGACCCCCCACCCTTAGATGGGTGGGTGTAAGATGTACACCCCCTTTGGGGGTGTACATGTAGCGTTGCCCTTTTTATATATATTTTTTAAAAATTGATTTTAATAAATTAATTTGAAACCGGTAGATCTAATAAGAGGGATAACGAATATAATATCTGTCAATTTTCTTTCCAAAAATACCCGTATATCTAGATTTTTTTTATTATTAAAATTTGTTCACTAATATAATTCCCTCTCTCTGTAAACGTCTATTTCTCTATAAATGTTTCATAATTGTCCACTTTCTTCAAATCAAATATCACTACAATCTAATTAATTAATTTTTGTCATTTTTTAATCATATGCATAAATTTTAAAATATTATTTTAAAATTTATTTTAATAGACTAAAATAAAATCGTCGGATCTATGAGAAATTATAAATAAAATATCATACATACAAAAAAATAGGAAAAAAATTAAAAAATTTAGAGAGCGGGCCGAAGAGACATTTCATACAGAGAGAAAAAAATAGATTAGTGTGCAAATTTTAATAATAGAAAATATCTAAAATTAAATTTAAAAAAACAATGACAGATGCTTTATCTAAGAAAACTCATATTTTTTTTTTTAAAAAAAAAATCAACATAAGAAGAATTCTTTATCTAAGAAAATATATATTTTAAAAAAAAATCAACGTGAGAAAAATAAAATCTCCCTTCCAAATTTTTTATTCATATGGTGCAAATTAAATATATATATATATATATATATATATATATATTATTTTTAAAAAATTTTATTAAAAATAAAAAATGCACTCATATGATGTGAATTAGAAAACTAATTTACTTAATAAAATAAATTATTTATTTATTTAATTTTATCACTCCTTTATATTTATTATAATATTACTGGTGTTGTTATTACTGTTATTCGATAATAATTAGATTGTTCAACTCAAATATGTATTTTTTATAATAATTTATTTTAAATATTTTATATGTTGTATGTGCAGTAGCCTAGTCTATATATAAAATTGAGTTTTTATATTTCTTTAAAAAATAAGTTATTAATATTGGTAGATTTTTTACCTTAACTTGGATGAAAATTTGAAGACGTACTTAGGATAATAATAGTTTCCTACAGCGTGGATGGTCGGTGAAAATGTGTAAAGCTGAAGTCTCATTTTAAAAATATTGCAGAAGTGGAATCGTTCCTAGCGCAAGTGGCAAAAAATTTGATGGTTGGTATTCGAAATTT
>CM055068.1:10039719-10097096 GCA_029204045.2 Tillandsia leiboldiana
CACATTGGCCTTGCCGGGAGGATAGAGGAACTCACATCGTAATTCCTTCAGTAAACCCAACACCCGGCGTTGCTCAGGTTCAGCCTTTGGAGTAAACAGTATTTAAGCTCTAGACCTTGTCGTGTAGATATCAAAATGCTCACCGTAGAGGAATGCCGCCACAACTTCAATGCGGAACACCACAGTGCCAGCTCTAAATCATGAGAGTAGGGTAATTCTTCTCATAATCTGTAGTTGCCGTGAAGCATAAGCAATTACCCTCCCATGCTGCATCAAGACACAAACCCAAACCGCTGGCGAGGGGTCACTGTAAATCACGTAGCCATCACATCAAGGGCAGTGTAAGAAGGTGCTGAAATCAGTTCCTTCTTCAGCTCCTCAAAACTCGCTGCCACTGCTCAGTCCAAATGAACCTCATCCCCTTCCTGTCAAACAGGTCAGGGGAGTAGAGAGCTTCGCAAAGCCTCTACAAACCGACGGTAGTAGCCGCAAGCCCAGAAAGCTCCGGACCTCCAGTCACCGTCGTCGGTCTCGGCCAATCCCGAACTGTATCAATCTTCGTCGGGTCAACTGCCACTCCTGCGGCTGATACCAAGTGGCCCAAGAAGCAACCTCCCGAAGCCAAAACTCGCACTTCTTAAGCTTGGCATACAGCTTCTTCTCACGTAGAAGCTGCCAGCACTATCCTCAAGTGCTCCTCATGATCCACATCGCTCGGGAGTAGATCAAGATGTCATCAATGAACACAACCACAAACAAGTCTAAGTACGGCTGAAATACCCGGTTCATCAATCCATGAAAGCAGCTGGGGCATTAGTCAAACCAAACGGCATAACCGTAAACTCATAATGCCCATACCGGGATCGAAAAGCCGTCTTAGGGATGTCCTCGGCCCTCACCTCAACTGGTGGTAACCTGACTGAAGATCAATCTTCGAAAACACTGTGGCTCCCTGCAACTGATCAAATAAATCATCTATCCGTGGAAGGGGGTACTTGTTCCGGATGGTCACTTTATTCAACTCCCGATAATCCACACACAAACGAAGCGACCCATCCTTCTTCTTCACAAATAAAACTGGCGCTCCCCACGGAGAAAACACTAGGCCTGACAAAGCCCTATCCATAAGATCCTGAAGCTGGGCCTTCAACTCCCTCAACTCGGCAGGTGCCATCCTATAAGGCGCCTTCGAGATTGGTGCGGTTCCCGGTACCACATCAATCACAAACTCCACTCCCTCTCCGGCGGCATCGTCGTCAACTCAGGGGGAAACACATCTGGGAACTCGCGGACAACAGGAATATCCTCGAGTCCCAGTGCCGCCGTAGGCACCTCCACAATCGTCGCTAAGAAAGCGGTGCAGCCCCTACTAATCAACGCCTAGCCCTCGCCGAAGAAACAGTCATCGCAAAGAAGGTGCTCTGGCAGCCTCTGAAGACAAACTCCTCCTGTCCAGGCTCGCGGAGGGTCACCGTCCTCTCTCTGCAGTCTATAACAGCATAGTACCTCGACAACCAATCCTACCTAGCACGACGTCGAAATCCTGGAGCTGCCGCAAGACAAGCAAGTCTGACCGGCCAAAATCCAGGATCCAACTGCACAGGGCAATCCCTACAATACTCCTCGACATGCAAGACATGATCTGGTTATCTGAACCTCTAATGCATGCGATAAAGAGAACTACCTCTATACCATGAAGGGATGCAAATGCTCTACTGATTAAAAGAATGCGATGCACCGGTATCAAAGAGAGTACGAGTACGAACTGCAGAAATCAAAATAATACCTGCGACGACATGCTCTGCTGCTGTAGCATCCATATACCTGAGCGGCATAGGACTCGACCGCTCGGCGCCGGGGGATGTCGCTCTGGCTGTCGCGAGGGACGATGGAGCAAATCTGGGCCTACCGGAGGTCGCGAAGGTCCTGCTGACTGACGAGGAACGAAGGATGCAGAAGTGATGAAGGAGCTGGGTAACCTGCTGGGGCACGCCCTCGCGAAGTGACCGGTCTGCCCGCAACGGAAGCAGCGGGTCCCGACCCTGCGGGCACTGGGCTGGTGAGTGCGGTCCTCCACAGATGATACAACGGTCGGGGCGCGGCTGCCGCGAAGTCTGCTGCTGCTGCGAAGACTGCTGCTACTGCGTAGACTGCTGCTGTCGAGGTGGTCGACGCTGCTGCTGCTGCTGGAACTGACGAGATCCCCCAGATCTCTGCCGCCCCTGATACCCCGTCCCTGAGAGTGGAAACGGGGTGGTCTCGGGGGTCCCTGCCTACTCGACTGCCCCTCCTCAAAACTGCGCGGGGCGCTTCGCCCCAGGAGTCACCAACGGGGGCTGGAGTCACCTCTGCCATCACGGCCTCACCACCCTCCACATAAAGTGCCTGCTCCATCGAGGCCTCTAAAGTCTGCAATCTGAGGGAGCGGACAACTGATAAATGTCCCGACGCAACCCTCTCTCGAACATGTAGATCCGGTGGGTCTCATCTCTGGCCACGTGGGGCATACTAGCCAACAGCCGATTGAAATCGGCTATGTACGCATGTACGGGCCTATCTCCCTGGCGGAGATTCCTCAGCTGCTCCTCCAAGCTCTGTCGAACACTCTCGGGAAAGAAGGCCCCAAGAAGCATACCGCGAAACTCTGCCCAAGAGATAAACTGGGTCCCAGGCGGACCTGCGGGTCGCACCACGCCGCCACCATGCCTCGGCGTTGCTCTCCAGAAAATGAGTAGCCAACAGAACTCGAAACCTCTCATCAATAAAAAGGCTCTCGAAATGGCGCTCCATAGCTGTAACCCAAGACTCAGCCGCCCACGGCTCAGCACTCATGCCCGAAAAGCGGGGGTGGATCAAACTTGCGAAACCTCAACAAAAAGACCCACCAAAACCTGCTGCTCTGCCAAAGTCAAAGATCCCGTCGTCCCAGACGGTGGCCTACTGGAAACAGGCTCAGCCGAACTGCTGGTGCAGGCTGCACAACCGGGGGTGCCACCACAGGGGAAGAAGGCACCGGAGAACTCTCAGGGGGTACCACCGCCGGCTGCGCTCTCTGCTCCAACAAGAGCGTCAACCGACTCACAGCCTCCTCCTGGCGTCGAGACGCCTCAGTCAACTGTGCCACCTGGGCACGGAGCTCCAAAACCTCGCTCTGCTGTCCCTGCTCCGAGTCCTCCTGCTCGGGCTCAGAGGACGAAGGCTGCGAACGCGTCACCATCGAGCGTCGAGGAGGCATATTCCCCACCTGAGGGACAAGGCAAACAATCAGAACCCAAATCATCTCTCGACCCAATCTAGCGAAAGTCAGAAGGCATGTCCCCCTTTCCGAAGTACTATGTTGTCTGCAGCCAACATAGTTGCCACCGAAGGAAGACATGTCGATCGCTCACCCCGAACCGCTCGGGAGAGTTAGAAATCCAATCAGGACTCTCGCTAAAGTCACGGCTCTCACGCGAGTCATCCTAGGGTCCAACCACAAGCCTAGGGTTCCTAAGTCCTCCAAGACCTACATCCTAGGCTCTGATACCACTCTAATCTGTCACGCCCCGGGGCGATACTGCGCCCCGGCTCGCCAACAGATCCGCGCCCGTACGGGAAGCCCCGTATAGGCGTAGCGACTAACCTGCAAAGAAACATCTACACTAGCAGATATCAGAGCTGAAAGAGAAAAGCTGGAAGGAAATACATAAAATAAGACTACAACTTTTAAATATACAGACCATCCTCACCAGAATACAGGAGTCTCTCATAAAAGCAGGAAAGGAAGGTACAACTCAAAACCTCACTACAAAAGTCACTCGACATAACACACACCAAAATGGAACTGGGGTACATCTACTCACACACAGAAGACGACAGGAGGGGATCTATCTCGCGACGCCCTTACCTCGGTCAGAAGGAGCTGGATCAGCAACAGGAGCTGCAGGAACTGGAGCAGAAGTCCCTGGGGAGAAAACACCACGACGGGTGTGAGAACTACATCCCACAGTAGTTCTCAGTGGGTGCCGCCAACAAGCCCGACGGTCTGCCCACTAAGTCTACCAGAGGCAAAAGTAACATATGCAGTGCTATAAGGAGAGCTAGGAAAGGTAACTCTACAGCTACTATGCCTCTATCTAGATGCTCAACAGTGGAACAGAAAGAACATAATGCCACAACTAACTCTCATCCCTGATCACCAAATCAAAACTGACTGCCACAACGGGTCCAGTCAAACCTGCGCCAACCTACTGCCGTTACGTCCCGGAGGAGCGGACTTACGTAGGGCGTCCGTGGCTGCCAACGAAAGCACAGCCAGAGGGACCACCGCGACGACAAGTCGCTAAGGAACATCTCAAACTCACACCGGTACACAACCCGATCTCTCCTACTCCGGAGTGGCCCTCGAGGGGAGCGACCCGCTCGAGTCAAAGTAACCCATAAGTATCACTGTATAGTATCACTGTAAAGCTCAAATGTGGCTCATGCAGGCTATGATCCAATCTTCGATCAATAAGATCGACTACCAAACAAATCACTGTCTCACACACTAGCTGGAATCTACACAGCTGAAACCCACTGTCTCTCTGACAGTTTCCAAGAACCCAGATCTACCATCACTATCACTCTCCCAAAGAAATCAAATCTACAGACTGCTATCAACTCCACTCGGTCCCCAGACACGAGTGCAAATGCATCCCACAACCGACCGACCTCTCGGCCCACAACTTGGGCGAGGAAAGCTAAGTCCAAGGTGAAATAAAGTATCGTGATGTGGAATGTCTAGAGCAATAAAACCTAGCCCAAGTTGGAGTTTTTCTACAGACTGGCTGAACATGATACATATGACAGGGGTGCTAGGTCAAATTCCAAGATTTCATTACTTAACATAGTGCCGGAATCAAAAGATTCAACAACTGATATACAAGATACAACATACAGTTTTTCACATGCTAATACTCCAATTTCTAACATGCATGATCCTACACACCTAGAATTAGTACACAGTCCAGAGTTCTTGGAAGCAAGGTCACCCACCTGAAAGTGCTAACTGTCCAAAATGGCACAGCTGAGAAAGCCCACAACTGTCAAATCACAAATCCCACCAAGCCAACATCACGGTAGAGGTGCTCACAAACTCCTGGGTACAAACATACACCAAAATTACACTTTAATTCACACAAATTCCACATTCCCCAAAATCTGTGGTGAACAGTCCCACTAACACGAAATTTTCACCTGAAAAACTTCCTCCAAAAATTCCAATAAAATATGACGGCGATCCTCGCGAAGAGTAGATGTCGGTAGAGTCCTGAAACGTCGAATTCCGATGTCCGGATGAGGAGATAAAAATCCGACAAGTAGGTGCTGTCCAAATCAACCAACAGTCGCAAAGGGGGTTAAAAATGTACCCAGAACCCCAAGAAAAGCTCGGATCCAGAAAAAGTGTCCAACACGAAAAATGTAGATTTACCTCTTACGAAACCGTCACCGCAGAAATCGTCCAAAAATAATGTCGGGGTAGCCCGGTAGACCTCCCGGACTAAACTGCGACGGAAATGGGCCTCCAACAGTAGATCGTCGCTCCGCACCCCGATGCAGAAGTCGCCGTCGTCGCGGCCTCCAAAATCCTGAGCTTCCGCCAAAAGATGCACAAGAGGGAGAGAAACAACTTTGGTGAAGGGCTCCAAGTGAAAAGCTTTCGGGAAAAGCTTCAAAACGAGGCCCCTTGAGGCCTTTTTATAGGCCTCACCCGAAACAGCCCGGAAAAACAAGTCAATGGGCTTTGGGCCCAAATTTCGGGCGCCCGGAACATTCGGGCGGCTACAGTGTTGGGCCGGGCCCAACACTGTTCACGCCCGAATCCACCAGGAGCCGCCACGTGGCCCGCCGAACAGCAAACAGCTGTTCGGCCCACCCGCTGGCTGCCACGTGGCCCGCCCCCGCACAGTGAGGCGGTTGGCGCCCGCCAATCAGCGGGCGACACGTGTCCACCCCGGTTGACCCGCTGACCGGTCGGCGGCCGCGCCGGGCGCGCGGCATGGCCCCGATGTGGGCACGCGCCCCGAGGCACCGACCCCGACTCCGTGCGCCGCGCACGGTGCGCCCGCGAACCAGAGGGCGACACGCGTCCCCTACACCCGGTCCACGCATTCAACAGGAATTCAGTGGACCGCGCCGCATGCACCGACCAACCGGAGGCTGCCACGTGGCCCCGCATTGGTCCATGCACCGCCGCGCTCACCCGGTAGACCGCGCGCCTTGCGCCCGCCAATCAGGCGGTGCCACGTGTCCATGCGCCGGGTCTGTGCACCCCGCCGCGCAGCTCTGTGGACCGCGCATCCTGAACCGGCCAATGACAGGCCGCCACGTGGCATCCCGGCGGTCTACGGCCCCTCCCATGCACCATTTTCCACTGAAAACTTCCGGGAGTCCGTTTTTGGGCATCCGGACTCAGAAATAAACAAGCAAATAGCCGTTTTCAAGCGTTTTTCCGTGCTGAATCCATTTCCGACCTCTGTTGGGCCTAATTCTTTTCCGAAATTTCGGCAAACTCAGCCGAAGGCCTACACAGCTAATAATAACACACAGGGTCCATCTGTGGCATCCCATTGACGCACCATGGGCCAGATACACCAACGCTAGGTGCTCTAACAGTGGATTCATCGGAAGAACGCTGCATGGGAATTTGGGCCACTACAGCAGCTCCCACAGATGACTCTGCAAAACAAAGGGGAAAAGGACAAAAAACAACAATGGGGGTGAGAACTACTAGATAAACCAGTAGCCTCCCCCAGCGGGTAAAACCTCTAATGCTGACGCACCCACTGGGAATAAAGAGGTAAAAGGAAAGAACAGTGGTATGTAATAAAGACTGCTGGAAAAGGAACTACCACTACTATGCCTCTAAATGCAGTGCCAAAAGATAACTATATATATGCAACTATAAAGCTGACTGCCCAAAGAAACCCAATCAGAGGGCCAGGGAATACTGGCACTGCCTGCTCTATCATCACTCACAACTCACCAACTGACCGGCACCCATCACGGTCAAAAAGCCTACTCCGGAGTGGCACTCGAGGGGAGCGACCCACACGAGTAAAATATCTCTGTATCAATCATCTCTGTAACCGATGTCTCACAATAGCAGGACTGGATCATGACCATGATCAAAGTGGGAATACTCCATCCACTAATGCAACCCTGATCCCCAATCTGATGTGATAATAACATCCGGTCAACCGCCCAAAATTCGCGGTTGCCACTGTCTCCCACAATCCCCAAGAAGAGTCTAAACTGTCCCAGACTCAAGATCCAACTACACTATCTCAAGATCCCGATCTGACTCGATCGTCATGCATCGATAGAGAAGAATAACAATAAAACATGTTTTCTCCTAAGTCAAATCACATAATACAGTGCTGCAGTAAAATGGTGGCCTAACTAGATGTCCAATTAAACATACAATTATTCCTTTAAAAAGTATTAGAAAAGTGACTAAGGTTTCTTGTAAAGAATCATTTTAAAACATTATTGGATTATTTATTTGCATGCAGTTTAAGATATAGCAATTGTCCAACTTCATTGTCCCAGATTGATCACATAGAAGCTATCAATTAATTAAGGGGGGCCAATGCAATAGGTTCATATACCACGAGTTAACTATCACATTTATAATTGGGAAACTCTACTATTCCTAGTGAGCAAGTCAACAAAGAGGGAAACACAACCACCCACCTCGAAAAGTGTGCACAATACACCCAGAAAATACCTGCTGTCCTCTAGCACACCGTCCGCTGAAACAGTATCCTACAACATCACACAAGTGTACACGGTGTAAAAACTACAAGTTCCAAACACATAATTGCTGTTTTTACAATCAGCACGCAAAACGAGGAATTTCACCTCTGTCTCGTGCTCCTAAAATCTCAAAAAAAATCACGGTTGCGTTCCTCGCGAAAAGTAGCCCAAAATCGACTATTGAATCGCCTCGATCTGATATTCCTACGCTGAGAAATAATTCGTCGAAGTCGTCGCTGTCCAAAAACCCAAACAGCAAAAGAGGGGGTCAAAACACCACGGGAATCATGCCAAGGAATCGGAATCCAGAGAAACCACCAACACAGAAAACGAAGCCCTACCTCTTAGGAACACACCGGCGAAGAAATCGTCGAAAGAGGACTCCTGTACTGCGCAGGGGACTCCTCGGACTGAAATGCGACGATAACAGGCCAAGATTGGGGAAAAACGAGGCACACTGTAAAATCCGGATCGCCGCTGTCGAACTTCCAGAAAATCTGGGAATGCACCACGAGGTAGAAAATAAGAAGATGAAAAACTTCTCTTAAGGCCCCTCCCACAGATTCTCTCTCTATCTCTCGGAAAACAGAGAAAAAGAAGGGAGGGGAGGCCTTTATATAGGCCCACAAAAACAATTGGGATAATACCCAACGTGTCCCCATATTCGGGCTGCTACAGTGCGGCCCGGCACTTTCGGGCGGCTACAGTGCGGCCCGGCCCAAGGATTTCCGGGCGCGCACAGTGCGGCCCAGCCCAGCCCAGCTCGCGCACGGGATCCCGCCGCGTCCAACCGGCCGTCCGACCCGGCCAAGGGCCCGACACGTGTCCGCCAAACAGGCGGCAGCCGTGCGGGCCCAACGGGGAAGCGCCACGTGCCCCCCTCCCTGGGTCAGCACGCGAGCGGCGCCCGCCACTGGCGTGACGCCACGTGGGGCGGCGCCGCCCACCCGACACGGGTGCCGGTCAGTCAACGCGCCGCCCACGTGCGTGTACGGCCGCAGGCGCGCGCCCGCGGGTGCACCGCGCGCACCTGCGCCGTCCAACCCGGGGCCGCCACGTGGCGCGCCCCGGTCCACCGTGCACCGCACACAGCCCCGCCACTGCCCGGCCTGCCCGCGCTGCCCGCGCACGCTCCCGTGCGCCGCGCGCGCTGCACCGGCCCAACCAGCGCCTGCCACGTGGCCCGCCGGTCCACCGTGCACCGGCGGTCCACTCTGTGGACCGAGAGTGGTGCGCCGGCCCAATAATAGGCTGCCACGTGTCCCGGGATGGTCCACGGCTCCCCCCATGCACCAATTTGCGCAGAAAACTTCCGGGGGTCCGTTTTTGGGCATCCGGACTCCAAAATAAATAAGTAAATAGCCGTTTTCAAGCGTTTTTCCGCGCTGAATTCAAATACGGCCTCCGATTAGCCTGATTCCACTCCTAAAATTCGGCAAAGGCAGCCGAAGGTCAGGCTTGCTCCCAAATCCTCTCAGGTTCCAAACAACATATCACTTTGCCATGTTGGGGCCCCACACACCAATAATAGGTGTTCTACACCCCGAAACAGGGGCAAAACCACCGGGAAACCTGGGACACTACATCCTCCCCCACTAACAAAAGTTTCGTCCTCGAAACGAAAATCATACCTCAATCCTGAGCCTCGAACAGGTAGGTGTAGGCGTCCATCATTGCTGACTCGAGCTCCCACGTCGCCTCGCGCTCATCATGATTGCTCCAGAGGATCTTCACATAGGGAATGACCCGATTACGCAATTCTCTCACCTCTCGATTCAGAATCCGTAGTGGGCGCTCCTCATACCTCAAATCCTCGCTGATCTCAAGCGGCGTGAAGTCGATGACGTGCGATGGGTCGAAGACGTACCTCCTCAGTGTAGAAACATGAAAAACATCGTGGACACCAGCCAGTCTCGGGGGAAGTGCAAGTCGGTAAGCAACTGGCCCGATACGCTCCAATACCTCAAAGGGTCCAATGTATCGGGGACTGAGTTTCCCGCGAATACCAAACCTCCTTATCCCTTTGGACGGCGAGACTCTCAGAAATACATGATCTCCCACCTGAAACTCTAAGTCTCGTCGCCGAACATTAGCATAGCTCCTCTGTCGACTCTGAGCGATCTGAAGGTGCTGTCGGATCACTCTGACCTTTTCTTCTGCCTCTAGCAACAAATCTGGTCCCAGAGTCCTTCTCTCCCCCACATCACTCCAATATAGCGGTGATCGACATTTGCGTCCGTACAACACTTCAAACGGAGCCATTTGGATGCTCGCTTGAAAGCTGTTGTTGTACGCAAACTCAGCCAGTGATAAGTGTCGAATCCATCCACCGCCAAACTCTAGGATACAAGCCCTCAGCATATCCTCAAGGATCTGAATCGTCCGCTCTGACTGTCCATCAGTCTGTGGGTGGAAAGCTGTACTAAATCTGAGCTGAGTCCCCAAGGTAGTCTGTAAACTCCCCCAGAATCGCGAGACAAACCTCGGATCTCTATCTGACACTATGGAAGCTGGCACCCCATGTAACCTCACTATCTCATCCAAGTATAACTGGGCTAGTCGTTCGAGTGGCCAAGTAGTCTGTATAGGCAAAAAGTGCGCTGACTTGGTAAGTCGATCCACCACTACCTAGATAGCATCTGCACCTCCTTGTGCCCTCGGTAATCCGACCACAAAATCCATCGTGATGTGGTCCCACTTCCACTCGGGAATTGGAAGACTTTGTAACTTGCCAGCTGGCACACGATGCTCAGCTTTTACCTGCTGACAAGTTAAACACTGAGACACAAACCTCCCAATATCCCTTTTCATGCCATTCCACCAGAAGTGTGTCTTGAGGTCCTTATACATCTTAGTCCCCCCAGGATGAAGGGTGTAAGGTGTATAATGGGCCTCTCTCAATATCTGCTCTCTGATCTCAGAATCCACTGGCACACAGGCTCGATCCCTGTACCTCAGTACTCCCGCAGTATCAACTGAAAAATCCCCTGATCGATCACTCGGAATCTGATCTCGAATCTTGGTCAAATGGGGGTCCTCTCTCTGTTTCTCCCGGATCCTCTCCAGCAGAGTGGGCTGCACGACCAAAGACATCAGTCTAGCAGAGACCCCAGGGGATACAACCTCTATCTCGAGCCGTCTCAACTCCTCTAACAGTGGCGCCTGATTTGTAATCAACATGGACAAGCTCTGCACCACTCTCCTACTCAAGGCATCTGCAACCACGTTGGCCTTTCCTGGATGGTAAAGGATATCCACATCGTAATCCTTCAGTAACTCTAACCATCTGCGCTGCCTCAAATTCAGTTCCTTCTGCGTGAACAGGTACTTTAGGCTCTTGTGGTCGGTGTAGATCTCACAGTGCTCCCCATATAGGTAATGGCGCCAAAGCTTCAGTGCAAACACCACGGCAGCAAGTTCCAAATCATGGGTAGGGTAATTCTTCTCGTAATCCTTAAGCTGTCTCGATGCATAAGCAATTACCCTCCCTTCCTGCATCAGCACGCATCCAAGTCCACTGTGCGATGCATCACTGTAGATCACATATCCTTTCCCCATAACAGGGAGGGAAAGGATAGGAGCGGTCATCAATCTATCCTTTAGCTCCTCAAAGCTCCTCTGGCAGTCCTCACTCCAGATAAACTTAACTCCTTTACGCGTCAACCGAGTGAGGGGTGTGGAAAGCTTCGCAAAGCCTTCCACAAACCGACGATAATAACCAGCTAACCCCATGAAGCTGCGCACCTCAGATACAGTCGTCGGTCGGGGCCAATCTCGAACTGCCTCAATCTTCGCCGGGTCTACTGCTACACCTGCGGCGGAAATCACATGGCCCAAGAAAGCTACCTCCCGAAGCCAAAACTCGCACTTTGACAGCTTGGCATACAACTTCTTATCTCGTAGAAGTTGTAGCACAGTCCTCAAGTGCTCCTCGTGCTCGGCCTCGCTTCGGGAGTAAATAAGGATATCATCAATGAACACCGCCACAAAACGATCCAGAAAGGGCCGAAATATCCTGTTCATCAAGTCCATAAAGGCGGCAGGGGCATTAGTCAATCCAAATGGCATAACTGTAAACTCATAATGCCCGTACCGTGATCTGAAAGCAGTCTTAGGAATATCCTCGGCCTTCACCTTCAGTTGGTGGTAACCAGACTGTAGATCAAATTTGGAAAATACACAAGACCCTTGCAGCTGATCAAAGAGATCATCGATGCGCGGCAAAGGGTACTTGTTCTTAATGGTCACTTTTTTCAATTCCCTATAGTCCACACACAACCGAAGTGACCCATCCTTCTTTTTCACGAATAGCACCGGTGCTCCCCAAGGCGACACACTTGGTCTAATAAAGCCCTTATCCATCAGATCTTGCAGCTGTGCTTTAAGCTCTCGCAGCTCAGCCGGTGCCATCCGATAAGGAGCCTTAGAGATTGGCGCAGTTCCTGGAACTACGTCAATCACAAACTCAATCTCTCTGTCTGGCGGCATACTAGTCAGCTCAGGTGGAAAAACGTCCGGAAACTCGCGGGCAATAGGAATATCCCCGAGTCCCGGTGTCGCCGTAGGCCCCTCAACAACACTAGCCAAAAAGGCTACACATCCTCGATGAATCATCCGCCTCGCTCGGGAAGTCGAAACCACAGAGGCAAAGAAAGCACTCTGACATCCCCGATATACAAACATCTCCTGGCCTGGCTCTCTAAAAGTGACAGTCCTCGCGGCACAATCAATAGTCGCGAAATACCGAGCCAGCCAGTCCATCCCAAGAATCACATCAAAGTCCTTCAGCTGTCTCAAGACCAACAGGTCTGCTGGCATAATCCAGGACTCGATCTGTATCGGGCAGGACCAACAACACTCCTCCACGTGCAAAGTGTGATCGGGAATCTGAGCCTCTCGTGCACGTGGCAAAAATCCTACCTCTAACCCATGTAATGATGCAAAAGATCTACTAATGAAAGAATGCGATGCTCCAGTATCAAATAAGGTACGAGTCCTAATACCAGAGAGTAAGGTGATACCTGCCACCACATGGTCCGCTGCTGAAGAATCCTCTACCTGTGCAGCATACACTCGCCCACTCTGAGCTGGAGGGCGATAATCGGTGGGATGGGAGGAAGATGGCTTGCTCGCTAGAGCATAAGGCCGCTGAGCCGTCAACCGCTGCTGCGATGATACTGGGGCAGATGCTGAAGAAGGAGCGGCTGAGGTCGAAAAGGGGCACGCAGCTCGAATGTGCCCTGGCTGTCCACATCCGTAGCAGCGACCCCACCGCTGGTCGCAAGTGCCGGGGAAGTGCGGACCTCCACAGAAGATACAACTGCTGGGAGCCCGTGACTGTCGGGACTGCTGCTGCTGAGACTGTCGCTGTCGCTGTGGCTGCCGCTGAGACCCGCGCTGCGACGACTGCGATCTCTGCTGCTGCTGCTGTGGGGGCCTCTGGGACCCACTAGGCCCTCGCCGCTCCGAACGCCCACGGCCTGGGAACTGAGGCGGTGGCGGTCGGGGCGGCCTCCAAGTACTGGCCTGACCCTCCTCGACCTGGGCTGGTCGCTTTCTGTCGGAGCTCTGAGCGACTGCGGCCCTCTGTCTGGCCACCACCTGATCACCTCTCTCCACCCACTGTGCATGCTCTGCGGCTGCCTCCAGAGTCTGAAATCTCTGAGCATGCACCAGGTTGTAAATCTCTGGACGGAGGCCTCCCTCGAACAACTCAACCTGGTGCGGACCGTCACGAGCGACGAAGGGCACACAGTTCAGCAACTCCGTGAACTCCTGGAAATAGGCATGAGCCGATCGATCGCCCTGCTGCAGGTTCTTCAAGTCGTCCTCCAACTTCTTCTTCACACTGGTCGAAAAATAGGTGTCCAGCACCATCCGTCGGAACTCCTCCCAAGGCAGCTGCCGAGTAATCCGGAACTCCAGGGGCTCTACCCGCTGCCACCAAAAATCAGCATCTCCGTCCAAACAGTGCACCGCCATGTGCACTCGATACCTCGGGTCGATGAAGAAGTCCCGAAAAAGCTTCTCCATCGCAGAAAGCCATCTCCCAACAGCCCAGGGCTGCGCATCCCGCCCTGAGAATCTAGGGGGTCCCCGCTGAACAAACTTGGAGAGTTTGTTAGCAATATCCTGCTCCTCCTCCGCAGTCAAAGGCTGAATAGCTCCAGGAGCCCCGCTACTCGAAGATGGCGCTGACGGCACAAAAGGTGCAACAGGAGGCACAAGGGCCTCAGGAACAGCTGGGGATGGTGCCTCTCTCTGGGCAAGGAGCTGCTCAAACCTCTGCTCCTGGCGGCGCTGACCCTCCGCCAATTGGGCCACCAAGGCCCTCAACTCAGTAAGCTCGGGGGGTGTAGGCTGCCCTGGCTCATCAGGGGGTAACGGGACACCCCGAGTAGGGATCCGATGTCGGGGAGGCATCCTGCCACAAGAAATCACGAATAAGTAACATAACCCCACACGACCCAATCTAGCGAAAGTCAAAGACATCCCCCAATTTCTTCGACTTTATGTTGTCTGCAGCCAACATAACGGTCCACCAGAAATTGGGTATGTCGATCCCTCTTCACTCACTGGAAGAGTCCAATAAATAAATCGACGACTTTCGCGAAGTGTCACGCCTCTCGCATCCTATCATCCTAGGGTCTGCCAAAAGCCTAAGGTTTCCTAAGTCCCAACTGACCTATCCCTAAGCTCTGATACCAACTTAATCTGTCACGCCCCGGGTGTAAACCAGAACCCGGGCCCGCCAACAGATCCGCCGTGCACACAGAATTTTCTATGTGCACGAAGCGCTGGTAACCTGCTCAGATAGATAATATACAATAAAAGAGCATAAACAGAGCTGAACTAATAAAACTAAAAGTAATCTCAGACTGAAATAAGCTACAAGCTGAAATAAAAGTACAATATACTCCCAGCTCACCATAAATATACAACCAGCTGGCCAAAGCCAGACCCAAAAGGAAACTACTGAAGTCTGAGATACAAAAGGGGGTACAATAAAAACCTCGCTAGTCTCTCACTTGGGGTAGACGATCTAGCTAGTCGGCGATCCTCTTACCTCGATCTGCCGCTGAAGGCCCAGCAGCTCCCACAGATGACTCTGCAAAACAAAGGGGAAAAGGACAGAAAACAACAATGGGGGTGAGAACTACTAGATAAACCAGTAGCCTCCCCCAGCGGGTAAAACCTCTAATGCTGACGCACCCACTGGGAATAAAGAGGCAAAAGGAAAGAACAGTGGTATGTAATAAAGACTGCTGGAAAAGGAACTACCACTACTATGCCTCTAAATGCAGTGCCAAAAGATAACTATATATATGCAACTATAAAGCTGACTACCCAAAGAAACCCAATCAGAGGGCCAGGAAATACTGGCACTGCCTGCTCTGTCATCACTCACAACTCACCAACTGACCGGCACCCATCACGGTCAAAAAGCCTACTCCGGAGTGGCACTCGAGGGGAGCGACCCACACGAGTAAAATATCTCTGTATCAATCATCTCTGTAACCGATGTCTCACAATAGCAGGACTTGATCATGACCATGATCAAAGTGGGAATACTCCATCCACTAATGCAACCCTGATCCCCAATCTGATGTGATAATAACATCCGGTCAACCGCCCAAAATTCGCGGTTGCCACTGTCTCCCACAATCCCCAAGAAGAGTCTAAACTGTCCCAGACTCAAGATCCAACTACACAATCTCAAGATCCCGATCTGACTCGATCGTCATGCATCGATAGAGAAGAATAACAATAAAACATGTTTTCTCCTAAGTCAAATCCCATAATACAGTGCTGCAGTAAAATGGTAGCCTAACTAGATGTCCAATTAAACATACAATTATTCCTTTAAAAAGTATTAGAAAAGTGACTAAGGTTTCTTGTAAAGAATCATTTTAAAACATTATTGGATTATTTATTTGCATGCAGTTTAAGATATAGCAATTGTCCAACTTCATTGTCCCAGATTGATCACATAGAAGCTATCAATTAATTAAGGGGGGCCAATGCAATAGGTTCATATACCACGAGTTAACTATCACATTTATAATTGGGAAACTCTACTATTCCTAGTGAGCAAGTCAACAAAGAGGGAAACGCAACCACCCACCTCGAAAAGCGTGCACAATACACCCAGAAAATACCTGCTGTCCTCTAAGCACACCGTCCGCTGAAACAGTATCCTACAACATCACACAAGTGTACACGGTGTAAAAACTACAAGTTCCAAACACATAATTGCTGTTTTTACAATCAGCACGCAAAACGAGGAATTTCACCTCTGTTTCGAGCTCCTAAAATCTTAAAAAAATCACAGTTGCGTTCCTCGCAAAAAGTAGCCCAAAATCGACTCTTGAATCGCCTCGATCTGATATTCCTATGCTGAGAAATAATTCGTCGAAGTCGTCGCTATCCAAAAACCCAAACAGCAAAAGAGGGGGTCAAAACACCTCGGGAATCGTGCCAAGGAATCAGAATCCAGAGAAACCACCAACACGGAAAACGAAGCCCTACCTCTTAGGAACACACCGACGAAGAAATCGTCGAAAGAGGACTCCTATACTGCACAGGGGACTCCTCAGACTGAAATGCGACGATAACGGGCCAAGATTGGGGGAAAACGAGGCACACTGTAAAATCCGGATCGCCGCTGTCGAACTTCTAGAAAATCTGGGAACGCACCACGAGGTAGAAAATAAGAAGATGAAAAACTTCTCTTAAGGCCCCTCCCACAGATTCTCTCTCTATCTCTCGGAAAACAGAGAAAAAGAAGGGAGGGGAGGCCTTTATATAGGCCAACAAAAACAATTGGGATAATACCCAACGTGTCCCCAGATTCGGGCTGCTACAGTGCGGCCCGGCACTTTCGGGCGGCTACAGTGCGGCCCGGCCCAAGGATTTCCGGGCGCGCACAGTGCGGCCCAGCCCAGCCCAGCCCGCGCACGGGATCCCGCCGCGTCCAACCGGCCGTCCGACCCGGCCAAGGGCCCGACACGTGTCCGCCAAACAGGCGGCAGCCGTGCGGGCCCAACGGGGAAGCGCCACGTGCCCCCCTCCCTGGGTCAGCACGCGAGCGGCGCCCGCCACTGGCGTGACGCCACGTGGGGCGGCGCCGCCCACCCGACACGGGTGCCGGTCAGTCAACGCGCCGCCCACGTGCGCGTACGCCCGCAGGCGCGCGCCCGCGGGTGCACCGCGCGCACCTGCGCCGTCCAACCCGGGGCCGCCACGTGGCGCGCCCCGGTCCACCGTGCACCACGCACAGCCCCGCCACTGCCCGGCCTGCCCGCGCTGCCCGCGCACGCTCCCGTGCGTCGCGCGCGCTGCACCGGCCCAACCAGCGCCTGCCACGTGGCCCGCCGGTCCACCGTGCACCGGCGGTCCACTCCGTGGACCGAGAGTGGTGCGCCGGCCCAATAATAGGCTGCCACGTGTCCCGGGATGGTCCACGGCTCCCCCCATGCACCAATTTGCGCAGAAAACTTCCGGGGGTCCATTTTTGGGCATCCGGACTCCAAAATAAATAAGTAAATAGCCGTTTTCAAGCGTTTTTCCGCGCTGAATTCAAATACGGCCTCCGATTAGCCTGATTCCACTTCTAAAATTCGGCAAAGGCAGCCGAAGGTCAGGCTTGCTCCCAAATCCTCTCAGGTTCCAAACAACATATCACTTTGACATGTTGGGGCCCCACACACGAATAATAGGTGTTCTACACCCCGAAACAGGGGCAAAACCACCGGGAAACCTGGGACACTACAAACTGGGGGGAGGTCCTTGGTCGGGGAAAGGGAGGGTGAGGGAGCGGATGGAAGGGGACTTGGAGAGGAGAGGAGCGAGGAGGGGGAGGTTTGTCACGCCCCGGGTGCAAACCAGAACCCGGGCCAGTTTACAGATCCGCCGTGCATACGGAATTTCCCGCGTACACGATGCGCCAGTAACCTGCTCAGATATAAGAGATATAATAAAGGAGCATAAATACAGAGCTGAACTAAAAACTAATACATCTCAGACTGAAATTGGAAGTAATATACAGTACAACAGTGAAAATAATACAACTGTCTCTCCCAGCTCACCAAAATAGATACAATAAGCTGGCAAAAGCCAAACCCGAAAATAAAAATACAACAGCCTGAGATAAAATGGGGTGCAACAAAAATCCAGCTAACTCACGGTTAGGGCAGATGATCTATCTAATCAGCTATCCTCTTACCTCGATCAGTCGCTAAAGGCCCAGCAGCTCCCGCAGAAGACTCTGCAAAACAAAGGGAAAGAAACAGAAAACAACAATGGGGGGTGAGAACTACTAGATAAACCAGTAGCCTCCCCTAGTGGGTAAAGCCTCAAACACCGACGCACCCACTAGGTCTACCAGAAGCAAAATGGGGAAGAAATGTGGCAAGCTATAAACGGAACTGCTGAAAGAAAAGGAAGTTACTACTAATATGTGTCACGCCCCGGGTGTAAACCGGAACCCGGGCCCGTCTACAGATCCGCCGTGCACACGGTATTTCCCGCGTACACGAAGCGCCAAACCTGCTCAGATATAAGAGATAACAATAAAAGAGCAATAAAAACATAGCTGAACTAGAATCTAATACATCTCAGACTGAAGCTGGAAATAAAATACAATACATCTGTATAAATGATACATCAGTCTTTCCCAGCTCACCAAAATAAATACAATCTGCTGGCAAAAGCCAGTCCCAAATGTAAAAGTACAACCGTCTGAGGAAACCGGGGTACACCAACAGTCCAGCTAACTCGCTCATCCTGCCTCGAGATCTATCTACTCAGCCGTCCTCTCTCCTCGACCCGCCGCTGAAAGCCCAGCAGCACCCGCAGAAGACACTGCAAAACAAGAAAGAAGAAAGAGAGGAAAGAAGAATGGGGGTGAGAACTACTAGTGAACCAGTAGCCTCCCATAGTGGGTAAAACCTCAAACTCTGACACACCCACTAGGTCTACCAGAGGCAAAAGGAAAGAAGAGTGGTAAGAAATGAAACCGCTGCAAAAGGGAAATCTACCACTACTATGCCTCTAAAATACAGTCCTAGACTGGAATAACCGTATGCAACAATAACCAACCATCCCAGATGAACCCAATCTGTACCGCCCTCATCATCGGGCAAGGAAGCAGCGCCGATGTGATAGCAAACCTCCTGCTACCGCCCTCATCATCGGGCAAATAAGCCGCGCCGATGTGATAGCAAAACTGTCCATAACTGTCTGGCCCCGGCCTCCGGAGGGGAACTCGAGGGGAGCGACCCACACGAGGAAGGCATCACCGGGCAATAACCGCGCCGGTGTGATAAGAGCATCACCGGGCAATAACCGCGCCGGTGTGATAAAAGCAGGATTGGATCACAACTATAAAGCCCCAGTGGAACACAACCCTCCACTAAAAGAAAACTGATTCCCAATCAGATGCAAGAGTAACCATCCGGTCAATCGCCCAATATCTGCGATTGCCGCAATACCACACAATCCACGACCAGGTCTAACAACCGACCTCCGGTCAACCGCCCAATATCCGCGGTCGCCGGAATAACCCACAATCACAATCATGTCCCACATCCGACATCTGGTCAACCGCCTACTATCCGTGGTTGCCACAAAGCCCTCTACTCCATAATCATGCCCTATCACCGATGTCCTATAACCGACATCCGGTCAACCGCCCAATATCCGCGGTCGCCGCCAAAACCCATGATCCATAATCCAGGCCCCGGCTACACTATCCCAAACCCCTGCTCAAACCCGAGCAACAAAAACCACCTGACTGACGAAAAGGAGAAAGAAGCAAACAAGGTTTCTCCTAAGTCAAGTTCCAGCATGAAAGTGTAGCGATAAAAGATGGCCTACCTAAATGTCCAAACAAGAATGCAAGTGTTCTCAAGGAAATAAAGGAAAAGGTGTCCAATAGTGGTTCCACATGTGTAACAATTAATAACTCCGCATAGATATAACCATCATGCTAAAACATTATCCAACCATACATGTCTATAATCCATGTTCCATAATAAAGCATCACTATCCACCTATGCATGTCATAAAATCCTCAAATAGTACCAACCACTAACAGGATAATCATATAGTCCAAAATAAATAATCCAATCCACATGCAAGGTTAAACGCTAACATTCCATCCATACCAACATGTATAAGTCCCAACCACTATCAGATATCCACAATAGTATTCTCCATATAATAGGCTCACAATTTTATATTACTTAAGCATGCATGTCCAAATAAAGGGGTCACTCTAATATTCCTAGTGAGCATGTCAAAATAGAGGTAAACAACAACCACCCACCTCGATCGCTGATTCCAAGTCCAAATAGTGCTCTCGCCCAAACCGATAAGCCGCCGCGATCACTGTACAAAATTCCCAAAAGAACATATATAAATAACATACAATGCTCCAATAAAATCTGTCCAAATACCACAGTCCAGTGTTTCCCTATTTTTACCTGCGAGAAATGCCCGGAAGAAAAATACTGTCACGATCCTCGCGACGAACCCGTCGAAACAAGTACCTGCACGCTCAAATCCGAGTTTCCTACACTGAGAAACAAATCCGACAAGGAAACCACCACGAAATAAACTGCTCTCAAAAACTGAACCACAAGGTTCTGTAAACAGGGACATTCACCTTTGGGGAAAAATTCATAAAATTCTAAGAAAATTTGGGGATATTCCTCGTGATGTGTAGATGCAAAATTCCTTTTGAATCAACCCAATCCGATGTCTGTACGCGAAGATATGGCCAAAATACTGAACCGCTGTCCAAAACTCCGCCCAAGAAAAAGGGTCAAATGGAAGCTCGGGGAACTCCAAGATAAACTCGAAATGAGGAGGAGCTCAAAACACAAAGATCAAAACCCTACCTGTCGTGAGTCCAACGGCGCAAGAATCGCCTCAATCGGAGGTCGGAGTAAGCCGGGGGAGTCCTCGAACCAAAATGCGACGAAGAAGATCACAAACGAACGAGCGTCGTGCCGCGCCGTAAAAATGCAAACCTCGGGATGCGTGTCGCTGAAAAATCTGGAAATCTGCATATGGAATCGCCACAGGGAGAGGAGGATTTCTTGTGAAGGTCGCTTATTAAAAAGAGGAACAGGGAAGGAGCTCTCTGCAAAAGAACTCGGCCTATATAAATGCTGGAAAAACAATTCAGATAATTCCCATATTGTCCCAACTTCCGGGCGCTCCTGTTTTCGGGCGGCTACAGTGTTGGGCCCGGCCCAACACTGTGCGCGCCCGAAAGCCCCCAGGGCCTCCACGTCGCCCCCCGCACAGCGGACAGCCGCGCTGCCCTATCGCCCTGCGCCACGTGGCCCACTACATCGCCGACGCGTGGCGCCCCCAACGCGCGGGAAACCGCGGTCGCGCCCACGTGCCGCCTGCCAGCGCCGCCTGCCAACCCTGCCGGGCACGCGCCCCGAGGCCACCCATACCCGTTCGGTGCACCGAGCGCTCAACACCGCACCAACCACCGGCCGCCACGTGTCCACCCCGGTCCACCGTACGCCCCGCGCTCTCCGTAAACCGCGCCCCGCGGACCGGCCCACTCCCGAGCCGCCACGCGTGCAGCCCCCGGTGCACGCCTGCCGCGTGGACCGGGCGGCCCGCGCCTCTGCCCGCCGCACTGCCCGCGGCTGCTCCGCCGCTGCCCGCCGCCGCCGCCGCCGCTGCCCGCCGGCGGCCGGAAACACTGTTCCGGCATGAACAGTGACCGGTTGTCCAAAACATCAAGTAGGTAGTCCATTTTGACCGTTTTCGTGCGCTGAATCCGAATTTGATGTCCATTTTGCGAAATTCCGACTCTAAAAATTGCCGAAGGCACCCGGAAAGGTGTTCTTTGGTCCAAACTTCGCGCTGAGTCCATTTTTAATATCCGCTTCGCGCGAAACCATTTCTAAAGATCCGACAGAGTCCATTGATCACCCACGTGATCCATTAAGCCCGAAGTCCGCCACTTGTGTCCAATTGGTGCACAAACACCTCCAACGCACAGTACAGGCTCTCCAGATGTCTCCAATGACTCTACCATAGCTCTGCAAAGATCCAGGTCATCACATCCTCCCCCACTAAAAGAAAGTTTCGTCCTCGAAACTAAAGTTATTCCTCAATCCGGAATCTCAACCAAATAGAGGGGGTAAATATCCAATCATCCACCACTCAAGCTCCCAAGGCTGTCTAATACCTCCTCCAGAGACGCGATACAACCCTCGGGTCTCTAACTAGAACAAAATAGAGGCGGGCATTCCAGAAAAACCGCACCACCTCATCAAAGTACAGCTGGGCCAACCGCTCGAGCTACCAAGTTGTCTGCATCGGTACAAGCATCCGCTCCTCCCAGGGCCACGATAATCCAACCACAAGTCCATGGACACAAAAGCTTGATCCCAATACCTCTGTACTCCCAAGGTATCCAATATAAGTCCCCCCCCCAACTGATCACGTAGACTCTGATCTCTAATCTTTAAACCGTCGGGGTGTAGAAGCAATTCCCCCAACTCTCCGGCATCAACACACAGCCATATGCAGTCGAGAAAACCAGATTACAAATCCACCTTCAGGAAGACCCGGGACCCTTACAGCTGGTAAATCAAATCCTCCATGCTCGACAAGGGTGCTAGCTCCAGATAGTCACTTCATCTAATTCCCGGGGATCCACGCAAAGCCGAAGTGAACCAACCTTCCATAACTCAAATAGCACCGGCGCCCCCAAAGGCGACACACATGGTCTGACAAACTTCCCAAAACATCGAATCCTGGAGTTGTGTCCTCAACTCCCAAACTAGTGACATGCAAGGCCACTCCGATAGGAGAACAGCTGGGAACTCGCAACCAAAGGGGGTATCCCCGAGTCCCAGCGCCGCCGTAGGTCCCTCAACCACACCAGCCAAAAGTCTACTCATCCACTGCGAAACACCCGCCTCGCTCCCGAGGTCAAAGCTATAGAGGCGAAGATAACCCTCAAGCAACCCAAGTACACCAACACCTCTGGGACTGGCTCCCCAAGAAAACTGTCATTGCGGCATAATCATCCGCCGCGAAAGGAAACCGAACCAGCCAGCCCAACACGTACCAAAACAACATCCCTCAGCTGAGCCAAGACCATCAGGTCTACCGGTAAAATCCAGGACTCAAGCTGCACCGGGCAGGACCAACAACTCTCCTCCACATGCTAAGCGCGATCGGGAAAATAGGCCTCCCGTGCGCGAGGTGACCATCCTGCCCCCCCCCTAACCCAAGCAATGAGGCAAGAGCACTACCCACCAAGAAGGGAATTCTCCCGTATCAAGAAGATACGAACCCAAAAGTCTGGAACAACTCAAACCTACCATCACACCGACAGCTGTAACCTATGTGCTCCGACAGTCTCAAAAATCCACTATCCTGGAAAAAGGAGTCGGGAATGCCTCCTCCGACTGATCTGTCCTCCATCACCCGGCGCCAAGCGCCTCAATCAGAACTCGCCTCAAGCTGGTAGATCCCAATCCAAAGGAACCACAATGCCACACTCCATACTCAATCCCACAAATCGGGGTGACTCATCCGCCAAAACTGGCTCACTTGATCAAAGCAATCCCACAGCTTACCCGCTGTCAACTGTCCACCCTACCTCGGTGCCCCAACACTAAACGTCGGCACGGAGAGGGCTACTCGCTACTCCGACAACTGTGCCACTGCGCTGCTCCGACAACTGTGTCACTGCGCTGTTCCGACAACTGTGTCACTCGTCCGACAACTGTGCCACCGCGCTGCTCCGACAACTGTGTCACCGCTCCGACAACTGTGTCACCGCGGCGCTGATCTGCCTCCAACACACCTACCCTTCGGGTCCGGAGCTCTCAGACTCCAATCTGGGTATCCGGCCCGAAACAACCAGCTCAGACCCAACTGCCGCACCAAGGTGCACCCGGGTCAGGGCCCAACGTCGGGGAGACACCGCTCGCCACGACAAAACCGCAAATCAGCACACCCCAAACACACGACCCAATCTAGCGAAAGTCAAAGACATCCCTCTATTTTTGTAACTTTATGTTGTCTGCAGCCAACAGAACTGTCCCACAAAAATAGGATATGTCGGTCCCTCTTCACTCACAGGAAGAGTCAAACAGATAAATCACCGACTTTCGCAAAATGTCGCGTCTCTCACGCACTAACATCCTAGGGTACGCCGAAAAGCCTAGGGTTTCCTAAGTCCCAAATGACCTATCCCTAAGCTCTGATACCACCTAATCTGTCACGCCCCGGGTGTAAACCGGAACCCGGGCCCGTCTACAGATCCGCCGTGCACACGGTATTTCCCGCGTACACGAAGCGCCAAACCTGCTCAGATATAAGAGATAACAATAAAAAAGCAATAAAAACAGAGCTGAACTAAAATCTAATACATCTCAGACTGAAGCTGGAAATAAAATACAATACATCTGTATAAATGATACATCAGTCTCTCCCAGCTCACCAAAATAAATACAACCTGCTGGCAAAAGCCAATCCCAAATGTAAAAGTACAACCGTCTGAGGAAACCGGGGTACACCAACAGTCCAGCTAACTCGCTCATCCTGCCTCGAGATCTATCTACTCAGCCGTCCTCTCTCCTCGACCCGCCGCTGAAAGCCCAGCAGCACCCGCAGAAGACACTGCAAAAAGAGAAAGAAGAAAGAGAGGAAAGAAGAATGGGGGTGAGAACTACTAGTGAACCAGTAGCCTCCCATAGTGGGTAAAACCTCAAACTCTGACACACCCACTAGGTCTACCAGAGGCAAAAGGAAAGAAGAGTGGTAAGAAATGAAACCGCTGCAAAAGGGAAATCTACCACTACTATGCCTCTAAAATATAGTCCTAGACTGGAATAACCGTATGCAAAAATAACCAACCGTCCCAGATGAACCCAATCTGTACCGCCCTCATCATCGGGCAAGGAAGCCGCGCCGATGTGATAGCAAACCTCCTGCTGTCGCCCTCATCATCGGGCAAATAAGCCGCGCCGATGTGATAGCAAAACTGTCCATAACTGTCTGGCCCCGGCCTCCGGAGGGGAACTCGAGGGGAGCGACCCACACGAGGAAAGCATCACCGGGCAATAACCGCGCCGGTGTGATAAGAGCATCACCGGGCAATAACCGCGCCGGTGTGATAAAAGCAGGATTGGATCACAACTATAAAGCCCCAGTGGAACACAACCCTCCACTAAAAGAAAACTGATTCCCAATCAGATGCAAGAGTAACCATCCGGTCAATCGCCCAATATCTGCGATTGCCGCAATACCCCACAATCCACGACCAGGTCTAACAACCGACCTCCGGTCAACCGCCCAATATCCGCGGTCGCCGGAATAACCCACAATCACAATCATGTCCCACATCCGACATCTGGTCAACCGCCTACTATCCGCGGTTGCCACAAAGCCCTCTAGTCCATAATCATGCCCTATCACCGATGTCCTATAACCGACATCCGGTCAACCGCCCAATATCCGCGGTCGCCGCCAAAACCCATGATCCATAATCCAGGCCCCGGCTACACTATCCCAAACCCCTGCTCAAACCCGAGCAACAAAAACCACCTGACTGACGAAAAGGAGAAAGAAGCAAACAAGGTTTCTCCTAAGTCAAGTTCCAACATGAAAGTGTAGCGATAAAAGATGGCCTACCTAAATGTCCAAACAAGCATGCAAGTGTTCTCAAGGAAATAAAGGAAAAGGTGTCCAATAGTGGTTCCACATGTGTAACAATTAATAACTCCGCATAGATATAACCATCATGCTAAAACATTATCCAACCACACATGTCTATAATCCATGTTCCATAATAAAGCATCACTATCCACCTATGCATGTCATAAAATCCTCAAATAGTACCAACCACTAACAGGATAATCATATAGTCCAAAATAAATAATCCAATCCACATGCAAGGTTAAACGCTAACATTCCATCCATACCAACATGTATAAGTCCCAACCACTATCAGATATCCACAATAGTATTCTCCATATGATAGGCTCACAATTTTATATTACTTAAGCATGCATGTCCAAATAAAGGGGTCACTCTAATATTCCTAGTGAGCATGTCAAAATAGAGGTAAACAACAACCACCCACCTCGATCGCTGATTCCAAGTCCAAATAGTGCTCTCGCCCAAACCGATAAGCCGCCGCGATCACTGTACAAAATTCTCAAAAGAACATACATAAATAACATACAATGCTCCAATAAAATCTGTCCAAATACCACAGTCCAGTGTTTCCCTATTTTTACCTACGAGAAATGCCTAGAAAATTCCAAGAAAAATACTGTCACGATCCTCGCGACGAACCCGTCGAAACAAGTACCTGCACGCTCAAATCCGAGTTTCCTACACTGAGAAACAAATCCGACAAGGAAACCACCACGAAATAAACTGCTCTCAAAAACTGAACCACAAGGTTCTGTAAACAGGGACATTCACCTTCGGGGAAAATTTCAGAAAATTCCAAGAAAATTTGGAGATATTCCTCGTGTTGTGTAGATGCAAAATTCCTTCTGAATCACCCCAATCCGATGTCTGTACGCGAAGATATGGCCGAAATACCGAACCGCTGTCCAAAACTCCGCCCAAGAAAAAGGGTCAAATGGAAGCTCTGGGAACTCCAAGATAAACTCGAAATGAGGAGGAGCTCAAAACACAAAGATCAAATCCCTACCTGTCGTGAGTCCAACGGCGCAAGAATCGCCTCAATCGGAGGTCGGAGTAAGCCGGGGGAGTCCTCGCACCAAAATGCGACGAAGAAGATCACAAACGAACGAGCGTCGTGCCGCTCCGTAAAAATGCAAACCTCGGGATGCCTGCCGCTGAAAAATCTGGAAATCTGCAGATGGAATCGCCACAGGGAGAGGAGGATTTCTTGTGAAGGTCGCTTAGTGAAAAGAGGAACAGGGAAGGAGCTCTCTGCAAAAGAACTCGGCCTATATAAATGCTGGAAAAACAATTCAGATAATTCCCATATTGTCCCAACTTCCGGGCGCTCCCGTTTTCGGGCGGCTACAGTGTTGGGCCCGACCCAACACTGAGCGCGCACGAAAGCCCCCCGGGCCTCCACGTCGCCCCCCGCACAGCGGACAACCGCGCTGCCCTAGCGCCCTGCGCCACGTGGCCCACCACATTGTCGACGCGTGGCGCCCCCAACGCGCGGGAAACCGCGGTCGCGCCCACGTGCCGCCTGCCAGCGCCGCCTGCCAACCCTGCCGGGAACGCGCCCCGAGGCCACCCGTACCCGTTCGGTGCACCGAGCGCTCAACACCGCACCAACCACCGGCCGCCACGTGTCCACCCCGGTCCACCGTACGCCCCGCGCTCTCCGTAAACCGCGCCCCGCGGACCGGCCCACTCCCGAGCCGCCACGCGTCCAGCCCCCGGTGCACGCCTGCCACGTGGACGGGGCGGCCCGCGCCTCTGCCCGCTGCGCTGCCCGCGGCTGCTCCGCCGCTGCCCGCCGCCGCCGCCGCTGCCCGCCGGCGGCCGGAAACACTGTTCCGGCATGAGCAGTGACCGGTTGTCCAAAACATCAAGTAGGTAGTCCATTTTGACCGTTTTCGCGCGCTGAATCCGAATTTGATGTTCATTTTGCCAAATTCCAACTCTAAAAATTGCCGAAGGCACCCGGAAAGGTGTTCTTTGGTCCAAACTTCGCGCTGAGTCCATTTTTAATATCCGCTTCGCACGAAACCACTGCTAAAGATCCGACGGAGTCCATTGATCACCCATGTGATCCATTAAGCCCGAAGTCCGCCACTTGTGTCCAATTGGTGCACAAACACCTCCAACGCACAGTACAGGCTCTCCAGATGTCACCAATGACTCTACCACAGCTCTGCAAAGATCCAGGTCATCACAATATGCCTCTAAATGCAGTGCCAGAAATAGTCACTAGATGAATGCATCAGTAAAAGTGTCTGCCTGAATAAACCCAATCAATGGACCAGTAAGAACTGGTACTGCCTGCTCTGCCGGCCGCATCAGGTATGCTAATGGCGCATAACACCGACACAAAGAATGAGTATCAAGAACTCAAAGACTGTCCGTCGCACACTCCGGAGTGGCACTCGAGGGGAGCGACCCACACGAGTAAAGGGTCTCTGCCAGAAGTATCACGATATAGCAGGACTGGATCACGACTTTGATCAAAGTGGGAAAGTCCATCCACTAGAGAAACTCCAATCCCCAATCTGATGCACAAGTAAACATCCGGTCAACTGCCCAATGTCCGCGGTCGCCGCAATACCCCACAAATCCACAATCTGGTACAACCAATCCAGCCTCGATAACCTCGGCTACACTATCCTACAACCCTGCTCGAACCCGAGCAACAAGTATCCTGAGTCTAAAATAAAAGGAGAAAATAGCAATCATGGTTTCTCCTAAGTCAAATCCCAGCATGATAGTGTAGCAGTAAAAGCGGCCTATCTAGATGTCCATACAAGCATGCCAATGTCCCGATATAGCATAAAAGAAAAGGTCAATAGAACGATCACATAAACTAAGTCATAATGTCCCCAACATGATAATCCCTTTTTAATAAAGGCTAAGTACTAAACATGACAGTAATGTTCCCAACATAATGTTCCCACAAGAATAATCCCACATGATAGGCTCACAATGATTAACATACACAGCATGACTTTCAAATAGTGTAACATATCAACCGGTGCTAAAATAGGGGTTCCTCTAACAGTCCAAGTGAGTAAGTCGTAAAAATGAGGGATACAGCAACCACCCACCTGGAACGCGCAATCCACAATAGTAATAGCCTCCTCGCTGTCCAACTCGCCGCAGGACACCCAAATCGGCGAACCACTGCAAAAAGTATCACATTTAGCAACAACAGTAGCAACTCCAAAAACAACACTTGCTGTTTTGCAAAAATAGCACAGAAAACGAGGGATTTCACCTTTGGGCAGTCCTCAAAAAAATCCATAAAAATCACCGTTGCATCCCTCGTGAAGTGTAGATGCGAATCGAGTACTTATACGCCTCATTCCGATATCGTAGGCCAAGAAAATCCATGATTACTCCGTCGCTGTCCAAAAATCACCGCAGAAAAATAGGGTTTAAAGAAGCTCCTGAAAACCTAGTAAAACCTCGAAACAGGTGAAGGTGGTAAATACAGAAAGTGTAGCCCTACCTGTCTTGAAGACAATGCCACAAGAATCGCTCAAAAAATCCCTTGGGGTAGCCCAAGGGAGCCCGCAGACTGAAATGCGACGGAAAAGAACACCAGAAGAAAAGCGTCGCAGTGCGCCGAGTCGCAGAAATCGCCGATGCCGCAGCTTCCAAAAATTCCGAACCTCTTTCAAGAGATGGAGCACACAAAAAGGATCAACTTTGCTAAGGGGTTACACCATAGCTGAACTCGGGAAAAGGCCCAAACTACAGGGGAAAGGGCTACTTATAGCCAAGCAAAAGGGGAGGAAAATTACCCCTTTGGGGTACAATTTCAAGCCCCCGGAACAACCGGGCCCGAACACGGGACACCGTAGTCGGCGCCCGGTTCATTCCGGGTTCGACACGTGGCCCCGAACACGCGGCAGCGGGGCGCGGCTAACCGCCCCGCACAGCGTGGCCTGACAATGAGTGGGAGCGGGTGGTGCTGGCCACTCGCGGGGCGCCACGTGGCGCCCCCCGCGTGGCCCGCCACGCCGCCCTACCTTCCCCCCCCCACCTGCCCTCCTGCTCCCTGCGGTCTGTGCGCGACGCCGCGTGGACTGCCCAACCCGGGGCCGCCACGTGGCACTGCCCCCGGTCCATGCACCGCCGCGCCGATCCTATGGACCGCGCGTGCTGCGTCTTCCAATCCGACACCTCCACGTGGCGCCTCGCCCGGTCCACAGCACCCCCATGCACCCAAAATGCGCATAAACTTTCGGGGGTCCGTTTTTGGGCATCTAGACTCCGAAAAATACAAGTAAATAGTCGATTTTCGACGTTTTTCCGTGCTGAATCCAAATTTTGCCTCGGATTAGCCTGAAACCCTTTCTAAAATTCGACAGAAATAGCCAGAAGGCAGGCTTGATCCAGAAACCTCACAGAGTCCGTCCAATGCGTCCATTTGACGCGTTGCGGGTCCGACACACCAATAATAGGTGTTCCACAACATGGATCATGGGAAAAGCTGCACAGGGATCTGGGCTACCACATCCTCCCCCATTAACAAAAGTTTCGTCCTCGAAACAAAAGCCACACCTCAAGCCGGAACCTCGAACAGGTAGGGGTAGGTGTCCATCATCGTAGACTCGAGCTCCCAAGTCACCTCGCGCTCGTCATGGTTGCTCCTCAAGACCTTCACATAGGGAGTGACCCGACTGCGGAATTCTCTCACCTCTCGATCCAGAATCCGCAGTGGTTGCTCCTCATACCTCAAGTCATCACTGATCTCGAATGGGGTGAAGTCGTTGGCGTATGATGGATCGAAGACGTACCTCCTCAGAGTAGAAACATGGAAAACATCGTGGACACCGGCAAGTCTCGGGGGAAGTGCAAGTCTGTAGGCAATTGGCCCAATACGCTCCAGTACCTCGAAAGGTCCAATGTAACGGGAGCTAAGCTTCCCACGAATACCAAACCTCCTAATCCCTTTCGACGGTGAGACTTTCAAGAACACGTGATCTCCAACCTGAAACTCTAAGTCTCGCCGTCGAACATTAGCATAGCTCCTCTGTCTGCTCTGGGTGGTCTGAAGGTGCTGTCGAATCACTCGGACCTTCTCCGCTGCCTCCAATAATATATCGGGTCCCAAGGTCCGTCTCTCACCTACGTCACTCCAATAAAGCGGTGATCGACACTTGCGTCCATTCAACGCTTCAAACGGAGCCATCTGAATGCTCGCTTGAAAGCTGTTGTTGTACGCAAACTCAGCCAAAGATAAGTGTCGAATCCACCCAACGCCAAAGTCCAAGACGCAAGCCCTCAGCATATCCTCTAAAATTTGTATCGCCCGCTCTGACTGCCCATTAGTCTGTGGATGAAAAGCTATACTGAACCTAAGCTGAGTCCCCAAGGTAGTTTGTAAACTCTTGCAGAACAGTGAAGCAAATCTCGACTCTCTATCTGATACTATAGAGGCGGGCACTCCAGTAATCTCACCACCTCATCCAAATACAGCTAGACTAGCCGCTCGAGTGACCAAGTAGTCTACATCGGCAAAAAGTGGGCTGACTTGGTGAGTCGATCCACGACTACCCAAATGGCATCTGCTCCTCCCTGGGCCCTCGGTAATCCAACCACAAAATTCATTATGATGTGATCCCATTTCCACTCAGTGATTGGGAGACTCTGTAACTTGCCAGCTGGCATCCCGTGCTCAGCTTTTACCTGTTGGCAAGTTAAACACTGTGTTAAGGATTTTGTTTTGGCGTATTTCGTGAAAGTGTTTGAGTCTTGAAGATTGAAGATGAAGAAGCTTGGATCATATACCTCAATCTCAAGAAAGAAGAATTCAAAAGGATCAGGTAAGTTTAACTAAACAATTTTGGTGATCTGAATACTTCTTATAATGTAGAAACACTTGGATGGGTTTTTAATCGCATAAAAATAAAAAATTGGACAAGTTACATGTTCAGGATCCGGAACAGGGGACTACAGTCCGGACCCCGAACGTTGGTAGTTCATGCACAATTCCAGTCCTGAACATCCCTGTTTTCGTTCCGGACCCCGAATATAGATTTTGCTGAAACTGCATGAACAGTCCGGACCGTGGCATTTCGTTCCGGACCCCGAACCTTGATTTTTTAGGAATTCTCTGAAAAACAACGACAGTCCTGAACGTGCCTAATCCGGTCCGGACCGTCGTGCGGGAAAAATTCTGTTACAATCAGTTTTTGATTCTTATCCTCTTCCAATGATTTCTAACCTATAAGTAAACCCTAATTCTATCTTTTAGGGTAATCCACGATAAGTTTTATACTCCGGGAAATGACGGAAAAACTTTAACGGAGAAAAACTTATAAGATCCACATATAGAGAAGAAAGGAAATAACTAGATTTAAATCTATGTTTCTTCATCTATATTGATTAATTTGATTCTAGGTTTTCATACTCAGATTTTGAGTAGAATCAAATTAATGAATACTTAGATGGCATTTCCGATCTATCTTTGATCTAAGTATTCGGCGGATCATCACCACCAACAAAACAACGATTTTTCCCCAAAATCGGCGCGTGGATTCGCGTGGCCTTGTGGATTCAAGGTGCTACCGCTCTCGTGGATTCGGAGCGAGGTACATTCGTGTGATCGAGACGTACTACCTGGTGGAGATCGTGGATTCGGTCAGACGTCGTGGACTCGATGTTGGACGCCATGGATTCGGCGTTGGACGCAAATCGTGGATTCGAGGCGCGTTGCGGAGCGAGCGGAGAAGATCAACTCGGAGCGTATGAAAAAAGGTTGAGTCGTATGTGAGTGCGTTATATCACCTTTGTACGTGTTATAATCTTAGTTGATTTCACCGTGTTATCGGTCCCGTAGTTTTTTACTCCTGGTTTTGGAGTTTTTCACGTAAAAATCTTGCGTGTTATTTTCATTTCCGCATTGGGTTTTTATTGCGCAAAGATTTTTGAGTGTTTATTGTTTACACCTATTCACCCCCCTCTAGGTATTTTTTTCCCTATTTAGATCCATATTAAGTATAACCCAACAATTGGTATCAGAGAGGGAATAGGGTTGTAAACAATGGTTGAAGGTGGAAACATCAACAGACCCCCGTTCTTCGATGGAATAAACTATGCCTACTGGAAAGTACGGATGAAAGCATTTTTAATTTCCATCGACGAACGGGTGTGGCAATCAATCGAGTTAGGATGGTCAAATCCAACTGAAATTATTGTTGATGTTCACACCATCAAACCTAGGTCGAAATGGATCAAGGAAGAGATTGACTCATCTTCTTACAATGGCAAAGGAATTAACGACTTATTTAATGCTTTGTCGCAAAATGAGTTCTCTCGCGTCTCGGCTTGTGAGACTGCGAAAAAAATCTGGGATGTTCTACAAGTTACACATGAGGGAACAAACCTTGTGAAGATTTAAAAACTGCAAATGCTTACGAGCAATTTTGACTCTATTTTCATGGCAGAAAATGAATCGTTCACAGATTACTATACGCGATTGCAAGACATCGTGAATTCATGTGCTAACTTGGGAGAGAAAATTCCAGAATTTAAAGTTGTAAGAAAGATTTTAAGGACTCTTCCTAAAAGATTTCATTTCAAGGTTACGGCCATTGAAACTATTAAACACCCGGACGAAATCCGTGTAGAAGAATTAGTTGGTGCACTTCAAACATATGAAATGACATTTCCTACTAACTATTCTTCTGGAAAGGCATCTACTTCTAAGTCTTCAGGTTTTGCGTTGAAAACAACAAAAGAAGAAGACGCGGATTCATCCTCCTCAGACGATGACGAGAACCTATCTATGGAGGATTTTGAGAAGCAGCTTGCTCTCTTGACAAGGAAATTTCGCCGAAACTTTCGAAGGGGTAATTCAAGTAAAACTTCATCCTTCGTAAAGTCGAAGAAAGGCAAAGGTTCTTCAAGCTACAAGTCAAGAAAGCAAGAGAGTTTTTCAAAGGATAAGAAAAGCTTAGAGGGACAAGTCCAATGCTTCAAGTGCCGAGGATACGGCCATATCTCAACGGAGTGTCCCAATAAGAATCCGTCAAAGAAGAAAGCGATGCAAGCCGTCACTTGGGATGACACCTCATCGTCAAATAAGTCATCTTCCAGTGATGAAGAAAATAACGCAACGGCGTTCCACGCATCCACAACTTCACCTTTCGTGTGCTTTATGGCAAGTACATCCGATTCCTTGTCCAACTCCTCCCAAGTTGAAAAGAATGCAACGGACAACGAATCGAGCAACTCCGAATGTGAAGACTTTGCTTTTGCCTACCATAAACTTTTAAAGGATTCAAAGAAACTGGCAAAACAAAATAAGGGTTTGAGAGGGAGATTGCAGGATCTCGAAGAAGAAGTAAAAAGGGCAACTTCTCTCTCAACCGGTCTTGAAGTGGAAAGGGATAACTTGATCAAAGCAAATGTTTCCCTTCAAGAGAAAAATGAGCATTTCGAGAAGGAACACGTAAAAATGGTTGATAAAGCAAGTTATTTCTTAAAGCTCGACTCCGAGGCTCGACAGGAAAAAATGGAGATGACGAAGACCATTTTCCAACTCAAGGATGATTTAAAGAGATTTTCTTCAGGAAGGAGCAAGTTGGATAAGATGCTTGGTCTTGGTCAAACAAACCGTTTCGGCCTTGGATACAATCGAACGGAAGACAATTCTAGTTCGGTTGGGACAGTTTTTGTGCCCCAGTCGATAACTCCTCCTCCGACGACGGAATTCACTGCAATCACCGACAACAACCTTACCTCACCTACTACGGGATCGTCAAGTATAAAGGTATGTTTTCGTTGTGGTTTTGCAGGGCACATACGAAGAGATTGCAAGATTGGAGCAAAAAGATCACATCAAGCACCTCTTGCAACGACTACCAAAATGGTGATTCCTCGGCAATCAAAGGAGAACTTTTCAAAGGAAAAGAGCCATGGTAGTTCACCCCACAAGACGACATCGTCAAGAAAAAGCGATGAATCAATCAAGACGCTTTCACCTGGGAGAATAACTTCACATTCATTGTCGACGCAATCCAAAAAGGTTTGGGTGCGCAAAGGTGAATTCTTCCCTTGTCGTTAATTTTTCAGAGATTGAATGTCCTGTAACTTATGTTAATTATTCTTTTTGAAAGGGGTTTAGATCGAAAAATAATTGCTATGTTGTCTCAAATAAAATTTCTGAAAAGTGTAACCTAGTTTCTTTAGAAAATGAAACTCTTTGGCATGAAAGACTAGGTCACATAAATTTTAAAGAACTAGCAAGGATTTCAAATAAAGACGTGGTTAAGGGGGTTCCTAAACTTTCTTTTAAAGATAACATTGTGTGTGGAGGTTGTCAAAAGGGAAAACAATCAAGGGTTGCACACAAGAACTTGAACCACGTTGGTACCAATCGGCCCTTGGAATTACTGCACATGGACTTAATGGGGCCGACTCGTCAACCATCTCTGGGAGGTAAATGGTATATTTTTCTTTTGGTTGATGATTTCTCTAGATATTCATGGGTAACATTTTTAAAAGAGAAAGCGGATACTTTCGACTCTTTTCATGAGGTTTGTCATCGTATTATGATTGAAAGAAATGAAAAGATCGTTCGTGTTCGAAGTGATAGAGGTGGAGAATTCATCAATTCTAAATTCATTGATTTTTGCACTTCTAATGGCATAAAACATGAATTCTCAGCACCCTATACAGCTCAGTAGAATGGTGTAGTCGAGCGCAAAAACAGGGTTGTTCAAGAGATGGCGCATGTGATGCTTCATAGCCGGAAACTCCCGTTACATTTTTGGGCTGAAGCTGTGAACACCGCGATCTATGTAATTAATCGAGTGTATTTGCGCCCGGGAACTTTAAATACACCATATGAGCTTTGGTTTTGTAGAAAACTGAATATCAAATATTTTCGAATCTTTGGGAGTCGTTATATTTTACGTGATCGCAAAAATCTTGGTAAATTCGACTCTCGAAGTGACGAAGGGATCTTCATGGGTTATTCTACAAACAGTATAGCATATCGGGTATTTAACCTGGAATCTAAAACGATGGTAGAATCTATTAATGTTAAAGTAGATGAAGCTTTTCATTTTGCATCTGATAAATCTATCCCTGATATGTCTCTTGATGATGATACTCCTGTAAATGTATCTTCTCAGAATAATTCTTACAATAAAGTTGATGCATCTAATGGTTCTTCTAGTTTATCTGATATGCAGGAATCATAACAGATACCTCCGAGTACTCCGTTACCTCAAACGCTACGTATCTCCAAGGATCATCCAGAATCAAACATTATTGGAGACCCACAAGAAGGAGTCAGGACTCGGAGACAACTGGTTTGTGGAGTCGCATGTTACGTCTCCATGGTAGAACCAAAGAACGTCAATGAAGCTCTTCAGGATGACTACTGGATTGAAGCAATGCAGGAAGAGCTCCATCAGTTCGAAAGAAACAAAATCTGGGAACTAACGAAGCCACCGAAGCAACACAACGTGATTGATAATAAATGGATTTTCAAGAACAAGAAAAACGAGGACGGTACCATTATCAGGAACAAAGCACGCCTAGTTGCTCAGGGCTATTCACAAATTGAAGGTATAGACTTTGACGAGACGTTCGACCCGGTTGCTCGACTCGAGTCGATTCGTATTTTGTTCGCGATTGCTTGTTATTTTAAAATCAAACTCTTTCAAATGGACATTAAGAGCGCATTTTTAAATGGGTTTTTGAACGAGGAAGTTTATGTGGCTCAACCGAAAGGTTTTGTAGACCATAAGCAACCTAACCATGTTTTTCGGTTGAAAAAGGCTCTTTACGATCTAAAACAAGCACCGCGAGCGTGGTACGAAAGGTTGACAAAGAACCTATTGGAAAATGGCTATACTCGAGGGGGAGCAGATCGGACTATCTTTGTGAAGCATTATCAGAATAACTTCATTGTGGCACAAATCTATGTCGATGACATTGTATTTGGTGCAACAAGGGACAATGATGCTTCTAAATTCGCAGAAACCATGGAAAGCGAATTTGAGATGTCTATGATCGGCGAACTGACATACTTTCTTGGATTGCAAGTGAAACAAAATGAAGAAGGCATCCATTTGTGCCAATCCAAGTGTGCAAGGGAGTTGGTAAAGAAATTCGATTTAGAAAACTCTAAAGATTTTCCGACTCCAATGGAAACTAGCAATAAGGGATTAGGAAGTGAATCTCTTAGTGAAAGTGTAGACGAGAAGCTTTATCGCAGCGTGATTGGAAGTCTACTCTACCTCACGGCTAGTCGCCCGGATATATCCTTTAGTGTTGGGATCTGCGCGAGATATCAATCAGCACCAAAGGATGTTCACCTAAAGGCGGTGAAAAGGATCATCCGGTACGTCAAAGGAACACTGAACTTCGGAATTTGGTATCCTATGGGAATAACGCTTGACATAATAGGATATTCAGATGCCGATTGGGCAGGATCAGTGGATGATCGGAAGAGTACGAGTGGTGCATGTTTTTATCTTGGCCATTGTCTTGTTGCTTGGCATAGTAAAAAGCAAAACTGCATTGCACTCTCGACTGCCGAAGCGGAATATATTTCAGCAGGTAGTTGTTCAACCCAACTCATTTGGATGAAAAGCGTGTTGAGCGACTTCCGAATTTCAGCAACTTCGGTAACTATTCTTTGTGACAACACAAGTGCTATAAATATTTCCAAAAATCCTGTGTTGCACTCGAGAACAAAACACATTGAACTTAGATATCATTTTCTAAGAGAGCTAGGTGAATCAAATATTCTTCAAATTTCCTATATTTCAACTGAGGATCAATTAGCTGACATTTTAACAAAACCTTTGGATCAAAAACAGTTTATTCATTTACGTAAAGCAATTGGAATGCTTTCCTTGAAATAACACTTTTTGAAATCATTGCTTAGGTTAGGTTTTGTTTTGTGTTTTTGTTCCCTATCTATGTTTGTACATAGAATAGTAATTGAGCATATGTAATTGACTTTACTTGCATCCTTTCATATATTTAGAAATTTATTATGCTTTGGATATCATAATAATTCATTTGATGCAATGATCATTTATGTCAATTAAGTCATCTTTAATTGATCAAAGTCAATTTCTCTCTCATGTGATCTCTTGGTATAGTTTTTATCATATTTGAAAATTGAGTTAAGTATGAAACTCGAGATCAATTTTTGGTTGAATATCTTATATCTTAGATAATTGATAGCCAATTGAGGGGGAGTCTATCAAAATGTTTATGCTCAAAAGATGTGGAAAGAGTTACATCCCAATGAGGAGTGTTAAAACTACCACCACATAGAGGAAAGAGCTACCACCTCGGTCGTTCGAGTACTGTGTGCAGCTACCACATGTATACCAAGCATGGTTTTTTCGTGATTGAATAGATAAAATGCTTTTTGGAATACTTGACTCTGTCAAATTCCAAGGTTGGTATAAGGTGGGGATTTTATTGAAAGATGCTCAAAGAGCCACTCCTTACAATAAATTGATTAGATATATTATCTAACTTATTTGGGATTTCAAACATCTATCGATCTTGGTACTTTATTTTCTTTACCATATTGATGATTTGATAAACGCATTACTCATAAGATCATGATAGATGTCATTGAACTTGTTCAACTTTAAAGGATTTAATTGTTATAAATTTTCATTTCATTACTTGGATATTATTGATAGATTTAGCATAATCTATTTTTTTTTTATGTGAAATGATGACTTTTGTTTAAAGTTGACATGCAAAAGTGCTTACATACTTTTTCTAGATTTTCTGAAATTTTCCTAAATTTTTCTGAAGAAAAAGTTTGGAGCCGATCCGGACCGGAATATCCGTTCCTGATCCCGAACGCAGGAATTTCCTGCGGGTAGCCGTTCCGGACTGGATTCTTGATCCGTTCCGGACCGCGGCTAGGGTTTTATAAGAAACAAAAGGGTTTTCATTTCTTTTTACTACAATCTTTTGTTTCCAAGTCTCCAGAGCTTCTCTCTCTAGAAATCAACCGATTTGGAGCCTTTCTAACTCAAGTTCTTCGGATCAAAGTGAGTTTTCATGATCAAAACTACGGTTTTTCACAGTTTTTCTCTATTTTCTCAAAACGTGCATGAAAATCTTGTATCTTTTTCGTTTGAGATTGGTTTTTGGTCAAATTTCTTTTGAACTAAGAACTCTGAGTAGATTAGTTTTGATTATATGCTTGGTATTCTCTTGATTAACGGATTTTTAGGCTTCAATTTCTGAAAAATTGTTCTTGATGGTCACTTTATTCAATTCTCGGTAATCTACGCAGAGCCAAAGTGAACCATCCTTCTTCTTCACGAACAACATCGGCGCTCCCCAAGGCGACACACTCGGTCTAATAAAGCCCTTGTCCATCAAATCCTGGAGTTGCACCTTCAACTCTTTCAGCTCTGCCGGTGTCATCTGGTAAGGAGCCTTGGAGATTGGCGTAGTTCCCGGAACTACGTCAATCATAAACTCAATCTCTCTGTCTGGCGGCATGCTCGTCAACTCTGGTGGAAAAACATCCGGGAACTCGCGGACAATGCGAATATCCTCGAGTCCCGGAGCAGCCGTAGGCCCCTCAACTACACTAGCCAAAAAGGCTACGCAACCTCTACGAATCATCTGCCTCGCCCTTGAAGTCGAAACCATAGTGGCGAAGATAACACTCTGACATCCCCGGTACACAAACACCTCCTGGCCTGGCTATCTAAAAGTAACCGTCCTCGCGGCACAGTCAATAGTCGCGAAATACCGAGCCAGTCAATCCATCCCCAGAACCACATCAAATTCTCGCAGCTGTCTCAAGACCATCAGGTCTGCTGGCATAATCCAGGACTCGATCTGCATCGGGCAGGACCAACAACACTCCTCCACGTGCAAAGTATGATCAGGAATCTAAACCTCTCGTGCACGTGGTAACCGTCCTATCTCTAACCCATGTAATGATGCAAATGATCTACTAACAAAAGAATGCGATGCTCCACTATCAAATAAAGTGCGAACTCTAATGCCCGAAAGTAAAGTGATACCTGCCATCACATGGTCGGCTGCTGAGGAGTCCTCCACCTGGGCTGCATAAACTCGACCACTCTGGGCCGGCGGCCGGTGGTCAGAAGGGTGGGAAGAAGGTGATCTGCTCGCTGGAGCATAAGGCCGCTAGGCTGACAATCGCTGCTGAGATGAAAAAGGGGCCGATGGTGAAGAAGGTGCTGCTGATGTCGAGAGAGGGCATGTAGCTCGAATGTGGCCAGACTGTCCACATCGGTAGCAGCGACCCCACCTCAAATCACAAGTGTCTGACGGAGGCTGTCCTCTGCAGAAGATACACCTATCCGAAGACCGGGACTGCCTTGACTGCTGCTGCTGCCTCTGGGGCTGCTGTTGAGACCTCTGTTGTCTCGGCTGTGACCTCTGCTGCTTCTGCTGCTGCGGCCTCTGGGATCCACCAGGCCCTCGTCACTCAGAACGCCTACGGCCATGGAACTGGGGTCGTGACGGTCTCCACGAACTGGTCTGTCCTCCATCATCTGGTGCTGGTCGTGTAGGGCCCCAGAACCCCATGTAGCTTTTCCCGTGAATCCACTGTGTAAAACACCTATTGATGGTGTGTCTGGCCCATATGTTACGGCATTCTGGTGTTGGCATATTTCGTGAGTCAAGTCAGTGAGTTGAGTCGGAGTCTTAAAGGATCAAATTGTCAATCAGCAATCAAAGACCTAGAGAAGATTCAACAAGAGCTCAAGTTGACACTCAGTGTCTTGAGTCTTGAAGATTGAAGTTGAAGAATTGTGGATCAGTTACATCAATCTGAAGAAGAAAGTATTCAAGAGGATCAGGTATGTTTAACTAAATAATTGTGGTGATCCGAATACTTTCTTATAGTGTAGAAACACTTGGATGAACTTTTATTTGCATAAAAATCAAAAACTGGACATGGGACATGTTCAGGATCCGGATCAGACCTTGCAATCCGGATCCCGAAGGGTACTTGTTCATTGGCAATTTCAATCCGGATCCTAGGCCATTCCGATCCGGATCCCGAACATGGGACTTTGCTGAATTGCATGAACGATCCGGATCGGACCTTGCAATCCGGATCCCGAACCCTTGGTTTTCTGGAATCGTCAATCTCGTTACGACGATCCGGATCGCAGTAAATCCGATCCGGATCGCCGTCCTGAAAATTTCCAGATAAGGTATGTTTTTGATTCTTATCTCTTTCCAAAGGTTTCTAAACTATAAATAGACACTTAGGGTTTCTCAAAAACGTGGGAGCTACGGCCGATCATTTTATAAAACTCTTGAGAGCAACCCTAGAGGCTAGGTTTTTATCGATCTTCTTTATAGCCTCTTTTAGGTCAATTCGATGGTTCTTTCAAGAACATATCTTTTGTCGAATTGATCTAATCTTTGCTTAGAGATTTCTTCTATGGTTCCTCAATGAGAATCTAAGCAAAGGATCACCATCGAAGTCAATATTCTTATCGACTGAGTTTGCGTCGTGGATTCGACGTGGCATCGTGGATTCGGTGTGCTAAAGGCGTTTCGTGGATTCGAAACGTGTGCTCGTGGATTCGAGTGGCGTTCGTGGATTCGAACGTGTGCAGTGGACGTGCAAAATCGGTGGAGTGCGAGGTCCAAGAAATTGAAGGAGGGGTTAAATCCGTGGAGACGGTAATCACCTTGTTATTCTTCTTTTCTTAGGGATTGTTATTGCGTGGATATCCAACCGGTCAGCGCAAGGTCCGAAGAAGCTGAAGGAGGGGTTGAGTCCGTGGAGTCGGTAATCACCTTGTTATTCTTCTATTCTTAGTGGATTGTTATTGCGTGTTGGTCCCGTGGTTTTTCTCCTGGATTGGAGTTTCCACGTAAATCTTGGTGTGCTGTTTTTATTTTCCGCATTGGTTTTTATTTTGCACTGAGATTGAGTTTTTAAGTATTACACCTATTCACCCCCCCTCTAGTTGTTTGATAGTACCTATTTAGATCCTTGTGGATCCTATAAAAACCTACAATTGGTATCAGAGCGGGTTTTAGGTTTATCTATCATGATGGGTGAAAGTGGTAATATTTATAGACCTCCTCTTTTTGATGGGACTAATTATGCTTATTGGAAAGTGCGGATGAGAGCTTTTCTCATCACAATTGATGAGCGGGTATGGCAAACCTTGGAACACGGTTGGGTGCATCCTGTTGAGGAAGTAGGAAATTCTACTACCCCAAAACCTCGCTCTAGATGGTCCAAAGAGGATTTTGAAAGATCTTCTTACAATGGGAAAGGTATGAACGCTTTATTTAATTCTCTTTCCTCGACTGAGTTCACACGAATTTCCGTGTGTGAAACCGCAAAGAAAATTTGGGATATTCTCAAAATTACACATGAGGGTACTAATCTTGTAAAAATTCAAAAGCTCCAGATGCTTACAAGTCAATTTGACTCTATTCATATGGAAGAGCATGAATTGTTTACAGATTATTACACTAGACTTCAAGATGTAATAAATACATGTGCTAATTTAGGAGAAAAGATCCCGGAGTCGAAAATTGTAAGAAAGATACTTCGGACTCTTCCGGAACGGTTTAGGGCAAAGGTTACCGCCATTGAAACCGTTAGTCATCCGGATGAGATGAGTATAGAGGAATTAGTAGGTGCTTTGCAAACTTATGAAATGACTTTTCCTACTAATCAAGTTTCTTCCAAGTCTTCTTCTAAGCTTACAGGTATTGTATTCAAATCAACAAAGGAAGAAGATAGCGAATCAAGTTCCAACGATGAAATCTCTTTTGCCGATTTTGAAGAACAATTGGCGCGGATCGTAAAGAAATTTCGTCGGAAGTTTTGGAAGAATCGAACCGATGGATCTTCATCCACGAAATCTTCTAAAGGATCATCGGGTTCTAAATCCTCTAAACTCAAAAGCTTTGCAAAACCTTCTAAAGAAAAAGAAAAAGATGATTTCGAAGGGGAAATCCAATGCTATCGATGCAAAGGCTACGGCCATTTTTCAATGGATTGTCCTTCTAAGAAATCATATAAAAAGAAGGCTTTGCAAGCGAAAACTTGGGACGATTCTACTTCTAATGAATCAACCTCAAGTAAAGAGGAAAAAGAAAAAATCGTTGCTTCTCATGCCTCTCATTTTCCCTCTTCTAATAATTGTTTATCATCTTTAGTCACTGACTCTACTCCTTTGATTTTGTATGAAACATCAACAACCGGCGGAGAGTCATCAAGTGAGGGGGAGTCGGACGAGGAAGAACTCGTTGAGGCATATCAACAACTTCTTGCGGAATCTAAGAAGATGGCCAAACATATCAAGAAGTTGAGGAAGCAACGACTTGAGAATCAAGACGAGAATCATGCTTTAAAGATCAAACTTCATGATCTCGAGGATGAACGAGAGCTTTTATTGAATAATAATAAAATCCTCCAAGAAAAGATAAATCAATCGGAAACGGTCGTTAATTCCCATATTAACAAGATTGATTTTCTTGAAAAGCACTTTGAGGAAATTCATGTCACCAACCAAGCATTGACCAAGCAAGTTCATCAACTTAAATCCGACATACAAAGGATTTCAACCGGTTCCAAGAAACTTGAATGTATGTCCGGATTAGGTCAAACAAGCAAGGTTGGTTTGGGATTCAAAAAGAACCAAACTGTGAATGCTTCAAGTTCCACAATGAAATTGAAAGGAAGAACTTGTCACTTATGTGGACTTGAAGGACATTTGGTGAAGGATTGCCCGAAAAAGAGAAAGAAAAATTCTTCGGCAACTTCGTCTACGGAGCGAACTCAACGGAATCAAATGACACATCAAGTCAAAGGAGTTCACTCAACCCACCAAAGGTCTGAGCCACATCATCAATCATACAAGTGGATCACTGCGAGGCAAAGACCTAAGGTGGATCAACAGTCAAAGCTATCATCTCCCAACCACAATGAATCAAGACAACCCAGAATTCGACAATTTTGGATTCGGAAAGGTGATATCTTTCCTTGTCTTAAGTTCTAATTAGCTTATGACTGTATGTAATGCTTTGATTGGTTTTCCCTTCATATCTTTCTTAATCTTTGCATTACATGGGTTTCAATGCTCTTCGTTTTTATACTTTGTTTTTGAACAAAAGGGTTTTTACTGAACAAGTGCATTGAATAAAAAGGGCTTCACGTTTATTCACTCCAAATTAATTTTATATGGATTATCAACTTTACTCCATAATCATAATCTTGAAGATACTTCATTATTGGAGTTTTTGATATTATAAGCATCAAATTTTAGAAATCATGTGTGATCTTTAGATGCTTAATCTATCTCGGTTGTGTGAATTCATTGTGATAAACGTGAGACAACCGATAGACTAAAATTTGGGATATAATTCTTTCACGTAAGAGATTGCATTCTTACAAGGGTATTGAAATAATTTGCAAAAGATGTGGAAAGAGTTACATCCGAAAGGAGTGTGAAAACTACCACCACATGTTGGAAAGAGCTGCCACCCCGGTCGTCCGGTCTGTGTGTGAAGCTACCACATGTTATGGATGCTTGAAAATTATTTATGAAATTTTGTTTAGTTGAAGCATTCGGAGATTTAAATTTAAAGCTCTTATTTTGAACAATCTCCTGGTTGGTATAAGGTGGGATAGTTGAAAGATGCTCAAAGAGCCACCCTTAGGTATTTTAGTGCTTATCTCAAATTTGAAAGGGTAAGAAATCAAATTGATGTCATTTGGAAATCTCTGTAAGTCATCTTTGTACATCCGTTACATCTTGATAGACTTTGGATCTCAAGATTATTTTTGATGACTTGTGTTTGATGAATATAACATGAAAAACGGTTTATAATGTTTTACCTTTATTTTTCATGATTTTGGAGTAAATCTTTTTAATTTTGTGAAATTAATTGGATTGAATGACATCTGTGTGAATTCCCTGTTTAAAAGCACTTAAATTGATTTCTTGATGGAATACAAATCGGTATTTGAAAAGATTCTAAAATCTGGATTTGTTTCAAGAAATTAATTGATTTTTGCTTTCTGGTACAGGTACGCAATCTGCATTTTTGTTATATACCAGAACTGAGCTTTTATCTCTCTTTCTCTATGAACTAATGTTGTTAGTGATTTCCTTTTGTCTAGTATGTTCACTGTTTGACAATTTGTGACAAAAAGGGGGAGAACAGAAATTAATGATCGTATCACAAAGGGGGAGAACATAAATGCTCAAGATAGGGGGAAAACATGGAGAACATGGAGAACATGTTAGAGATGCTCTTGATAGGGGGAGATAAAGAAAGGACTGAAAGAGCCGAAAAACAAAAGAACCAAAAGGACGAATCAAATGTAGCATTTTAATTTCTAACGACTAACGTTTGATTTTGTTTGGAGTTTTGTTTTGCAGGAATTACATCACTTTAAGACTCCAAGTCCTAAGTCATAGAGTATGTTCTAGGACTGTTTGGTTCAAATGTAATTTTGTATTTATTGGATCTTTCACGCAAAGAAAATCAATGTTTTGGTGATAACATTGAATTTCAACTTTTTGGTTTAAGATGAGTGACTTGAGCGCTTTTATGTATTTTTGGGTTTTGTCACGAAATTGCCAAAGGGGGAGATTGTTACGGCATTCTGGTGTTGGCATATTTCGTGAGTCAAGTCAGTGAGTTGAGTCGGAGTCTTAAAGGATCAAATTGTCAATCAGCAATCAAAGACCTAGAGAAGATTCAACAAGAGCTCAAGTTGACACTCAGTGTCTTGAGTTTTGAAGATTGAAGTTGAAGAATTATGGATCAGTTACATCAATCTGAAGAAGAAAGTATTCAAGAGGATCAGGTATGTTTAACTAAATAATTGTGGTGATCCGAATACTTTCTTATAGTGTAGAAACACTTGGATGAACTTTTATTTGCATAAAAATCAAAAACTGGACATGGGACATGTTCAGGATCCGGATCAGACCTTGCAATCCGGATCCCGAAGGGTACTTGTTCATTGGCAATTTCAATCCGGATCCTAGGCCATTCTGATCCGGATCCCGAACATGGGACTTTGCTGAATTGCATGAACGATCCGGATCGGACCTTGCAATCCGGATCCCGAACCCTTGGTTTTCTGGAATCGTCAATCTCGTTACGACGATCCGGATCGCAGTAAATCCGATCCGGATCGCCGTCCTGAAAATTTCCAGATAAGGTATGTTTTTGATTCTTATCTCTTTCCAAAGGTTTCTAAACTATAAATAGACACTTAGGGTTTCTCAAAAACGTGGGAGCTACGGCCGATCATTTTATAAAACTCTTGAGAGCAACCCTAGAGGCTAGGTTTTTATCGATCTTCTTTATAGCCTCTTTTAGGTCAATTCGATGGTTCTTTCAAGAACATATCTTTTGTCGAATTGATCTAATCTTTGCTTAGAGATTTCTTCTACGGTTCCTCAATGAGAATCTAAGCAAAGGATCACCATCGAAGTCAATATTCTTATCGACTGAGTTTGCGTCGTGGATTCGACGTGGCATCGTGGATTCGGTGTGCTAAAGGCGTTTCGTGGATTCGAAACGTGTGCTCGTGGATTCGAGTGGCGTTCGTGGATTCGAACGTGTGCAGTGGACGTGCAAAATCGGTGGAGCGCGAGGTCCAAGAAATTGAAGGAGGGGTTAAATCCGTGGAGACGGTAATCACCTTATTATTCTTCTTTTCTTAGGGATTGTTATTGCGTGGATATCCAACCGGTCAGCGCAAGGTCCGAAGAAGCTGAAGGAGGGGTTGAGTCCGTGGAGTCGGTAATCACCTTGTTATTCTTCTATTCTTAGTGGATTGTTATTGCGTGTTGGTCCCGTGGTTTTTCTCCTGGATTGGAGTTTCCACATAAATCTCGGTGTGCTGTTTTTATTTTCCGCATTGGTTTTTATTTTGCACTGAGATTGAGTTTTTAAGTAATTACACCTATTCACCCCCCCTCTAGTTGTTTGATAGTACCTATTTAGATCCTTGTGGATCCTATAAAAACCTACACCATAGTGCATCAAAGGGATGCCATAGATGGACCCTGCGAGGTATCGATAGATGGATTGGCCTTCGGCTGCTTTTGTCGAATTTTAGCAAAGGTTTTGGGCCAAACAGAGGTTGGATTTGGATTCAGCACGGAAAAATGCTTGAAAACGGTTATTTGCTTGTTTAATTCTGAGTCCGGATGCCCAAAAAGGGACTCCCGGAAGTTTTCAGTGGATTCTGGTGCATGGGAGAGGCCGTAGACCGGCTGGGTGCCACATGGCGGCCTGTTATTGGCCGGTTTACTGAGCGCAGTCCACATAGCAGCGCCGGGTGGTGCATGGACCCGGCGGGGGGACACGTGGCGCCCCAGGAGTGGCCGGCGCGCGATGCGCGGTCCACGGAACCCCGCGCTGGTGCATAGACCGGGCGCGGGGACACATGGCAGCAAGAGATTGGCGGGCTATTTCAGCGCGGTCCACGGCAGGGTACGCCGGCGCCTCGGGGCGCGTGCGCTTGTGGGGGGCAGGCGGCGCGACAGGCAAGGCAGCGCGACCGGTCGGCGGGTCGCGCGGCGGGCCACGTGTCGCCCGCTGATTCGCGAGCGCCACCCACCGGGTTGACCGGTGGTGGGGACATGTGGCGGCTTCCTGCTTGGCTTGCACGGCTGTCCCGTGTTCTGGGACACGTGTCGAGCCCAGGTTCGGCCACGTGGCTGCATCCGACTGGGCTTGCACGGCTGTTCTGTGTTCGGGACGCGTGTCTAGCCCAGGACGATTCGGGCGCTGGCTGGGATCCCGTTTGCGGAGCGGGCCGGGCCGTTGTGCTGCACTGTGCGCGCCCGAAAGCCAGTTTCGAGCGCTCGAAAGACCGTTTCTAGCGCCTGAAACCGGGGACAAATCCGGTATTTTCGGATTTGTTTGTTTGTGCCTATAAATAGGGCCCGAAATCTAGTTCTTCTGGTTTTTCTCCCTCTTCGAGCCTTCTTCTCACAGAGCCCACTTTAGTAGTTTTGATCCATTTTTGGTGATACATCCACTGGAGGATTTTTGGGATTTTTGGTGGCACGCATTTCGAGATTTGCGGCATTTCGGCACAGTGCGACGTTCCTTCATCGGTGACTCCCTTCGTCGTGTTTCGGTGCGCAGACTCCCCTGGCTTACTCCTACCATCGTTTTCGACGATTCTTGCGCCGGGGTGTTCCTGAGAGGTAGGTCTTCCTTTTTTGTGTTGGTTTCATCGTATTCCAGAATTTTGGCATGGTTTCCGAGGAACTTTTGACCCCCCTGTTTGCTATGTGGTTTTTGGACAGCACCGGAGTATTTCGTTGATATCTTCGCGCTCGGACATCGGATTAAGGCGTGCAAATACTCTATTTATATCTACACATCGCAAGGAATGTCCTCGTATTTTTCTTGGAATTTTCTGAGTTTTTTGCGAAGGTGAAAATCCTACTTTTTCAGGGCAAAGTTCTACAGATTTTATACTTGGGATTTTTGAGGTGGTCACCTTGTTGATTTTGTAACTTGACCTACAAAACTCGGTTTGGGAGGTGCATGTACTCGTTTCGAAGGGCTCGATGCGACGATCGCAGCGGTATTTTTATTGGATTTTTTGGAGTCCCTCATATAGGTGAAAACAGAGCCTCTTCTTGACTGATTTTGGACAATGGTTGATTGTTTGTTTAATCGGGTACCGGTTGGTATTTTTGCAGTTGTTGCGGCAGGCGACGTATTCTTGGGCGTGAGCACTTTGGGACTTGGATTTAGCAATTGAGGTGGGTGGTTGTTGTATCCCTCTCTTTTGGTATGCTCACTAGGAACATCAGAGTATTCCGATGTTAGAAAATGCTGAACCTATTATTGATAAACCTTGCATGCAATAAGGGATTAAATAATTGATAGTTTATCCATGTAATTGAGATATGGGTATTTGGACATGATCATTATACCATAATCACTCCCTTTAAAATATGTATTTATCTGGCATAGCATGAGGAGTTATATGTAAGTACTTGAGATTATGCAAAAAGGGATCATCACTTTGAGACATTAGGGTTGGAGCTCGTTACTATATCATAACTATTCATGTGAATAGATTAGTTTATTGGGACATTACGATTTATTATATGTGAGCGCACTGGTGGACGCTTTTCCTTCTATTCTAGATGAGGACATTTGCATGTTTGTATGGACATCTAGATAGGCCACTATTTACTGCTACACTATCATTGGGATTTGATTTAGGAGAAACCATGTTGTCACCTCTTCTCCTTTCATTATGATACTTGGGGTGTGACGCCCCACTTCCCAGGGGGTCACCCATCCTAGAACTACTCTAGCTCTAGCACGCTTAACTCTCATGTTCCTCTTGGATTTTGCTACCATCCAAAATGCTATAGCCGGGTTAGAGATTTAGTCCTATTATATCATTTATATATAGGACTAATCCAAATTCCGGGGGTGTCACATTCTTCCCCCCTTTAAGCCCTGACGTCCACGTCAGGCTCAAGCACACTCACAAGCACCAGGCGATGTGAGACTCGTCTCGCTAGCCTTAGCCGACCTTGTGGGGAGCTGCACTCCACCCACAACGGTCATTAGCCGGGGAGCCTCGCTCTACCCGCTATATAATCCTAGCTCAGCCGAGACTCATCTCACATTTCCGGCTGGTGAATGGCTCTGATACCAACTGTGATGCCCCACTTCCCAGGGGGTCACCCATCCTAGAACTACTCTAGCTCTAGCACGCTTAACTCTCATGTTCCTCTTGGATTTTGCAACCATCCAAAATGCTATAGCCGGGTTAGAGATTTAGTCCTATTATATCATTTATATATAGGACTAATCCAAATTCCGGGGGTGTCACATGGGGTATTACTCGGGTTGAGCAGGGTTGTAGGATAGTATAGCCGGGTTTGTTGAGTGGGTTCGTCATACTAGATTGGGGTTTTGGTTATTGCGGCAACCGCGGACATTGGGCGGTTGACCGGATGTTTACTTATGCATCAGATTGGGGATAGGATTCCTCTAGTGGATGGAGTTTCTGTCACGCCCCGGGGCGATACTGCGCCCCGGCTCGCCAACAGATCCGCCGCCCGTACGGGAAGCCCCGTATAGGCGTAGCGACTAACCTGCAAAGAAACATCTACACTAGCAGATATCAGAGCTGAAAGAGAAAAGCTGGAAGGAAATACATAAAATAAGACTACAACTTTTAAATATACAGACCATCCTCACCAGAAAACAGGAGTCTCTCATAAAAGCAGGAAAGGAAGGTACAACTCAAAACCTCACTACAAAAGTCACTCGACATAACACACACCAAAATGGAACTGGGGTACATCTACTCACACACAGAAGACGACAGGAGGGGATCTATCTCGCGACGCCCTTACCTCGGTCAGAAGGAGCTGGATCAGCAACAGGAGCTGCAGGAACTGGAGCAGAAGTCCCTGGGGAGAAAACACCACGACGGGTGTGAGAACTACATCCCACAGTAGTTCTCAGTGGGTGCCGCCAACAAGCCCGACGGTCTGCCCACTAAGTCTACCAGAGGCAAAAGTAACATATGCAGTGCTATAAGGAGAGCTAGGAAAGGTAACTCTACAGCTACTATGCCTCTATCTAGATGCTCAACAGTGGAACAGAAAGAACATAATGCCACAACTAACTCTCATCCCTGATCACCCAATCAAAACTGACTGCCACAACGGGTCCAGTCAAACCTGCGCCAACCTACTGCCGTTACGTCCCGGAGGAGCGGACTTACGTAGGGCGTCCGTGGCTGCCAACGAAAGCACAGCCAGAGGGACCACCGCGACGACAAGTCGCTAAGGAACATCTCAAACTCACACCGGTACACAACCCGGTCTCGCCTACTCCGGAGTGGCCCTCGAGGGGAGCGACCCGCTCGAGTCAAAGTAACCCATAAGTATCACTGTATAGTATCACTGTAAAGCTCAAATGTGGCTCATGCAGGCTATGATCCAATCTTCGATCAATAAGATCGACTACCAAACAAATCACTGTCTCACACACTAGCTGGAATCTACACCGCTGAAACCCACTGTCTCTCTGACAGTTTCCAAGAACCCAGATCTACCATCACTATCACTCTCCCAAAGAAATCAAATCTACAGACTGCTATCAACTCCACTCGGTCCCCAGACACGAGTGCAAATGCATCCCACAACCGACCGACCTCTCGGCCCACAACTTGGGCGAGGAAAAGCTAAGTCCAAGGTGAAATAAAGTATCGTGATGTGGAATGTCTAGAGCAATAAAAACCTAGCCCAAGTTGGAGTTTTTCTACAGACTGGCTGAACATGATACATATGACAGGGGTGCTAGGTCAAATTCCAAGATTTCATTACTTAACATAGTACCGGAATCAAAAGATTCAACAACTGATATACAAGATACAACATACAGTTTTTCACATGCTAATACTCCAATTTCTAACATGCATGATCCTACACACCTAGAATTAGTACACAGTCCAGAGTTCTTGGAAGCAAGGTCACCCACCTGAAAGTGCTAACTGTCCAAAATGGCACAGCTGAGAAAGCCCACAACTGTCAAATCACAAATCCCACCAAGCCAACATCACGGTAGAGGTGCTCACAAACTCCTGGGTACAAACATACACCAAAATTACACTTTAATTCACACAAATTCCACATTCCCCAAAATCTGTGGTGAACAGTCCCACTAACACGAAATTTTCACCTGAAAAACTTCCTCCAAAAATTCCAATAAAAATATGACGGCGATCCTCGCGAAGAGTAGATGTCGATAGAGTCCTGAAACGTCGAATTCCGATGTCCGGATGAGGAGATAAAAATCCGACAAGTAGGTGCTGTCCAAATCAACCAACAGTCGCAAAGGGGGTTAAAAATGTACCCAGAACCCCAAGAAAAGCTCGGATCCAGAAAAAGTGTCCAACACGAAAAATGTAGATTTACCTCTTACGAAACCGTCACCGCAGAAATCGTCCAAAAATAATGTCGGGGTAGCCCGGTAGACCTCCCGGACTAAACTGCGACGGAAATGGGCCTCCAACAGTAGATCGTCGCTCCGCACCCCGATGCAGAAGTCGCCGTCGTCGCGGCCTCCAAAAATCCTGAGCTTCCGCCAAAAGATGCACAAGAGGGAGAGAAACAACTTTGGTGAAGGGCTCCAAGTGAAAAGCTTTCGGAAAAAGCTTCAAAACGAGGCCCCTTGAGGCCTTTTTATAGGCCTCACCCGAAACAGCCCGGAAAAACAAGTCAATGGGCTTTGGGCCCAAAATTTCGGGCGCCCGGAACATTCGGGCGGCTACAGTGTTGGGCCGGGCCCAACACTGTTCACGCCCGAATCCACCAGGAGCCGCCACGTGGCCCGCCGAACAGCAAACAGCTGTTCGGCCCACCCGCTGGCTGCCACGTGGCCCGCCCCCGCACAGTGAGGCGGTTGGCGCCCGCCAATCAGCGGGCGACACGTGTCCACCCCGGTTGACCCGCTGACCGGTCGGCGGCCGCGCCGGGCGCGCGGCATGGCCCCGACGTGGGCACGCGCCCCGAGGCACCGACCCCGACTCCGTGCGCCGCGCACGGTGCGCCCGCGAACCAGAGGGCGACACGCGTCCCCTACACCCGGTCCACGCATTCAACAGGAATTCAGTGGACCGCGCCGCATGCACCGACCAACCGGAGGCTGCCACGTGGCCCCGCATTGGTCCATGCACCGCCGCGCTCACCCGGTAGACCGCGCGCCTTGCGCCCGCCAATCAGGCGGTGCCACGTGTCCATGCGCCGGGTCTGTGCACCCAGCCGCGCAGCTCTGTGGACCGCGCATCCTGAACCGGCCAATGACAGGCCGCCACGTGGCATCCCGGCGGTCTACGGCCCCTCCCATGCACCATTTTCCACTGAAAACTTCCGGGAGTCCGTTTTTGGGCATCCGGACTCAGAAATAACAAGCAAATAGCCGTTTTCAAGCGTTTTTCCGTGCTGAATCCATTTCCGACCTCTGTTGGGCCTAATTCTTTTCCAAAATTTCGGCAAACTCAGCCGAAGGCCTACACAGCTAATAATAACACACAGGGTCCATCTGTGGCATCCCATTGACGCACCATGGGCCAGATACACCAACGCTAGGTGCTCTAACAGTGGATTCATCGGAAGAACGCTGCATGGGAATTTGGGCCACTACATCCTCCCCCACTAAAAGGAAGTTTCGTCCTCGAAACGAAGTAAGGTAGAACAGGCGTACCTCAACCAGTAGTCTCGAACAGAAAAGGGTAAGCAGATCTCATCTCTGTCTCTAGCTCCCAAGTAGCCTCTCGCTCATCGTGATTGCTCCATAAGATCTTCACATACGGAATGGTCCGGTTGCGCAATTCCCTCACCTCACGAGCAAGAATCCGCAACGGCCGCTCCTCGTAAACCAGGTCCTCACCGATCTCCAAGGGAGTGAAGTCAACCACATGCGACGGATCAAAGACATATCTCCTCAGGGCTGAGACATGAAAAACATCGTGTACACCGGCCAAACGTGGAGGAAGAGCAACTCTATAAGCCACAGGGCCTACCCTCTCAAGTACCTCAAAGGGTCCAACAAAACGGGGACTAAGCTTCCCACGCACTCCAAATCTCCGGACCCCTTTCGAAGGCGAGACCTTTAAGAATACATGGTCACCAATCTGAAACTCCAGGTCTCGCCGTCGAGTATCTGCATAACTCCTCTGACGACTCTGGGCTACCTCAAGGTGTCGACGAACAACTCTGACCTTCTCCTCAGCCTCCAAAAGAAGATCAGGTCCCAAAGTCTTCCTCTCACCCACGTCACTCCAATACAAGGGTGACCGACACTTGCGTCCATACAACGCCTCAAACGGAGCCATCTGGATGCTCGCCTGATAGCTGTTGTTGTACGCAAACTCAACCAAAGATAAGTGTCGGTACCACCCCCCTCCAAAATCCATAACGCACGCTCTCAGCATATCCTCAAGGGTCTGTATAGTGCGCTCAGACTGGCCATCAGTCTGTGGGTGGAATGCAGTGCTGAATCTGAGCTGGGTCCCCAAAGCTGACTGTAAACTCCCCCAGAATCGTGACACAAACCTCGGATCCCGATCTGAAACAATCGACGCAGGTATCCCGTGTAGCCTCACTATCTCGTCCAAATACAACTGTGCCAGACGCTCCAGTGACCAAGTCATCTGAACCGGCAAGAAATGCGCTGACTTGGTGAGTCTATCAACAATAACCCAAATCGCGTCGGCTCCACTCTGCGCTCTCGGCAGCCCTGTAACAAAGTCCATGGTGATGTGGTCCCATTTCCACTCGGGAATTGGAAGACTTTGCAACTTGCCAGCAGGAACCCGGTGCTCTGCTTTCACTTGCTGGCAAGTTAAACAGTGAGCCACGAATCTTCCAACGTCCCGCTTCATTCCGGACCACCAAAAATGTGCCTTGAGGTCCTTATACATCTTAGTACCACCAGGATGAATGGTATAAGGTGTATAATGAGCCTCACCCAAAATCAGGTCTCTGATCTCTGAATCCGAAGGCACACACACTCGGTCCCTGTACCGCAGTACTCCCGAGCTATCCACTGTAAAATCCCCTATAAGATCTGCCTGAATCTGTGATCTAATCCTCTCCAAGTGGGGGTCCTCACTCTGCGTCTCCCTAATCCTGTCCAACAGAGTGGGCTGCAAGACCATAGACATCAGTCTAGCAGAGACCCCAGGGGATACAACCTCAATCTGGAGTCGCCTCAACTGCTCAATCAACGGGGCCTGCTGCGTGACCAACATGCTCAAGCTCTGCACTGACCTCCGACTCAAAGCATCTGCTACCACATTGGCCTTGCCGGGATGATAGGGGATACTCACATCGTAATCCTTCAGTAACTCCAACCACCGGCGTTGCCTCAGGTTCAGCTCCTTTTGAGTAAACAGATACTTTAAGCTCTTATGATCCGTGTAGATCTCACAATGCTCACCGTAGAGGTAATGCCGCCACAACTTCAATGCGAACACCACAGCTGCCAGCTCTAAATCATGAGTAGGGTAATTCTTCTCATAATCCTTTAGTTGCCGTGAAGCATAAGCAATTACCCTCCCATGCTGCATCAAGACACAACCCAAACCGCTGTGCGAGGCGTCACTGTAAATCACGTAGCCATCACCCATCACTGGCAGTGTAAGAACTGGTGCTGAAATCAGTCTCTTCTTCAGCTCCTCAAAACTCCGCTGACACTGCTCAGTCCAAATGAACCTCATCCCCTTCCTAGTCAAACAGGTCAGGGGAGTAGAGAGCTTCGCAAAGCCCTCTACAAACCGACGGTAGTAGCCAGCCAAGCCCAGAAAGCTCCGGACCTCAGTCACCGTCGTCGGTCTCGGCCAATCCCGAACTGTATCAATCTTCGTCGGGTCAACTGCCACTCCTGCGGCTGATACCAAGTGGCCCAAGAATGCAACCTCCCGAAGCCAAAACTCGCACTTCTTAAGCTTGGCATACAGCTTCTTCTCACGTAGAAGCTGCAGCACTATCCTCAAGTGCTCCTCATGATCCACATCGCTCCGGGAGTAGATCAAGATGTCATCAATGAACACAACCACAAACAAGTCTAAGTACGGCTGAAATACCCGGTTCATCAAATCCATGAAAGCAGCTGGGGCATTAGTCAAACCAAACGGCATAACCGTAAACTCATAATGCCCATACCGGGATCGAAAAGCCGTCTTAGGGATGTCCTCGGCCCTCACCCTCAACTGGTGGTAACCTGACTGAAGATCAATCTTCGAAAACACTGTGGCTCCCTGCAACTGATCAAATAAATCATCTATCCGTGGAAGAGGGTACTTGTTCCGGATGGTCACTTTATTCAACTCCCGATAATCCACACACAAACGAAGCGACCCATCCTTCTTCTTCACAAATAAAACTGGCGCTCCCCACGGAGAAACACTAGGCTGACAAAGCCCCTATCCATAAGATCCTGAAGCTGGGCCTTCAACTCCCTCAACTCGGCAGGTGCCATCCTATAAGGCGCCTTCGAGATTGGTGCGGTTCCCGGTACCACATCAATCACAAACTCCACCTCCCTCTCCGGCGGCATCGTCATCAACTCAGGGGGAAACACATCTGGGAACTCGCGGACAACAGGAATATCCTCGAGTCCCAGTGCCGCCGTAGGCACCTCCACAATCGTCGCTAAGAAAGCGGTGCAGCCCCTACTATCAACCGCCTAGCCCTCGCCGAAGAAACGGTCATCGCAAAGAATGTGCTCTGGCAGCCTCTGAAGACAAACTCCTCCTGTCCAGGCTCGCGGAGGGTCACCGTCCTCTCTCTGCAGTCTATAACAGCATAGTACCTCGACAACCAATCCATACCTAGCACGACGTCGAAATCCTGGAGCTGCCGCAAGACAAGCAAGTCTGCCGGCAAAATCCAGGATCCCAACTGCACAGGGCAATCCCTACAATACTCCTCGACATGCAAGACATGATCTGGTATCTGAACCTCTAATGCATGCGATAAAGAAACTACCTCTATACCATGAAGGGATGCAAATGCTCTACTGATAAAAGAATGCGATGCACCGGTATCAAAGAGAGTACGAGTACGAACTGCAGAAATCAAAATAATACCTGCGACGACATGCTCTGCTGCTGTAGCATCCTCTACCTGAGCGGCATAGACTCGACCGCTCGGCGCCGGGGGATGTCGCTCTGGCTGTCGCGAGGACGATGGAGCAAAATCTGGCCTACCGGAGGTCGCCGAAGGTCCTGCTGACTGACGAGGAACGAAGGATGCAGAAGCTGATGAAGGAGCTGGGTAACCTGCCCTGGGGCACGCCCTCGCGAAGTGACCGGTCTGCCCGCAACGGAAGCAGCGGTCCCGACCCTGCGGGCACTGGGCTGGTGAGTGCGGTCCTCCACAGATGATACAACGGTCGGGGCGCGGCTGCCGCGAAGTCTGCTGCTGCTGCGAAGACTGCTGCTGCTGCGTAGACTGCTGCTGTCGAGGTGGTCGACGCTGCTGCTGCTACTGGAACTGACGAGATCCCCCAGATCTCTGCCGCCCCTGATACCCCCGTCCCTGAGAGTGGAAACGGGGTGGTCTCGGGGGTCCCTGCCTACTCGACTGCCCCTCCTCAACTGCGCGGGGCGCTTCGCCCCAGTAGTCACAACGGGGGCTGGAGTCACCTCTGCCATCACGACCTCACCACCCTCCACATAAAGTGCCTGCTCCATCGAGGCCTCTAAAGTCTGCAATCTGAGGGAGCGGACCAACTGATAAATGTCCCGACGCAACCCTCTCTCGAACATGTAGATCCGGTGGGTCTCATCTCTGGCCACGTGGGGCATACTAGCCAACAGCCGATTGAAATCGGCTATGTACGCATGTACGGGCCTATCTCCCTGGCGGAGATTCCTCAGCTGCTCCTCCAAGCTCTGTCGAACACTCTCGGGAAAGAAGGCCCCAAGAAGCATACCGCGAAACTCTGCCCAAGAGATAAACTGGGTCCCAGGCGGACCTGCGGGTCGCACACGCCGCCACCATGCCTCGGCGTTGCTCTCCAGAAAATGAGTAGCCAACAGAACTCGAAACCTCTCATCAATAAAAAGGCTCTCGAAATGGCGCTCCATAGCTGTAACCCAAGACTCAGCCGCCCACGGCTCAGCACTCATGCCCGAAAAGCGGGGTGGATCAAACTTGCGAAACCTCAACAAAAGACCCACCAAAACCTGCTGCTCTGCCAAAGTCAAAGATCCCGTCGTCCCAGACGGTGGCCTACTGGAAACAGGCTCAGCCGGAACTGCTGGTGCAGGCTGCACAACGGGGGTGCCACCACAGGGGAAGAAGGCACCGGAGAACTCTCAGGGGGTACCACCGCCGGCTGCGCTCTCC
>CM055068.1:10097196-10159072 GCA_029204045.2 Tillandsia leiboldiana
GGGGAAGCCCCGTAAGGCGTAGCGACTAACCTGCAAAGAAAACATCTACACTAGCAGATATCAGAGCTGAAAGAGAAAAGCTGGAAGAAATACATAAAATAAGACTACAACTTTTAAATATACAGACCATCCTCACCAGAATACAGGAGTCTCTCATAAAAGCAGGAAAGGAAGGTACAACTCAAAACCTCACTACAAAAGTCACTCGACATAACACACACCAAAATGGAACTGGGGTACATCTACTCACACACAGAAGACGACAGGAGGGGATCTATCTCGCGACGCCCTTACCTCGGTCAGAAGGAGCTGGATCAGCAACAGGAGCTGCAGGAACTGGAGCAGAAGTCCCTGGGGAGAAAACACCACGACGGGTGTGAGAACTACATCCCACAGTAGTTCTCAGTGGGTGCCGCCAACAAGCCCGACGGTCTGCCCACTAAGTCTACCAGAGGCAAAAGTAACATATGCAGTGCTATAAGGAAGAGCTAGGAAAGGTAACTCTACAGCTACTATGCCTCTATCTAGATGCTCAACAGTGGAACAGAAAGAACATAATGCCACAACTAACTCTCATCCCTGATCACCCAATCAAAACTGACTGCCACAACGGGTCCAGTCAAACCTGCGCCAACCTACTGCCGTTACGTCCCGGAGGAGCGGACTTACGTAGGGCGTCCGTGGCTGCCAACGAAAGCACAGCCAGAGGGACCACTGCGACAACAAGTCGCTAAAGAACATCTCAAACTCACACCGGTACACAACCCGGTCTCGCCTACTCCGGAGTGGCCCTCGAGGGGAGCGACCCGCTCGAGTCAAAGTAACCCATAAGTATCACTGTATAGTATCACTGTAAAGCTCAAATGTGGCTCATGCAGGCTATGATCCAATCTTCGATCAATAAGATCGACTACCAAACAAATCACTGTCTCACACACTAGCTGGAATCTACACAGCTGAAACCCACTGTCTCTCTGACAGTTTCCAAGAACCCAGATCTACCATCACTATCACTCTCCCAAAGAAATCAAATCTACAGACTGCTATCAACTCCACTCGGTCCCCAGACACGAGTGCAAATGCATCCCACAACCGACCGACCTCTCGGCCCACAACTGGGCGAGGAAAAGCTAAGTCCAAGGTGAAATAAAGTATCGTGATGTGGAATGTCTAGAGCAATAAAAACCTAGCCCAAGTTGGAGTTTTTCTACAGACTGGCTGAACATGATACATATGACAGGGGTGCTAGGTCAAATTCCAAGATTTCATTACTTAACATAGTGCGGAATCAAAAGATTCAACAATGATATACAAGATACAACATACAGTTTTACACATGCTAATACTCCAATTTCTAACATGCATGATCCTACACACATAGAATTAGTACACAGTCCAGAGTTCTTGGAAGCAAGGTCACCACCTGAAAGTGCTAACTGTCCAAAAGGCACAGCTGAGAAAGCCCACAACTGTCAAATCACAAATCCCACCAAGCCAACATCACGGTAGAAGTGCTCACAAACTCCTGGGTACAAAATACACCAAAATTACACTTTAATTCACACAAATTCCACATTCCCCAAAATCTGTGGTGAACAGTCCCACTAACACGAAATTTTCACCTGAAAAACTTCCTCCAAAAATTCCAATAAAAATATGACGGCGATCCTCGCGAAGAGTAGATGTCGATAGAGTCCTGAAACGTCGAATTCCGATGTCCGGATGAGGAGATAAAAATCCGACAAGTAGGTGCTGTCCAAATCAACCAACAGTCGCAAAGGGGGTTAAAAATGTACCCAGAACCCCAAGAAAAGCTCGGATCCAGAAAAAGTGTCCAACACGAAAAATGTAGATTTACCTCTTACGAAACCGTCACCGCAGAAATCGTCCAAAAATAATGTCGGGGTAGCCCGGTAGACCTCCCGGACTAAACTGCGACGGAAATGGGCCTCCAACAGTAGATCGTCGCTCCGCACCCCGATGCAGAAGTCGCCGTCGTCGCGGCCTCCAAAAATCTGAGCTTCCGCCAAAAGATGCACAAGAGGGAGAGAAACAACTTTGGTGAAGGGCTCCAAGTGAAAAGCTTTCGGGAAAAGCTTCAAAACGAGGCCCCTTGAGGCCTTTTTATAGGCCTCACCCGAAAAGCCCGGAAAAAAAACAAGTCAATGGGCTTTGGGCCAAAATTTCGGGCGCCCGGAACATTCGGGCGGCTACAGTGTTGGGGCCCAACACTGTTCACGCCCGAATCCACCAGGAGCCGCCACGTGGCCCGCCGAACAGCAAACAGCTGTTCGGCCCACCCGCTGGCTGCCACGTGGCCCGCCCCCGCACAGTGAGGCGGTTGGCGCCCGCCAATCAGCGGGCGACACGTGTCCACCCGGTTGACCCGCTGACCGGTCGGCGGCCGCGCCGGGCGCGCGGCATGGCCCGACGTGGGCACGCGCCCCGAGGCACCGACCCCGACTCCGTGCGCCGCGCACGGTGCGCCCGCGAACCAGAGGGCGACACGTGTCCCCTACACCCGGTCCACGCATTCAACAGGAATTCAGTGGACCGCGCCGCATGCACCGACCAACCGGAGGCTGCCACGTGGCCCGCATTGGTCCATGCACCGCCGCGCTCACCCGGTTAGACCGCGCGCCTTGCGCCCGCCAATCAGGCGGTGCCACGTGTCCATGCGCCGGGTCGTGCACCCAGCCGCGCAGCTCTGTGGACCGCGCATCCTGAACCGGCCAATGACAGGCGCCACGTGGCCATCCCGGCGGTCTACGGCCCCTCCATGCACATTTTCCACTGAAAACTTCCGGGGAGTCCGTTTTTTGGGCATCCGGACTCAGAACTAAACAAGCAAATAGCCGTTTTCAAGCGTTTTTCCGTGCTGAATCCATTTCCGACCTCTGTTGGGCCTAATTCTTTTCCAAAATTTCGGCAAACTCAGCCGAAGGCCCTACACAGCTAATAATAACACACAGGGTCCATCTGTGGCATCCCATTGACGCACCATGGGCCAGATACCACCAACGCTAGGTGCTCTAACAGTGGATTCATCGGAAGAACGCTGCATGGGAATTTGGGCCACTACATCCTCCCCACTAAAAGGAAGTTTCGTCCTCGAAACGAAGTAAGGTAGAACAGGCGTACCTCAACCAGTAGTCTCGAACAGAAAAGGGTAAGCAGATCTCATCTCTGTCTCTAGCTCCCAAGTAGCCTCTCGCTCATCGTGATTGCTCCATAAGATCTTCACATACGGAATGGTCCGGTTGCGCAATTCCCTCACCTCACGAGCAAGAATCCGCAACGGCCGCTCCTCGTAAACCAGGTCCTCACCGATCTCAAGGGAGTGAAGTCAACCACATGCGACGGATCAAAGACATATCTCCTCAGGGCTGAGACATGAAAACATCGTGTACACGGCCAAACGTGGAGGAAGAGCAACTCTATAAGCCACAGGGCCTACCCTCTCAAGTACCTCAAAGGGTCCAACAAAACGGGGACTAAGCTTCCACGCACTCCAAATCTCCGGACCCCTTTCGAAGGCGAGACCTTTAAGAATACATGGTCACCAATCTGAAACTCCAGGTCTCGCCGTCGAGTATCTGCATAACTCCTCTGACGACTCTGGGCTACCCTCAAGGTTGTCGACGAACAACTCTGACCTTCTCCTCAGCCTCCAAAAGAAGATCAGGTCCCAAAGTCTTCCTCTCACCCACGTCACTCCAATACAAGGGTGACCGACACTTGCGTCCATACAACGCCTCAAACGGAGCCATCTGGATGCTCGCCTGATAGCTGTTGTTGTACGCAAACTCAACCAAAGATAAGTGTCGGTACCACCCCCCTCCAAAATCCATAACGCACGCTCTCAGCATATCCTCAAGGGTCTGTATAGTGCGCTCAGACTGGCCATCAGTCTGTGGGTGGAATGCAGTGCTGAATCTGAGCTGGGTCCCCAAAGCTGACTGTAAACTCCCCCAGAATCGTGACACAAACCTCGGATCCCGATCTGAAACAATCGACGCAGGTATCCCGTGTAGCCTCACTATCTCGTCCAAATACAACTGTGCCAGACGCTCCAGTGACCAAGTCATCTGAACCGGCAAGAAATGCGCTGACTTGGTGAGTCTATCAACAATAACCCAAATCGCGTCGGCTCCACTCTGCGCTCTCGGCAGCCCTGTAACAAAGTCCATGGTGATGTGGTCCCATTTTCCACTCGGGAATTGGAAGACTTTGCAACTTGCCAGCAGGAACCCGGTGCTCTGCTTTCACTTGCTGGCAAGTTAAACAGTGAGCCACGAATCTTCCAACGTCCCGCTTCATTCCGGACCACCAAAAATGTGCCTTGAGGTCCTTATACATTCTTAGTACCACCAGGATGAATGGTATAAGGTGTATAATGAGCCTCACCCAAATCAGGTCTCTGATCTCTGAATCCGAAGGCACACACACTCGGTCCCTGTACCGCAGTACTCCCGAGCTATCCACTGTAAAATCCCCTATAAGATCTGCCTGAATCCTGTTGATCTAATCTCCTCTCCAAGTGGGGGTCCTTCACTCTGCGTCTCCCTAATCCTGTCCAACAGAGTGGGCTGCAAGACCATAGACATCAGTCTAGCAGAGACCCCAGGGATACAACCTCAATCTGGAGTCGCCTCAACTGCCTCAATCAACGGGGCCTGCTGCTGTGACCAACATGCTCAAGCTCTGCACTGACCTCCGACTCAAAGCATCTGCTACCACATTGGCCTTGCCGGGATGATAGGGGATACTCACATCGTAATCCTTCAGTAACTCCAACCACCGGCGTTGCCTCAGGTTCAGCTCCTTTTGAGTAAACAGATACTTTAAGCTCTTATGATCCGTGTAGATCTCACAATGCTCACCGTAGAGGTAATGCCGCCACAACTTCAATGCGAACACCACAGCTGCCAGCTCTAAATCATGAGTAGGGTAATTCTTCTCATAATCCTTTAGTTGCCGTGAAGCATAAGCAATTACCCTCCCATGCTGCATCAAGACACACCCAAACCGCTGTGCGAGGCGTCACTGTAAATCACGTAGCCATCACCCATCACTGGCAGTGTAAGAACTGGTGCTGAAATCAGTCTCTTCTTCAGCTCCTCAAAACTCCGCTGACACTGCTCAGTCCAATATGAACCTCATCCCTTCCTAGTCAAACAGGTCAGGGGCGTAGAGAGCTTCGCCAAAGCCCTCTACAAACCGACGGTAGTAGCCAGCCAAGCCCAGAAAGCTCCGGACCTCAGTCACCGTCGTCGGTCTCGGCCAATCCCGAACTGTATCAATCTTCGTCGGGTCAACTGCCACTCCTGCGGCTGATACCAAGTGGCCCAAGAATGCAACCTCCCGAAGCCAAAACTCGCACTTCTTAAGCTTGGCATACAGCTTTCTCACGTAGAAGCTGCAGCACTATCCTCAAGTGCTCCTCATGATCCACATCGCTCCGGGAGTAGATCAAGATGTCATCAATGAACACAACCACAAACAAGTCTAAGTACGGCTGAAATACCCGGTTCATCAAATCCATGAAAGCAGCTGGGGCATTAGTCAAACCAAACGGCATAACCGTAAACTCATAATGCCCATACCGGGATCGAAAAGCCGTCTTAGGGATGTCCTCGGCCCTCACCCTCAACTGGTGGTAACCTGACTGAAGATCAATCTTCGAAAACACTGTGGCTCCCTGCAACTGATCAAATAAATCATCTATCCGTGGAAGAGGGTACTTGTTCCGGATGGTCACTTTATTCAACTCCCGATAATCCACACACAAACGAAGCGACCATCCTTCTTCTTCACAAATAAAACTGGCGCTCCCCACGGAAGAAACACTAGGCCTGACAAAGCCCCTATCCATAAGATCCTGAAGCTGGGCCTTAACTCCCTCAACTCGGCAAGTGCCATCCTATAGGCGCCTTCGAGATTGGTGCGGTTCCCGGTACCACATCAATCACAAACTCCACCTCCCCTCTCCGGCGGCATCGTCATCAACTCAGGGGGAAACACATCTGGGAACTCGCGGACAACAGGAATATCCTCGAGTCCCAGTGCCGCCGTAGGCACCTCCACAATCGTCGCTAAGAAAGCGGTGCAGCCCCCTACTAATCAACCGCCTAGCCCTCGCCGAAGAAACGGTCATCGCAAGAATGTGCTCTGGCAGCCTCTGAAGACAAACTCCTCCTGTCCAGGCTCGCGGAGGGGTCACCGTCCTCTGCTCTGCAGTCTATAACAGCATAGTACCTCGACAACCAATCCATACCTAGCACGACGTCGAAATCCTGGAGCTGCCGCAAGACAAGCAAGTCTGCCGGCAAAATCCAGGATCCCAACTGCACAGGGCAATCCCTACAATACTCCTCGACATGCAAGACATGATCTGGTATCTGAACCTCTAATGCATGCGATAAAGAAACTACCTCTATACCATGAAGGGATTGCAACATGCTCTACTGATAAAAGAATGCGATGCACCGGTATCAAAGAGAGTACGAGTACGAACTGCAGAAATCAAAATAATACCTGCGACGACATGCTCTGCTGCTGTAGCATCCTCTACCTGAGCGGCCATAGACTCGACCCGCTCGGCGCCGGGGGATGTCGCTCTGGCTGTCGCCGAGGACGATGGAGCAAAATCTGGCCTACCGGAGGTCGCCGAAGGTCCTGCTGACTGACGAGGAACGAAGGATGCAGAAGCTGATGAAGGAGCTGGGTAACCTGCCCTGGGGCACGCCCTCGCGAAGTGACCGGTCTGCCCGCAACGGAAGCAGCGGGTCCCGACCCTGCGGGCACTGGGCTGGTGAGTGCGGTCCTCCACAGATGATACAACGGTCGGGGCGCGGCTGCCGCGAAGTCTGCTGCTGCTGCGAAGACTGCTGCTGCTGCGTAGACTGCTGCTGTCGAGGTGGTCGACGCTGCTGCTGCTACTGGAACTGACGAGATCCCCCAGATCTCTGCCGCCCCTGATACCCCCGTCCCTGAGAGTGGAAACGGGGTGGTCTCGGGGGTCCCTGCCTACTCGACTGCCCCTCCTCAAACTGCGCGGGGCGCTTCGCCCCAGTAGTCACAACGGGGGCTGGAGTCACCTCTGCCATCACGACCTCACCACCCTCCACATAAAGTGCCTGCTCCATCGAGGCCTCTAAAGTCTGCAATCTGAGGGAGCGGACCAACTGATAAATGTCCCGACGCAACCCTCTCTCGAACATGTAGATCCGGTGGGTCTCATCTCTGGCCACGTGGGGCATACTAGCCAACAGCCGATTGAAATCGGCTATGTACGCATGTACGGGCCTATCTCCCTGGCGGAGATTCCTCAGCTGCTCCTCCAAGCTCTGTCGAACACTCTCGGGAAAGAAGGCCCCAAGAAGCATACCGCGAAACTCTGCCCAAGAGATAAACTGGGTCCCAGGCGGACCTGCGGGTCGCACACGCCGCCACCATGCCTCGGCGTTGCTCTCCAGAAAATGAGTAGCCAACAGAACTCGAAACCTCTCATCAATAAAAAGGCTCTCGAAATGGCGCTCCATAGCTGTAACCCAAGACTCAGCCGCCCACGGCTCAGCACTCATGCCCGAAAAGCGGGGTGGATCAAACTTGCGAAACCTCAACAAAAGACCCACCAAAACCTGCTGCTCTGCCAAAGTCAAAGATCCCGTCGTCCCAGACGGTGGCCTACTGGAAACAGGCTCAGCCGGAACTGCTGGTGCAGGCTGCACAACCGGGGGTGCCACCACAGGGGAAGAAGGCACCGGAGAACTCTCAGGGGGTACCACCGCCGGCTGCGCTCTCTGCTCCAACAAGAGCGTCAACCGACTCACAGCCTCCTCCTGGCGTCGAGACGCCTCAGTCAACTGTGCCACCTGGGCACGGAGCTCCAAAACCTCGCTCTGCTGTCCCTGCTCCGAGTCCTCCTGCTCGGGCTCAGAGGACGAAGGCTGCGAACGCGTCACCATCGAGCGTCGAGGGAGGCATCCCCACCTGAGGGACAAGGCAAACAATCAGAACCCAAATCATCTCTCGACCCAATCTAGCGAAAGTCAGAAGGCATGTCCCCCTTTCCGAAGTACTATGTTGTCTGCAGCCAACATAGTTGCCACCGAAGGAAGACATGTCGATCGCTCACCCCGAACCGCTCGGGAGAGTTAGAAATCCAATCAGGACTCTCGCTAAAGTCACGGCTCTCACGCGAGTCATCCTAGGGTCCAACCACAAGCCTAGGGTTCCTAAGTCCTCCAAGACCTACATCCTAGGCTCTGATACCACTCTAATCTGTCACGCCCCGGGGCGATACTGCGCCCCGGCTCGCCAACAGATCCGCCGCCCGTACGGGAAGCCCCGTATAGGCGTAGCGACTAACCTGCAAAGAAACATCTACACTAGCAGATATCAGAGCTGAAAGAGAAAAGCTGGAAGGAAATACATAAAATAAGACTACAACTTTTAAATATACAGACCATCCTCACCAGAAAACAGGAGTCTCTCATAAAAGCAGGAAAGGAAGGTACAACTCAAAACCTCACTACAAAAGTCACTCGACATAACACACACCAAAATGGAACTGGGGTACATCTACTCACACACAGAAGACGACAGGAGGGGATCTATCTCGCGACGCCCTTACCTCGGTCAGAAGGAGCTGGATCAGCAACAGGAGCTGCAGGAACTGGAGCAGAAGTCCCTGGGGAGAAAACACCACGACGGGTGTGAGAACTACATCCCACAGTAGTTCTCAGTGGGTGCCGCCAACAAGCCCGACGGTCTGCCCACTAAGTCTACCAGAGGCAAAAGTAACATATGCAGTGCTATAAGGAGAGCTAGGAAAGGTAACTCTACAGCTACTATGCCTCTATCTAGATGCTCAACAGTGGAACAGAAAGAACATAATGCCACAACTAACTCTCATCCCTGATCACCCAATCAAAACTGACTGCCACAACGGGTCCAGTCAAACCTGCGCCAACCTACTGCGTTACGTCCCGGAGGAGCGGACTTACGTAGGGCGTCCGTGGCTGCCAACGAAAGCACAGCCAGAGGGACCACCGCGACGACAAGTCGCTAAGGAACATCTCAAACTCACACCGGTACACAACCCGGTCTCGCCTACTCCGGAGTGGCCCTCGAGGGGAGCGACCCGCTCGAGTCAAAGTAACCCATAAGTATCACTGTATAGTATCACTGTAAAGCTCAAATGTGGCTCATGCAGGCTATGATCCAATCTTCGATCAATAAGATCGACTACCAAACAAATCACTGTCTCACACACTAGCTGGAATCTACACCGCTGAAACCCACTGTCTCTCTGACAGTTTCCAAGAACCCAGATCTACCATCACTATCACTCTCCCAAAGAAATCAAATCTACAGACTGCTATCAACTCCACTCGGTCCCCAGACACGAGTGCAAATGCATCCCACAACCGACCGACCTCTCGGCCCACAACTTGGGCGAGGAAAAGCTAAGTCCAAGGTGAAATAAAGTATCGTGATGTGGAATGTCTAGAGCAATAAAAACCTAGCCCAAGTTGGAGTTTTTCTACAGACTGGCTGAACATGATACATATGACAGGGGTGCTAGGTCAAATTCCAAGATTTCATTACTTAACATAGTGCCGGAATCAAAAGATTCAACAACTGATATACAAGATACAACATACAGTTTTTCACATGCTAATACTCCAATTTCTAACATGCATGATCCTACACACCTAGAATTAGTACACAGTCCAGAGTTCTTGGAAGCAAGGTCACCCACCTGAAAGTGCTAACTGTCCAAAATGGCACAGCTGAGAAAGCCCACAACTGTCAAATCACAAATCCCACCAAGCCAACATCACGGTAGAGGTGCTCACAAACTCCTGGGTACAAACATACACCAAAATTACACTTTAATTCACACAAATTCCACATTCCCCAAAATCTGTGGTGAACAGTCCCACTAACACGAAATTTTCACCTGAAAAACTTCCTCCAAAAATTCCAATAAAAATATGACGGCGATCCTCGCGAAGAGTAGATGTCGATAGAGTCCTGAAACGTCGAATTCCGATGTCCGGATGAGGAGATAAAAATCCGACAAGTAGGTGCTGTCCAAATCAACCAACAGTCGCAAAGGGGGTTAAAAATGTACCCAGAACCCCAAGAAAAGCTCGGATCCAGAAAAAGTGTCCAACACGAAAAATGTAGATTTACCTCTTACGAAACCGTCACCGCAGAAATCGTCCAAAAATAATGTCGGGGTAGCCCGGTAGACCTCCCGGACTAAACTGCGACGGAAATGGGCCTCCAACAGTAGATCGTCGCTCCGCACCCCGATGCAGAAGTCGCCGTCGTCGCGGCCTCCAAAAATCCTGAGCTTCCGCCAAAAGATGCACAAGAGGGAGAGAAACAACTTTGGTGAAGGGCTCCAAGTGAAAAGCTTTCGGAAAAAGCTTCAAAACGAGGCCCCTTGAGGCCTTTTTATAGGCCTCACCCGAAACAGCCCGGAAAAAAACAAGTCAATGGGCTTTGGGCCCAAAATTTCGGGCGCCCGGAACATTCGGGCGGCTACAGTGTTGGGCCGGGCCCAACACTGTTCACGCCCGAATCCACCAGGAGCCGCCACGTGGCCCGCCGAACAGCAAACAGCTGTTCGGCCCACCCGCTGGCTGCCACGTGGCCCGCCCCCGCACAGTGAGGCGGTTGGCGCCCGCCAATCAGCGGGCGACACGTGTCCACCCCGGTTGACCCGCTGACCGGTCGGCGGCCGCGCCGGGCGCGCGGCATGGCCCCGACGTGGCACGCGCCCCGAGGCACCGACCCCGACTCCGTGCGCCGCGCACGGTGCGCCCGCGAACCAGAGGGCGACACGCGTCCCCTACACCCGGTCCACGCATTCAACAGGAATTCAGTGGACCGCGCCGCATGCACCGACCAACCGGAGGCTGCCACGTGGCCCCGCATTGGTCCATGCACCGCCGCGCTCACCCGGTAGACCGCGCGCCTTGCGCCCGCCAATCAGGCGGTGCCACGTGTCCATGCGCCGGGTCTGTGCACCCAGCCGCGCAGCTCTGTGGACCCGCGCATCCTGAACCGGCCAATGACAGGCCGCCACGTGGCATCCCGGCGGTCTACGGCCCCTCCCATGCACCATTTTCCACTGAAAACTTCCGGGAGTCCGTTTTTGGGCATCCGGACTCAGAAATAAACAAGCAAATAGCCGTTTTCAAGCGTTTTTCCGTGCTGAATCCATTTCCGACCTCTGTTGGGCCTAATTCTTTTCCGAAATTTCGGCAAACTCAGCCGAAGGCCTACACAGCTAATAATAACACACAGGGTCCATCTGTGGCATCCCATTGACGCACCATGGGCCAGATACACCAACGCTAGGTGCTCTAACAGTGGATTCATCGGAAGAACGCTGCATGGGAATTTGGGCCACTACAGTTTCCCACTTATTGGGTATTATTGCATTGATTGGGGGTTCGGGTTATCTTTAGTGGAGGGTTTTTCCCACTTCGATCAGAGTCGTGATCCAATCCTGCTATATTGAGATATCGAGTTCCCCTCTAGAGCGTTGGGGAGTTCCCCTCTAGAGCGTGGGGGTCAGACAGTGATACTCGATACAGAGATACTTGTGATACTGATGTCAGAGTTACTTTACTCGTGTGGGTCGCTCCCCTCGAGTGCCACTTCGGAGTAGGCTTTAGACCGTGACGGGTACCGGTCCATCTGATTAGGATTTCGAGCTTTGTGTGCTGGTCCCCTACTGAGTTCTTGAGTTCGACAGCAGAGCACGCAGTACCAGTGGTTACTGGTCCATCGATTTGGTCTTTTCAGACAGATAGTTTTACTGATGCATGCATTTAGTTACTCTTTTCGTTATTGCATTTTGAGGCATATTAGTGGTAGCTTTCCTTTATCGGCAGTTTTATTAGCTTACCACCTTACTCCTTTTCTTTTTGCCTCTGGTAGACCTAGTGGGCATGTCAGAGTTGAGGCTTAACCCACTAGGGGAGGCTACTGTTTCTATAGTAGTTCTCACCCCCATCGTCTTCTTTTTTGTTTCTCCCTTTGTTTTGCAGAGTCTTCTGCGGGAGTTGCTGGGTTGTCAGCATCTGATCGATGTAAGAGGATGGCGGACTAGATAGAGAGTCCACCCGACAGTAGCTAGCTGGACTTTTGTTGTACCCTATCTTCTCAGACAGTTTTTATTGTACTCTCTTTTGGGTCTGGCTTTAGCCAACTGGTTGTATATTTGTAGTGAGCTGGGAGAGTTACTTGTATTTATTTACAGTCGTTCTTTACTTTATTTTCAGCTTTGGTCTGAGATGTAGTAGTTTTTAGTTCAGCTCTGATTTTATGCTCTATTATTACTATCTCTTATATCTGAGCAGGTTACTGACGCTTCATGTGCACGGAAAATACCGTGTGCACGACGGATCTGTAGACGGGCCCGGGATCTGGTTTACACCCGGGGCGTGACAGATTAGGTGGTATCAGAGCTTAGGGATAGGTCAGTTGGGACTTAGGAAACCCTAGGCTTTTGGGCAGACCCTAGGATGATAGGGCGTGAGTGGCGTGATATTTTGCGAAAGTCAGTGATTTATTATTCGACTCTTCCAGTGAGGGAAGAGGGATCGACATATCTTATTTCTGTTGAACAGTTATGTTGGCTGCAGACAACATAAAGTTACAGAAATAGGGGGATGCCTTTGACTTTCGCTAGATTGGGTCGTGTGGGGTTTTGTTTCTGATTTGTGGTTTCTTGTGGCAGGATGTCGCCCCGGCATCGTTTTTCCGCCGAGGGTACCCCCACTTCCCCTGAGGAGCCTGGACAGGCGGTATCCGCCGAGCTGGGGGAACTGCGGGCCTTAGTGACCCATTTGGTGGCGAGGAGCTTTCGTCAAGACCAACACTTGGAGCAGCTTTTGGCGCAAAGAGGTGATTCGGCAGTCGGGGTGGGGGCCAGAGCTTCAGAGCAGCGTTTAGAGAGGAAACGCCCATCTCCGGATGTTGATGGACAGGCCAGTTCTCGAAGTCGGCCACGGCTTCGCGGCGGATGTATTTTTTGTGGAGGACCTCACTTGCTGCACACCTGCGATCTGAGGTGGGGTCGTTGTTTTAGATATGGACAGCCTGGTCACATCCGAGCTACATGCCCACTTCCGACCCTTGTAGCACCTTCTTCGGCGTTGGCCCCTATCGCATCCCAGCAGAGGCGACAGCAGGAGCAGAAGCAGCCCCAGCAGGCTGTCAGGTGCATCTTTTGTGGGGGCCAGCATTCCGCCGGTACTTGTGAGCTGAGGCGGGGTCGCTGTTTCAAGTGTGGGCAACTTGGGCACATTCGAGCTACGTGCCCCGCAAGGACAACTGCAGCACCCACTTCAGGGTCTGTTCCTCCTACTTCCCAGCTACGACCGGGAACTTCACCAACAGATCTCCAGGTAGACCAATCTTCGCCTCCCCGCTCATCTGGTGAGAGACAGCCGTTGTCGAGCGGCCATGATTGCTTAGCACAGACGGAGGATTCTGCTATTACTGACCGAGTTGTGGCAGGTATGATTTATTTCTGGCGGTAGGATTCGTATCTTATTGTTATCGGAGCATTTCATTTCCTTTATTAGTAGGATGTGCATCATTGCATGGGTTAGAGATAGGATGGTTACCATGTGCACGAGAGGTTTAGATTCCCGATTACACGTCGCACGTGGAGGAATGTTGTTGGTCTTGAGACGGCTGTGGGATTTTGATGTGGTCCTCGGGACGGATGGTCTGGCTCGGTATTTCACGATGATAGATTGTGTCGTGAAGACGGTAACCCTTTGCGAGCCAGGCCAAGAGATGTTGTGTACCGAGAATGTCCGAGTGTTTTCCTTGCCTTATGGGTTCGACTTCCCGACCGAGGTAGATGATCCGCTGTGGATGTGCAGCCTTTTTGGCTAGTGTAGTTGAGGAGCCTACGGCCAAGCCGAGACTCAGGGATATCCCTATTGTTCATGAGCTCTCGGATGTTTTTCCACCAGAGTTGATTAGTAGGCCGCCGGAGAGGAAGATAGAGTTTTTGATTGACGTGGTCCCGGGAACCACGCCAATCTTGTAGACATTTTATCGGATGGCGCCTGCCAAGTTGAGGGAGCTGAAGGTGCAACTACAGGATTTTATGGACAAGGGTTTTGTTAGACCTAGTGTTTCGCCGTGGGGAGCGCCTGATTTGTTTGTGAAGAGGAAGGATGGTTCACTTCGACTGTGCATGGATTATAGGGAGCTGAACAAGTGACAATCCGAAACAAGTATCCATTACCGCGGATTGACGACTTGTTTGATCAGCTGCTGGGAGCTTCGGTGTTTTTGAAGATTGATCTCCAGTCCGGTTACCACCAGCTGAGGGTGAGGGCCAAGGATTTCACCAAAACGGCATTCAGATCTCGGTACGGGCATTATGAGTTCACAGTGATGCCATTTGGATTGACGAATGCCCCTGCCGCGTTTATGGATTTGATGAACAGGATATTTCAGCCTTTTTAGACCGGTCTATGGTAGTATTTATTGATGATATACTGAATTACTCCCGGAGTGATGTGGAGCTTGAGGAGCACTTGAGGATAGTGCTACAGCTTCTACGAGAGAAGAAGCTGTATGCCAAGCTTAAGAAGTGCGAATTTTGGCTCCGGGAGGTCGCCTTTTTGTACCACGTAGTTTCAGCTATGGGAGTGGCGGTTGATCCGGCCAAGGTGGATGCTATTCGAGATTGGCCGAGGCCGACAACTGTCACCGAGGTGCAGAGTTTTCTTGGTTTGGCCGGCTTTTATCGTCGATTTGTGGAAGGCTTTACGAAGCTTTCCACTCCCCTCACACATCTGACCAGGATAGGGGTTAAGTTTATTTGGAGTGAGACTTGTCAGAGCAGTTTTGAGGAGCTGAAACAGAGATTGATGACAGCTCCGATCCTTGCTCTCCCGGTTATGGGAGAAGGATGTGTGATTTACAGTGACGCCTTTCACAGTGGTCTGGGGTGTGTACTGATGCAGCATGGTAGGGTAATTGCCTATGCTTCACGGTAATTGAAGGACTATGAGAAAAATTATCCTACTCATGATCTTGAGTTGGCAGCGGTGGTGTTTGCTCTGAAGCTATGGCGACATTATTTGTATGGAGAGCACTGCGAGATTTACACTAATCATAAAAGCTTGAAGTATCTATTCACTCAGAAGGAGTTGAACTTGAGGCAACGCCGATGGTTAGAGTTGTTAAAGGATTATGATTTGAGTATCCTTTATCATCCCGGCAAGGCCAATGTTGTGGCAGATGCTTTGAGTAGGAGGACGAGTCTGAGTATGATGATCTCGCAGCAGGCACCGTTGGTTGAGCAGATAAGACGGTTACAGATTGAGGTTGTATCCCCTGGGGTCTCTACTAGACTTATGTCTTTGGTCGTGCAGCCCACTCTGTTGGACAGGATTCGAGAGAAACAGAGTGAGGACCCCCACTTGATGAGGATCTTAGGACAGATTCAGACTGAGTTGACAGGAGATTTTTCAGTTGATGCTTTGGGAGTACTACGGTACAGGGACCGAGTTTGTGTGCCTATGGATTCAGAGGTTCGAGAGCAAATATTGAGGGAGGCCCATTATACACCTTATACCATTCATCCTGGTGGGACTAAGATGTATAAGGACCTCAAGGCATATTTTTGGTGGAGTGGTATGAAGAGAGACATTGGGAGATTCGTGGCTCACTGCTTAACTTGTCAGCAAGTGAAGGCTGAGCATCGTGTACCTGCTGGCAAGTTGCAGAGTCTCCCAATCCCAGAATGGAAATGGGATCTTATCACTATGGATTTTGTCACTGGGTTGCCGAGAGCACAGACTGGAGCTGATGCGATCTGGGTAGTCGTGGATAAACTCACCAAGTCTGCTCACTTTCTACCGGTGCAGGTGACTTGGCCTTTGGAGCGGCTGGCACATTTAAACTTGGCTGAGGTGGTGAGGTTGCACGGTGTACCTGTCTCCATTGTATGAGATAGAGACCCGAGGTTTATCTCACATTTCTGGAGGAGCTTACAGATAGCCTTGGGGACGCAGCTCCGATTCAGCACAGCATTCCACCCACAGACTGATGGACAGTCTGAGCGCACCATACAGACCTTCGAGGATATGTTGAGAGCGTGCGTCCTGGATTTTTGTGGAGGGTGATACCGACACTTGGGATTGGTAGAGTTTGCATACAACAACAGTTATCAAGCGAGCATTCAGATGGCTCCGTCTGAAGCGTTGTACGAACACAAGTGTCGGACACCCCCAAATTGGAGTGACGTGGGTGAGAGGAAGACTTTGGGTCCTGATCTACTGTCAGAGGCAGAGGAAAAGGTCAGATTGATACGACGACATCTTGAGACCGCCCTGAGTCGACGGAGGAGTTATGCTAATACCCGACGGCGAGACTTAGAGTTTCAGGATGGTGATCATGTCTTCTTGAAAGTCTCGCCTTCGAAGGGGGTCCGGAGATTTGGAGTTCGAGGGAAGCTTAGTCCCTGGTTTATTGGACCCTTTGAGGTACTGGAGAGGGTTGGCCCTGTAGCTTATCGAGTTGCTCTTCCTCCACGCCTGGTTAGAGTTCATGATGTGTTTCACGTCTCTGCTCTGAGGAAGTATGTATTTGATCCTGCGCATGTGATTGACTTCACCCCACTGGAGATTGGGGAGGACCTTGGGTACGAGGAGCGGGAGGCCACATGGGTGCTGGAGGAGGTGATGCGGGATACCTATCCTTTCTTGTTCGAGGTTTCGAGCTGAGGTACGTTTGTCTTGCTTCTTAGTTTCATGGACGAAACTTTTTTTTAGTGGGGGAGGATGTAGGGCCCCGAACCCCATGTAGCTTTTCCCGTGAATCCACTGTGTAAAACACCTATTGATGGTGTGTCTGGCCAACAGTGCATCAAAGGGATGCCACAGATGGACCCTATGAGGTATCGATAGATGGATTGGCCTTCGACTGCTTTTGCCAAATTTTAGAAAAGGTTTTGGCCCAAACAGAGGTTGGATTTGGATTCAGTGCGGAAAACCGCTTGAAAACGGCTATTTGCTTGTTTAATTCTGAGTCTGAATGCCCAAAAACGGACTCCCGGAAGTTTTCAGTGGATTCTAGTGCATGGGGGAGGCCGTAGACCAGTTGGGTGCCACGTGGCGGCCTATTATTGGCCGGTTTACTGAGCGCGGTCCACAGAGCAGCGCCGGGTGGCGCATTGACCCGGCGTGGGGACACGTGGCACCCCAGGAGTGGCCGGCGCGCGATGCGCGGTCCACGGAACCCCGCGCTGGTGCATAGACCGGGCGCGGGGACACGTGGCAGTAGGAGATTGGCGGGCTTTTTTGGCGCGGTCCACGGAAGGGTGCGCCGGCGCCTCAGGGCGCGTGCGCCCGTGGCGGGCAGGCGGCGCGACCGGCGAGGCAACGCGACCGGTTGGCGGGTCGCGCGGCGGGCCACGTGTCGCCCGCTGATTCGCGGGCGCCACCCACCGGGTTGACCGATGGCGGGGACACGTGGCGGCTTCCTGTTAGGCTTGCACGGCTGTCCCGTGTTCTGGGACACGTGTCGAGCCCAGGTTCGGCCACGTGGCTGCATCCGACTGGGCTTGCACGGCTGTTCCGTGTTCGGGAAACATGTCAAGCCCAGGATGATACGGGCGCTGGCTGGGATCCCGTGTGCAGAGCGGGCCGGGCCGTTGGGCCACACTACGTGCGCCCGAAAGCCCGTTTCGGGCGCCCGAAACTGGGGACAAATCCGGTAATTTTGGATTTATTTGTTTGGGCCTATAAATTGGGCCCGAAATCCAGTTTTTCTGGTTTTTCTCCCTCTTCGAGCCTTCTTCTCACAGAGCCCACTTCAGGAGTTTTGATCAATTTTTGGTGCTGCATCCACTGGAGGTGTTTTGGGATTTTTGGTGGCACGCACTTCGAGGTTTGCGGCATTTCGGCACAGTGCGACGTTCCTTCACCGGTGACTCCCTTCGTCGCGTTTCGGTGCGCAGACTTCCCTGGCTTACTCCGACCATCGTTTTCGACGATTCTTGTGTCGGTGTGTTCCTGAGAGGTAGGGCTTCGTTTTTTGTGTTGGTCATTTCATCGTATTCTAGACTTTTGGCATGGTTTCCGAGGCACTTTTGACCCCCCTGTTTGCTGTGTGGTTTTTCGACAGCACCGGAGTATTTCGTTGATTTCTTCATGCTCGGACATCGGATTGATGCGTGCCAATACTCAATTTATATCTACAGATTGCAAAGAATGTCCTCGTATTTTTCTTGGAATTTTCTGAGTTTTCCCCGAAGGTGAAAATCCTACTTTTTCAGGGCAAAGTTCTACAGATTTTATACTTGGAATTTTTGAGGTGGTCACCTTGTCGATTTTGTAACTTGACCTACAAAACTCGGTGTGGGACATGCATGTACTCGTTTCGAAGGGCTCGACGCGACGATCGCAGTGGTATTTTTGTTGGATTTTTTAGAGTCCCTCATATAGGTGAAAATAGAGCCTCTTCTTGACTGATTTTGGACAATGGTTGATTGTTTGTTTAATCAGGTACCGGTTGGTATTTTTGCAGTTGTTGTGGCAGGCGACGTATTCTTGGGCGTGAGCACTTTGGGACTTGGATTTAGCAATTGAGGTGGGTGGTTGTTGTATCCCTCTCTTTTGGTATGCTCACTAGGAACACCAGAGTATTCCGATGTTAGAAAATGTTGAACCTATTATTGATAAACCTTGCATGCAATAAGGGATTAAATAATTGATAGTTTATCCATGTAATTGAGATATGGGTATTTGGACATGATCATTATACCATAATCACTCCTGTTAAAATATGTATTTATCTGGCATAGCATGAGGAGTTATACGTTAGTACTTGAGATTGTGCAAAAAGGGATCATCACTTTGAGACATTAGGGTTGGAGCTCGTTGCTATATCATAACTATTCATGTGAATAGATTAGTTTATTGGAACATTACGATTTATTATATGTGAGCGCACTGGTGGACGCTTTTCCTTCTATTCTAGATTAGGACATTTTCATGCTTGTATGGACATCTAGATGGGCCACTATTTACTGCTACACTATCATTGGGATTCGATTTAGGAGAAACCATGTTGTCAACTCTTCTCCTTTCATTGTGATACTTGGGGTATTGCTCGGGTTGAGCAGGGTTGTAGGATAGTGTAGCCGGGTTTGTTGAGTGGGTTCGTCATACTAGATTGGGGTTTTGGGTTATTGCGGCAACCGCGGACATTGGGCGGTTGACCGGATGTTTACTTATCATCAGATTGGGGATAGGATTCCTCTAGTGGATGGAGTTTCCCACTTATTGGGTATTATTACATTGATTGGGGTTTCGGGTTATCTTTAGTGGAGGGTTTTTCCCACTTCGATCAGAGTCGTGATCCAGTCCTGCTATATTGAGATATCGAGTTCCCCTCTAGAGCGTTGGGGAGTTCCCCTCTAGAGCGTGGGGGTCAGACAGTTATACTCGATACAGAGATACTTGTGATACTGATGATAGAGTTACTTTACTCGTGTGGGTCTCTCCCCTCGAGTGCCACTCCGGAGTAGGCTTTAGACCGTGACGGGTACCGGTCAATCTGATTGGGATTTCGAGCCTTGTGTGCTGGTCCCCTACTAAGTTCTTGAGTTCGACAGCAGAGCAGGCAGTACCAGTGGTTACTGGTCCATCGATTGGGTCTTTTCAGACAGATAGTTTTACTGATGCATGCATTCAGTTACTCTTTTCGTTATTGCATTTTGAGGCATATTAGTGGTAGCTTTCCTCTATCGGCAGTTTTATTTGCTTACCACCTTACTTCTTTTCTTTTTGCCTCTGGTAGACCTAGTGGGCATGTCAGAGTTGAGGCTTAACCCACTAGGGGAGGCTACTGTTTCTATAGTAGTTCTCTCCCCCATCGTCTTCTTCTTTGTTTCTCCCTTTGTTTTACAGAGTCTTCTACGAGAGTTGCTGGGCCGTCAGCATTTGATCGAGGTAAGAGGATGGCGGACTAGATAGAGAGTCCACCCGACAGTAGCTAGCTGGACTTTTGTTGTACCCTATCTTCTCATACAGATTTTATTGTACTCTTTTTTGGGTCTAGCTTTAGCCTGCTGGTTGTATATTTGTGGTGAGCTGGGAGAGTTACTTGTATTTATTTACAGTCGTTCTTTACTTTATTTCCAGCTTTGGTATGAGATGTAGTAGTTTTTAGTTCAGCTCTGATTTTATGCTCTATTATTATTATCTCTTATATCTGAGCAGGTTACCGACGCTTCATATACGCGGGAAATACCGTGTGCACGACGGATCTGTAGAGGGGCCCGGGTTCTGGTTTACACCCAGGGCGTGACAAGTCGCTTCCTATCGGAACTCGGCGCGACCCTCCCGCCTCGCCTAGGAACCACAGTGTCGCCCCTCTCCACCCACTGGGCATGCTCTGCGGCCACCTCAAGAGTCTGAAGCCTCTGAGAATGTACCAGGGTATATATCTCGCAGCGGAGGCCTGTCTCGAATAACTCAACCTGATAAGGACCATCACGGGCAACAAAGGGCACGCAGTTAAGCAACTGGATGAACTCCTGATAATAAGCCTGGACTGATCGGTCGCCCTGCTGAAGATTCTTCAAATCATCCTCCAATTTTTACTTCACGCTGGTCGAAAAGTAGGTCTCCAGTAACATACGCCAGAACTCAGACCAGGGTTGTAGTAGCCCCGATCCCCGTGTATCTTCTCCCATGACCCACGATGTGGAACACCTATTATTGGTGTGTCGGACCCGTAACGCGTCAAATGGACTCGTTGGACGGACTCTGTGAGGCCTCTGGATTGAGCCTGCCCTTCGGCTATTTTTGTCAGAATTTAGAAAGGGCTTTAGGCTAATCCGAGGTCATATTTGGATTCAGCGTGTAAAAACGTCGAAAATCGGCAATTTACTTGCCTTTTTCGGAGTTCGGATGCCCAAAAACGGAATCCCGGAAGTTTTCTACGCATTTTGGTGCATAGGGGAAGCCATGGACCAGCCTTGTGCCACGTGGCAGCCTCAGTTGGCCAGCGCACGTGGCGCGGTCCACAGAGTGTTGGCGCTGGTGCATGGACCGGGCGCGGGGTACACGTGGCATCCTGCGATTGGCGGGCTCTCGTGACGCGGTCCGCGAAAACGCACCGGCTGGCGCATGGACCAGGGCGGGCCAGGTGGCGGCCTCAGAGTGGCAGGCTCACGCGCGTGCGGTCCACGCGCCAGGGGGAGCAGGCGGGGCAGGTGAGGCAGGTGACCGCCGATGTGGGGGCGCCATGTGGCGCCCTGCGATTGGCGGGCGCCACCGCCCCACGTTCGGCGATCGGGGCCACGTGGCGCACGCCTGCTGGCTCCGCACGCGCTGTCTGCTGTTCGGGACACGTGTCGGAGCCAGGAGGATTCAGGCGCTGATCGTGGGCTGGGCCGGGGGAGCTTTTGGGCGCACTGTAGCAGCCCGAAAGTTCAGGGCGCCCGAAAATTGGGCCCAAAAGCCCAATAAAGGGGGATTTTGTGGGCTTTTGTGTGAGGGCTATAAATAGGCCGGGTTCTTGAGCCTTTTAAATTTTTTCCCGAGCTTCTTTGCCTCTGAGCCCTTAAGTTATTTTGATCTTCATCTTGTTTTGCATCTTGCGAAGGAGTTTCGGAATTTTTGAAGGCCGCGGCATCGACGTTTTCGGCGAGTTAGCGCAGTGCGACGTTCTTTCGTTGGTGGCCCATTTCCGTTGCATTTCGGTCCACTGAGGTCCATAGAGCTACTCCGATGAAATTTTTGGACGATTATCACGGCGTCGGATTCATGAGAGGTAAATCTATGATTTTTGTATTTTCCACTCCTCCCAGATTTGAGTTTTTTTAGGAGTTTTAGGTACTTTTTTGAGCCCTATTTGCTGGTGGTTGTTCCTGGACAGCAGCACCTTGTTTGATTTTTATCTCTACACTTGAGTATCGGAATTCGATGTTTAAGGACTTGATTGATATCTACGCTTCGCGATGATCGATGTCATATTTTTATTGCAATTTTTGGAATTTATCTCATAGGTGATATTTAAGCTTCTTTGGGACTGAAATTTCAGCAAACTTTACACTTGGAAATTTCGTGTTGATTGTAACTTTGGACTATATCTTTGTACCCAGGAGGAGTTTTTGAGTGTTTTTGGACCCGTTGAAATTGTGGGAATTGGAGGATTATTTTCGTGTAGTTTCAGCTTTTTGGACTTTGGACAGTTTTGCACTTCCAGGTGGATTACTTCGTCTTCAAAACTAGCGGACTGATCTGTAATTCTATATTGTAGGAAACATACATAATTGTGAGTGTATTAGGAAGCATGCTAGAAAGAGAGAATTGATGTTGCTTGTGTTGCTATGATGATCATATTGATTTATTGCTTCCTAAATCTGTAAATTAAATGCTATCTTTGGAACTTGACTTAGCTCCCCGTCATATGCTACATGTTTAACCAGACTAGTAGAAAACTCCAACTTGGGCTAGGTTATTTATGCTTTAAACATTCCCACACTGTTATCTATTATTTTACTTGGACTTAGAGTTTCCTCGCCTGGATAGTGGACCGAGTGGTCGGGTTGTTGTGGGATGCATGTTACACTCGCGCCTGGGGGCCGAGTGGAGTATGGTAGCAGTATTAGATCAGTGTTTTATTTTTGGGAGCCGTCTGAGTCGACGGTGGGTCCCGGCTATGTGGTTTTCCAGCCTGTGAGTGAGAGTTGGTGTTGTTGGTTACTATCGATCTTGTTGATCGTGGATTTGGACTATAGCCTGCATCAGCCACATTTGAGCTCGACAGAGATGCGCTGATACTTTCCTCGGTGGGGTCGCGCCCCTCGAGTGCCACTGTGACACCCCCGGAATTTGGATTAGTCCTATATATAAATGATATAATATGACTAAATCTCTTAACCCGGCTATAGCATTTTGGATGGTAGCAAGATCCAAGAGGTTATGAGAATTAAGCGTGCTAGAGCTAGAGTAGTTCTAGGATGGGTGACCCCCTGGGAAGTGGGGCGTCATAGTTGGTACAAGAGACAATCACCAGCCGGAAATGTGAGATCAGCTGATCCAGGGTTATATAGCGGGTAGAGTGTGGCTCCCCGGCTAATGACCGTTGTAGGTGGAGTGCAGCTCCCCACAAGGTCGGCTAAGGCTAGCGAGACGAGTCTCACATTGCCTGGTGCTCGTGAGTGTGCTTGAGCCTGACGTGGACGTCAGGGCTTAAAGGGGGGAAGAATGTGACACCCCCAGAATTTGGATTAGTCATATATATAAATTATATAATAGGACTAAATCTCTTAACCCGGCTATAGCATTTTGGATGGTAGCAAGATCTAAGAGGTTATGAGAGTTGAGCGTGCTAGAGCTAGAGTAGTTCTAGGATGGGTGACCCCCTGGGAAGTGGGGCGTCATAGCCACTCCGGAGCCAGGCTTGTTACTTGCTATCGCGACTTGTCGACGCAGTCCCTCTGGCTGGGCCAGTTTTGGCAGTCACGGACGCCCTACATAAGTCCGGTCCTCCTTGGATGTAACGGCAGTAGGTAGACGCAGGTTTGACTGGACCCTATGTGGCAGTCAGTGTAGATTGAGTGATTATGTTTGAGAGATAGTAGATGCATCATGTTTCCATCTGTTCCACTTCTTGAGCATTTAGATAGAGGTATAGTAGCTGTAGAGTTATTTTCCAGCCTTTACTTTCAGTACTGCATTTGTTACTTTATGCCTCTAGTAGACTTGATGGGCAGACCGTTGGGCTTGTTGGCGGTACCCACTGAGAACTACTGTGGGATGTAGTTCTCACACCCGCCGTGGTGATTTTTTTCCCAGGGACCTCTACTCCAATTCCTGCTGATCCTGCTGATCGAGGTAAGGGAGTCGCGAGCTAGATCCCTACCAGTCTTCTTCCTGTGAGAGTAGATGTACCCTTTTGGTGATGTACTAGTACTGTCAGTGATTTTGGGATGTATCATGTATATTTTACTTTTGAGAGCTTTAGTTTTGGAGTGACTTATGTATTGTGAGGACCTGGCATGTACTATTTGAGGATTTGTATATTTTTTTATTTTAGCAGTTTACTGTTTAGCTCTGATATCTGTATAGTGTAGATGATCTTTTGCAGGTTAGTCGCTTCGTCTATACGAGGCTTCCCGTATGGGCGGCGGATCTGTTGGCGAGCCCGGGTCGCAGTTTCGACGCCGGGGCGTGACAAGGGTAGCTGCCGGGTGATCTGAAACTCCACTGGCTCCACCCGACGCCACCGAGCATCTGCATCTCCGTCCAGGCAGTGTATCGCCATATGAACTCTGTATCTCGAATCGATGAAGAAATCCCTGAATAGCTTCTCCATCGCTGCTAACCACGTCCCAACCTCCCACGGCTGCGTGTTCCGCCCCGAGAATCTAGGCGGTCCTTGCTGACAAAACTTGGCGAGCTTGGCAGCAATATCCTGCTCCTCAGCAGGGGTCAAAGGCTGGGCCGCTCCCTGAGCCCCGCTACTCGACGATGGTGCTGACGGCACAAGAGGTACTACGGGTGGTGCAGGGGCCTCCTGAACAGTCGAGGGCGGTGCCTCTCTCTGAGCTAGTAACTGATCAATCTGCTGCTCCTGTCGGCGGGTACTCTCGGCCAACTGGGCCACCAAGGCCCTCAACTCACTCATCTCGGAGGGTCCAGACTGCTCCACCTCATTCGAGGGTGCAGGGGTACCCCGGGTAGGAATCCTACGTCGGGGAGGCATCCTGCCACAGAAATACACACATCAGAAACACAATCACACTCGACCCAATCTAGCGAAAGTCAAAGACATCACCCTATTTCTGTAACCTTATGTTGTCTGCAGCCAACATAATTGTCCAACAGAAATAGAACATGTCGAACCCCCTTCACTCACTGGAAGAGTCAATTGACCAAATCACAGACTTTCGCAAAAATATCACGTCTCTCACGCCCTATCATCCTGTGACACCCCCAGAATTTGGATTAGTCCTCTATATAAATGATATAATAGGACTAAATCTCTAACCCGGTTATAGCATTTTGGATGGTAGCAAGATCCAAGAGGAACATGAGAGTTAAGCGTGCTAGAGCTAGAGTAGTTCTAGGATGGGTGACCCCCTGGGAAGTGGGGCGTCACAGTTGGTATCAGAGCCATTCACCAGCCGGAAATGTGAGATGAGTCTCGGCTGAGCCAGGGTTATATAGCGGGTAGAGCGAGGCTCCCCGGCTAATGACCGTTGTGAGTGGAGTGCAGCTCCTCACAAGGTCGGCTAAGGCTAGCGAGACGAGTCTCACATCGCCTGGTGCTTGTGAGTGTGCTTGAGCCTGACGTGGACGTCAGGGCTTAAAGGGGGGAAGAATGTGACACCCCCGGAATTTGGATTAGTCCTCTATATAAATAATATAATAGGACTAAATCTCTAACCCGGCTATAGCATTTTGGATGGTAGCAAGATCCAAGAGGAACATGAGAGTTGGTATCAGAGCCTCGCTCTACCCGGCTATAGCATTTTGGAAGTGGGGCGTCACAGTTGGTATCAGAGCCATTCACCAGCCGGAAATGTGAGATGAGTCTCGGCTGAGCCAGGGTTATATAGCGGGTAGAGCGAGGCTCCCCGGCTAATGACCGTTGTGAGTGGAGTGCAGCTCCTCACAAGGTCGACTAAGGCTAGCGAGACGAGTCTCACATCGCCTGGTGCTTGTGAGTGTGCTTGAGCCTGACGTGGACGTCAGGGCTTAAAAGGGGGAAGAATGTGACACCCCCGGAATTTGGATTAGTCTTCTATATAAATGATATAATAGGACTAAATCTCTAACCCGGCTATAGCATTTTGGATGGTAGCAAGATCCAAGAGGAACATGAGAGTTAAGCGTGCTAGAGCTAGAGTAGTTCTAGGATGGGTGACCCCCTGGGAAGTGGGGCGTCCCACATCCTAGGGTCCGCCATAAGCCTTGGGTTTCCTAAGTCCCAACTGACCTATCCCTAAGCTTTGATACAACCTAATCTGTCACGCTTCGGGTGTAAACCAGAACCCGGGCCCGTTTACAGATCCGCCGTGCATACGGAATTTCCTGCGTACACGAAGCGCCAGTAATCTGCTAAGATATAAGAGATATAATAAAAGAGCATAAATACAGAGCTGAACTAAAAACTAATACATCTCAGACTGAAACTGGAAGTAAAATACAGTACAACAGTGGAAATAATACAACTGTCTCTCCCAGCTCACCAAAATAGATACAATAAGCTGGCTAAAGCCAGACCCAAAAATAAAAATACAATAGCCTGAGATAAAATGGGGTGCAACAAAATTCCAGCTAACTCACGGTCGGGGCATATGATCTATCTAATCAGCTATCCTCTTATCTTGATCAGCCACTGAAGGCCCAGCAGCTCCCGCAGAAGACTCTGCAAAACAAAGGGGAAGAAACAGAAAACAACAATGGGGGGTGAGAACTACTAGATAAACCAGTAGTGTCACGCCCCGGAGTCGAAACTGCGACCCGGGCTCGCCAACAGATCCGCCGCCCATACGGGAAGCCCCGTATAGACGTAGCGACTAACCTGCAAAAGATCATCTACACTAAACAGATATCAGAGCTGAAAAGTAACTGCTGAAAATAAAATATATACAACTCCACAGATATACAGCCCAAGTCCTCACAAATACATAAGTCTCTCAACTGTAAAAGAAATATACAAGATAAGTCCCAAAAGGAAACCCTAACAATACTAATACATCACCAAAATGGGGTACCTCTACTCTCTCTCTGGCAGACGACTGGTAGGGATCTAGCTCGCGACTCCCTTACCTCGATCAGCAGAAACAGCAGCTGGAGCAGCAGGAACAGTAGTAGAAGTCCCTGGGGGAAAAGATACCACCGCGGGTGTGAGAACTATAGCCCACAGTAGTTCTTAGTGGGTACCGCCAACAAGCCCGACGGTCTGCCCACTAAGTCTACTAGAGGCATAAAGTAACAAATGCAGTGCTGAAAGGAAAAACTGGAAAAATAAACTCTACAGCTACCATGCCTCTATCTAGATGCTCAGGGAGTGGAACAGAAGGGGACATGATGCATCTACTATCCCTCAACTCAGATCACCCAATCTACACTGACTGCCACATAGGGTCCAGTCAAACCTGCGCATACCTACTGCCGTTACATCCAAAAAGGACCGGACTTACGTAGGGCGTCCGTGACTGCCAAAACTGGCCCAGCCAGAGGGATTACGTCGACAAGTCGCGATAGCAAATATCAAGCCCAGCTCCGGAGTGGCACTCGAGGGGCGGGACCCCACCGAGGAAATTATCCGCGCACCTCTGTCGAGCTCAAATGTGGCTCATGCAGGCTATCGTCCAAATCCTCGATCAACAAGCTCGACAGTAACCAACAAAACACTCACTCACTCACAGGCTGGAAAACTACACAGCCGGGACCCACTGTCACTCAGACGGCTCCCAAAAATGAAACACTGATCTATAAACTGCTATCAGACTCAACTCGGCCCCCAGACACGAGTGTAACATGCATCCCACAACAACCCGACCTCTCGGCCCACTACCCGGGCGAGGAAACTCTAAGTCCAGGATGAAACAGTAAATGACAGTGTGGGAATGTCTAACGCAATAATATCCTAGCCCAAGTTGGAGTTTTCTACTAGTCTGGTTGAACATGCTGCATATTGCGGGGGTGCTAGTTCAAGTTCCAAGATAACAATAATTTAACAGATTGTAGAAAGCAGAAAGATCACATGATCATCAATATAACAGTAGGAAATATCAATTCTCACATTCTAGCATGCTACATAGTACATTCACAACCATGCATGATCCTACATAAATAGAATTAATGTACAGTCCATAGATCTTGAAGACGAGGCAACCCACCTGGAAGTGCTAAACTGTCCAAAGTCCAACAGCTGAAAATACCCAGGAACAAATATCTCCAATTTTCCCCAATTCCAACTGGTTCAGAAATACCCGCAAACCCTCCTAGATACAACAATAAGGTCCAAAGTTACACTATATTCCAAAAATATCCAAGTATACACAATCTGCTGGTAACAGTCCCAAAGATGCAAAATTTTTACCTGCAGAATGGACTCTGAAAAAATTGACAAAATACCGTTGCAATCGTCGTGTCGAGCCCTTCGAAACGAGTACATGCACGTCTCAATCCGAGCCCCGAAGGCCGAGTTACAAATTCCACAACGAGGTGAGCGCGAAACTCCACAACACAACAACTGTAACACTTTGCACAGAAAAGGGAGAAAAGTATACCTTCGGGCAAGTCCCAGAAAAATCCCAGAAAAATACGACGATAATCCTTGCGACGCGTAGATGCAAAAAGAGTATAGGTACGCCTCAATCCGATGCTCGAGCGCGGAGAAATCCACGAAACAACCCAGTGCTGTCCCAAAAAACACCACAGAAAAGGGGCCCCAGTAAGCTCGGAAAAACTCTAAGAAAAACTCAGAACGAGGGGAAGCTAAAAATAACAAGATCGTAGCCCTACCTGTCGTGGATCCAACGGCGTAAGAATCGCCCGAAAAGGTGGTCGGAGTAGGCCGAGGGAGCTCGCGCACCGAAACGCGACGGAAGGAATCACCGGCGAAGGAACGTCGCGATGCTCCAAAGAAATGGAAACCTCAAAAAGCGTGCCACATAAAATCCCAGGAATCCTCTAGATGGTGTAGCACAAGTGGGGGAGCAACTCTACTGAAGAGTCCGAGGTGAGAAGAGGCTTGGAAACGCGAAAAAACCCAAGAAGAAGGTGGCTCGTCCTTTAAATAGGCCACAGAAAACAAATCGAAAAATACCCACCATGTCCCCGGATTCGGGCACTCGGACAGGTTTCGGGCGCCCGAATCCGGCGGCACACTGCACCATAGGGGAGCGCCCGAAACTCCCCTGGGCTGACACGTGTCTCGCACAACAAACAGCTATGCGGGGCGCGTCGGGAGCGGCCACGTGGCCCTCCAGGAGTCGGACGCGTGTCCCGCATAGCAAACAGCTGTGCGGGGCGCGTGCGGTGCCGCCACGTGGCACCTCCCCGGTCAAACGGGTAGGTAGCGCCCGCGAATAGCGGGGCGCCACGTGTCCACCCCCGTCACGGGTCGCACGTGCGGGCAGGCACCGTCTGACTGCCTGCCACGCACGCACCCCGAGGCGCTCGCCCATGCCCCCGTGCACCGCGCCTCGTGAGCCCGCCAATGGCATGCTGCCACGTGTCCCTGCGCCGGGTCCATGCACCCGGGCGGGGACTCCGTGGACCGCGCACTCTGCGCCGGCCAACCAGCACACGCCACGTGTCCTGCGCCGGGCCTATGCACCCAGCCGCGCCGCTCTGTGGATCGAGCGCTGCAAACCGGCCAATGACAGGCCACCACGTGGCATGCCGACGGTCCACGGCCCCTCCCATGCACCGAAATCCACTGGAAACTTTCGGGAGTCCATTTTTGGGCCTCCGGACTCAGAATCAAACAAGCAAATAGCCGTTTTCAAGCGTTTTTCCGCGCTGAATCCAAATTCAACCTCTGTTTGACCCAAAACCTTTTAAAAAATTCGACAAATGTAGCCGAAGGCCAATCCAGCTATAGATACCCCTCTGGGTCCATCTGTGGCATCCCTTTGATGCACTATGGGCCAGACACACCATCAATAGGTGTTATACACAGTGGATTTACCGGAAAGGTTGCATGGGAACCTGGACCACTACAAATAGCCTCCCATAGTAGGTAACGCCTCAAACTCCGACGCACCCACTAGGTCTACCAGAGGCAAAAAGGGGAAGAAAGGTGGCAAGCTATAAACGGAACTGTTGAAAAAAAAAAAAGGAAGCTACCACTAATATGCCTCTAAATGCAGTGCCAGAAATAGTCAACTAGATGAATGTATCAGTAAAAGTGTCTGCCTAAATAAACCCAATCAATGGACCAGTAAGAACTGGTACTGCCTGCTCTGCCGGCCGCATCGGGTATGCTAATGGCGCATAACACCGACGCAAAGAATGAGTATCAAGAACTCAAAGACTGTCCGTCGCACACTAAGGAGTGGCACTCGAGGGGAGCGACCCACACAAGTAAAGTGTCTCTGTCACAAGTATCACGATATAGCAGGACTGGATCACGACTATGATCAAAGTGGGAAAGTCCATCCACTAGAGAAACCACAATCCCCAATTTGATGCACAAGTAAACATCTGGTCAACCGCCCAATGTCTGCGGACGCCGCAATACCCCACAAATTCACAATCTGGTACAACCAATCCAGCCTCGATAACTTCGGCTATACTATCCTACAACCCTGCTCGAACCCGAGCAACAAGTATCCTGAATCTAAAATAAAAGGAGAAAATAACAATCATGGTTTCTCCTAAGTCAAATCCCAGCATGATGGTGTAGCAGTAAAAGTGGCATATCTAGATGTCCATACAAGCATGCCGATGTCCCGATGTAGCATAAAAGAAAGGGTCAATAGAACGATCACATAAGCTAAGTCAGAATGTCCCCAACATGTTAATCCCTTTTTCATAAAAGCTAAGTACTAAACATGACAGTAATATTCCCAACATGATGTTCCCACAAGAATAATCCCACATGATAGGCTCACAATGATTAACATACACAGCATGACCTTCAAATAGTGTAACATATCAACCGGTGCTAAAATAGGGGTTCCTCTAACAGTCCTAGTGAGTAAGTCGTAAAAATGAGGGATATAGCAACCACCCACCTGGAACGCGCAATCCACAATAGTAATAACCTCCTCGCTGTCCAACTCGCCGCAGGACACCCAAATCTGCGAACCACTGCAAAGAGTATCGCATTTAGCAACAACTGTAGCAACTCCAAAAACGGCACTTGCTGTTTTGCAAAAATAGCACCGAAAATGAGGGATTTCACCTCTGTGCAGTCCTCAGAAAAATCCAGAAAAATCACTGTTGCGTTCCTCGCGAAGTGTAGATGCGAATCAAGTATTTATACGCCTCATTCCGGTACTCGTAGGCCGAGAAAATCTATGATTACTCTGCTGCTTTCCAAAAATCACCGTAGAAAAAGGGGGTTTAAAGAAGCTCCTAAAAATCCAGTAAAACCTATAAACGGGCGAAAGTGGTAAATACAAAAAGTGTAGCCCTACCTGTCGTGAAAACAATGCCGTAAGAATTGCACAAAAAGTCCCTCGGGGTAGCCCAGGGGAGCCCGCAGACTAAAACGCGATGGAAAAGAACACCGGAAGAAGAACGTCGCAGTGCGCCGAGTCGCAGAAATCGCTGATGCCGCAACTTCCAAAAATTCCGAAACTCCTTCAAAGGATGGATCACACGAAGAGGATCAATTTTGCTAAAGGGTTCTACCATAGCTGAGCTCCGAAAAAGCCCCAAACTACAGGGGAAAGGGTTATTTATAGCCAAGCAAAAGAGGTGGAAAAATACCCCTTTAGGGTACAATTTCGGGCGCCCGGAACAACCGGGCACTGAACACGGCACACCGTAGTCGGCGCCCGATTCGTTCCGGGTGCGACACGTGGCCCCGAACACACTGCAGCGGGGCGCGGCCAACCAACCCGAGCCACATGGCCCGACAAGGAGCGGGAGCGGGTGGCGCTTGCCACTCGCGGGGCGCCACGTGGCGCCCCCTGCGTGGCCCGCCACGCCGCCCCACCTGCCTGCCTGCTCCCTGCGATCCGTGCGCGGCGCCGCGTGGACCGCCCAACCCAGGGCCGCCACGTGGCGCCGCCCCCGATCCTTGCACCGCCGCGCCGATCCCATGGACCCCGCGTGCTCCGCCGGCCAATCCGGCGCCTCCACGTGGTGCCTCGGCCGGTCCACAGCACCCCCATGCACCCAAAATGCGTAGAAACTTCCGGGGGTCCATTTTTTGGCATCCGGACTCTGAAAAATATAAGTAAATAGTCGATTTTCAACCTTTTTCCGCGCTGAATCCAAATCGGGCCTCGGATTTGCCTGAAACCCTTTCTAAAATTTGACGGAAACAGCCAGAAGGCAGGCTTGATCTAGAAACCTCACAGAGTCCGTCCAACGCGTCCATTTGACGCGTTGCGAGTCCTACACACCAATAATAGGTGTTCCACAATATGGATCATGGGAAAAGCTGCACGGGGATCTGGGCTACCACAAGGTTCCCCGAGATGACGGCGACGGTAATGGCGATGCCCCCACCGCGTAGGGAGAGGAGGTGGGCGAGGTCGAGGAGGGGGAGCATGTGCCCCTGCGCCGGGTAGGGCACGACGAGGATGTGAGGGGCTTCGTCCCCACGGGCACTCTCCTCAGCCATGGACGACCACGTACGAGCTCTCTCTCTACATACACCCCGGTGTATACGCCATGGTGCTAAAAAAATATATATTAAAACCATGGATAAGAGCATTATCATCATTTTGCCTGTTCTGTTAACTCTGTTGCCCCCTAAAAATAATTTCGTAATTACGATGGGACAAAATATAGGCTTTTGAAAGACTGGGGGGCAAAGTGAAAAATCGGTATATTATAAGAAAATTTTCTGTAATTTAGTAATTTTTTTTTGTAAGAACGTAGCATTCGAAGTTATAAGTTTTGATAAATAAATTATTTGGATGTCATCAAATATATTTGAAGAGTACAGGTGCTATGTATGAATTGTATTTATATTGCTAGTTCAAGCAATAATTTCTATACAATTACGCTCAAACAACAACCTTTAACTGCACCAAAAATATAAAATTTAAGATTTTTGGAGGTGTTTCAGCAGTAATGAGCAATGTGTTATCCGTACACCCAAAAGAGAATGTATATCTTACATTTTATTTATTTTAGAATGGAATAAATTTTACTGGTCACTCTATCCGTACACCCTATTTGAAAATTTCGATACGCACCACATTTATTCGAGGGTGGGAGATGAAGAGGGAACCGGCCGTGGGGTTACTGAGCGCACCTCAACCACACAGCATACGAGCGTAACAGAAACAAAATTTTTCGTAGATGAAAATAAACAAGAACGATCGTAGAAAAAAACACAAGAATAACTAAGCAAATAAAACGAATAAGAGACTACAATGACATAAGATTTACGTGGTTCAGTTAACAATGTGTCGACTTATGTCTACGGGCAAGACCACCTCAATGCGTTCTTCGATTATTCCACGACACAAAAGTATAAGGAGTAAAATTAGATTACAAGATTCTCTCTCACGGAGGCTCTTCACGTTTTTTCTCTCAATTATGATTTTTTCAATGAAACTCTAAAAAATAAAAGATGAATCACAAGAGTTAATATAACTCTAATGTAGTGATCCGGCCTTTCGGGGTATTTTTGACTTACATATAGTCATTTAAGCCTTTAAGTGAAATAAAATTATTCAATTCTTAAAAGTTGGCCATTGTGAGGTGCTGGTATTTTTCTGCGATAGAGCGCGGAAAAAGAAAGCCGACGGTGCGATCGGATCTGAAATCCGATATCGGGATCTCCCGGAACGGAATTCCTAGTGATACGGTGATTAAGTCATGCATCGGAATCCGTGCAAAATATCTTGCACCCGTTAGAGATAAGGTGGGTTATCTCGTAGGGGATAATTAATTAGTTAATTAATTATCCATGAGGGAAAATAAAATTCTCTTACGTACTAATTAAAAAGGAGATTAATTAAAGATTTAATACGAGCTATATAAGGGATCCCGATTATCGGAAAGAAAGAAAAAGAAAGAAATAAAAACCCTAATCGGTGAGAAGAGAAAAAGAAAAGAAAAGACGGAACCCTAGCCGGAAGAAAGGGAAAGGAGAAAGAGAAGGAGCCCGATCTTCCCGGACACCGAACCGAAGGCAAGAACGCGACCGGACAACCTTCCCGTCGATCTTAGGTTAGTAAAATAATTGTTATAATTTATTTGGGATTTTTCCGTCGTCTCTTTTGTTTGAGTTCTTGGTTTCTCCGTCGTATCCGTCACCGTCGCCGTCGTCGTCATCATGCTAGGGCACGGAACGGACGGCGGAGGCGCGCAGTGCCGCTAGGGCATCGCGCGGAGGAGAGTCACGGATGGCACCCATGCGGACCCGCAACCCCGCGGGCAACGCATGGGTGCCGCGCGGCTACCGCACGGACAGCACCCATGCGGACCCGCAACCGCGCGGGCACCGCATGGGCGCCGCGCGGCTGCCGCGCGGACCCGCAACCGCGCGGGCGGCACCCGCGCGGACCCGCAACCGTGCGGGCACCGCGCGGCTGCCGCGCGGAACCGCAACCGCGCGGGCGGCACCCGCGCGGACCCGCAACCGTGCGGGCACCGCGCGGGCGCCGCGCGGTTGCCGCGCGGGCGGCACCCGCGCGGACCCGCAACCGCGCGGGCGCCTTGCGGGGCCGCACCCGCGTGGGCACCGCGCGGCCGCCGCACGGGCAACACCCGCGCGGGCACCGCGCGGCCGCCGCACGGGCAACACCCGCGCGAGGCACCGCGCCGCATGGGCGTCGCCGCGGAGACGCGCCGCGCGGTTCCGAACCGCGCGGGGTTCCGGCGGACGACGACGGCGGCGTGGGATTTCCGTTTCGTCAACCCGGACGGTGTTGGACTTTTCCGTCGAAAAGAGTAAATTGGGTCTTTTGTTTTCGGATGTTAGTACACGTTTTTGACTATAGTTATCCTTGCGGACTTTCTTTAGGTCCAAGTGCGCAGCGGGGGTGCGCGAAGGATTCAGGTGTTCCGATTTCTCTTCAAATAGGTGGGTACGGTTGCGATAAGTGCAACAAGTGCAGTAAGTGCATCTATCGTCATTAAAGTGCTCTTAATTTATCTAACAAAGTAGATGGACAGTTTAACCTTTCGCATAATTATATTTCATCTAACAATTGAAGCGGCTACGGTCGCGGTGCTCACTACACGCCGATCTCGGCAAATTCGTTTCGGATGCTGCACGTACACAGGCGGATTGGCCTCCGCATGGGTGTACTTTTCCGGAGAAGTGGTCTCTTTTGACCCGTGTACCTCACAAAGGGGTGGGTGCCGTGAGGACCTCTACGCGCCCGCTGAAAATAGCACACCAGCACCGTGAAGAGGTTAAATGCATCAAAGAGGTGTTTGCGCACGAGGGGAGACTTTAGTCTCCCCGACAGGGACTCTGGGGTTGGTGCCCAACTTAATTGATAAATCTGGGGTTGGGGCGCAGCTTAATTATGTGCAGGGTTTTAGCGAAAGGTTCCGGTGTTTTCGGTTTGCTCCTTATTCCTTATTGTTATTAGACATCTACTTTGTTTGTCACTGACATTACCCACTCCGTGACAGGTGTTACGAGGTGCGTTAGCCGGGAGGGCGGTGAGACTGCGTCGCGAGGACCGTAGTCAGATACTTAGGTTTATTATCTCATTTCCCTTATGCTTTTTTTAGTTAATTTGCTTGTGGATCGTATTAGCCGTGGACATGTATTACTTAGCGCTGTGGATGAGGTGTACATTTATGCTTGGATGCTTTTAGTGATGTTTTCGTATGCGGCACGTTTTCATGACGAACCAAATGATTTCGAAAATGTTTTCTCAAAACGAAGTGCCGTGTGGGCACGGGTTTTGCAACCGTTGGTTTTATCCTTTCTAAACACTGATGCCGCTTTAGTATTCCGCTTGAAAATAAAACAACAAGGTGTCGAGTGGACACCAGTCTTTTAAACATTAGTTAAACTACTGTACTCTGTTTGACGATGTATGTCTATTGTATGGTTGATGGTTGATGTATGTTGTTGTAAACGAGACGCCGTGCATATACAAAGGAGACTCTGTCCGTGGGCAGAGAGAATTTGTGTATGTGGCGGTCTGGCACGCACCGGGGATGAGGTTTAAGTTACCTTGTGAAGAAGAAAAAAAAATAATACACGCAATTTTCCGCTTTGATAGACTCAAAAACCTCCGGGGGCGTGACATCTAATAACCTAATTTTAATAGAAAACGATCTCCACCGTCCATCCGAGTTTCAATTCATTTCTAGTCGTCGTCGTCCTCTTAAGAATTCTCTTTAAAATATTTCTAAATCATCCTTAATATTTAGAAACGAGATTGGGATCAAATTAGGATCAAATTCAACATATTCAATCCGTCGTGGAGTTGAATATCGTGATATCGACTCGAAATATAATTTTATATAATTCAACAGGAGATATTTTACTAGTTATTTTGAAATAATTAGTAAAATTTATTCTATCTTATAATGAATGGAATGTAAGATGTACATATCTTTTAGAATGCATAAAAAATTATTTTTTGTAATTTAAAAGTGAAAGACAAGACTACCAGTACAGTGAAAGGACACGGAAAATTATTGACTACACCAGGTGTATAATTACATTTCATTTCATAATAGATACTAAAATTTTATAATAAAGATCTCAAAATTAAAAGCTAACTCATTGGATTTATTCTAGAATATTTAAAAACTCTCTCTATAAAAAAATCATAAATTTTATAAAATAAATAATAATTTTTTATCCATTGTTGATTATTGTGGCTTTTTCTGATGCCTTTGTACTAGATTTTTTTCTGTTTTGTGATTTTTCATACATAGTTCTTTTAAATAGTATAAATCCCATCTATTATTTGAAATTTGATTTTAAGATGTTAATTATTAAAAAATAAATTTAGTATTATGAGGCATATGAATACACCAAGTGCAGGAAATAATTTCTCCAAGGTAGAGACTAAGTTGGCTAAGCAGAACCACTCCATATTAATTTCATTTCACACGCAAAAAGTAAAAAAGAAAAAGTAAAAGAAAAAGATAAAAAAGCTCGTTACGTCCTTTTCTATGAAGTAATGAGTTATACGACTATTATACTGCAACTACTTTTTTTTATCAATTTCAAAAGATAATGTTAAAAAAACATTAAAGAAAAATGTTTGGGACCATAAATAACCACGTACACACATTCTACAAGTCCAAATCTAATCAATAAACGTCCATTTCCCATCTGAATCAGGAATCTTTCATGATGCTGGCAAATCCACAGTGTCGCCATATTTGCAAATCAATATGATTAATATGATGTGTAAAATTTGATTCTGAGGACTCAGAATGTAATACATCTATTGAAGCCCATAACTAAAATGACTATTACGAAGTAAGACATAATATCTAGACATTGTCCTTAATTAAAATAGTTTTAAGTACTCATGTATAAGGCGTCACATATACAAACACAAAATATAAAATACGGTATAACTGGAATACAATAACTCAATAATTTTTTAAAAATTAGAATAAATAAATATATATATATATATATATATATATATATATATATATATATATATATATATATATATATATATATATATATATATATATATATATATATATATATATATATGACATGAACCCAATTAATATAATATAATATTATTAATATAATAATATATTTATTATATATATATAAATATTAATTTTTAAAATATTGTTATATTTTTCATACGAATAAAAATTAATAAAATTTTTATCGATAGCTCATATATTTTTTAAAAAACAGTGTCACTATACATTATTTATTTATATTATTTAAAAAAATTATATGTATTCATCAAAAAATCAAAATATTTATTATCTTATATTATATATAGTTAAAAAATAAAATAAAAAAATATTTATATTTTTTAATTATATGCGCTATGTACCTGCATCGAAAATGCATTCATGGCGTATCATACAAAAACACGTGAGTGCCCGACATAAATACGTAAAATTTATAAAATCATCTGTAATATATAGCTCATGTAAAATTTATAAAAGCATTTATATTTTTTAATTATATGCGCTATGTACCTGCATCGAAAATGCATTCACGACGTATCATACAAAAACATGTGAGTATCCGACATAAATACGTAAAATTTATAGAAGCATCTGTAGTATATAGCTCATGTATAAATTTGTATCGTCTACTACTGAAATATAATTGTATTGATTCTAACTAGACGATATGTACACAGATTTATCAAAAATCCTTTCAATATATATATATATATATATATATATATATATATATATATATATATAACTAGGTTACTAGACTATTAATAGTATCAAGTTATTAGAGTTATTAAATTTTAATCCTCGGATGAAGGAATGTGCGGTTAGAATGATAGTTGACTCATAAGGTTTAATGAGTGCATGGTTGGAGAAATAATATGATCTAAGTTGTGAAAATAACCAAAATGATAATTATTGAAAATTTGATTGCACTAAGTGTTTGGTGTTATCGATAGTAGTAACTGAACTATATATATATAGAACTATACTACTATACTATATATTAATAACACCAAGTTATTGGTACTATTAAATTTTCGATTCTTGGCTAAAAAAAATATGTGATTATAATATATAATAATAGTCCCTTAGAGTTTAGTGGGTGATTGATTGATTAGTATGATCTAAATATTTGAAATGATCAAAGGGGTTGATCTAATGGTGAAAAATTTTGATATCACTAAATACTTGATAATATGAATAGTATAATAGCCGGCTATATATATATATATATATATATATATATATATATATATATATATATATATATATATATATATATATATATATAATATCACTACAACAAAATTATATTATAGCGATATTTTTAAGTATTTCTAAAATTTTTAAAAAATATTACTCGCAAAAATACCGATATATTTTATAAATATATACAGTTATTAGGATGTATAGTGACACATTATTACAAAATATTCTAAAAGTATATTTTTATAATATAATTTTAAATATATATATATATATATATATATATATATATATATATATATATATGAAAAGGGTTCTAGTGGCTCATGATCCCACGACGCTAACGTCCTCTCATATAAATTAGAAATATTAATATAACATAACTTTCAAATATATAATATGATAGTAATCATTATTCCCCTTACAGTAAGAGCAATGCTACCTGTACACCCCGAAGGGGTGTACATCATACACCTCCACTATTTTAATGGTGACGATATTTTTTACGGGTCATATCAAGTGACTCATCATCACACCCCCACCCTTAGATGGGTGGGGTGTATGATGTACACCCCGAAAGGGGTGTACACATAGCATTTTCCTTACAGTAAATAATAATAATATTATTATTATTATTATTATTATTTTTTCAAATATGAAAAGAAGTATTTGTCCCTTCTCTACAAACTACTGTTTTTTTTATTCAAATTCTATGACTGCTTAAATATGAAGAGACTTGCCCCTTCTCTAATACTTAAAATTTTGAATTATGATTCACTGCAATTTTGTTACTCTAAGTTCATGCACTTAATTCATGCGTCTTTACTCTTAAGCTCTACGATCTCTCACTTTTCTCTGTGTATCAAATTGTCGTATCTCATTTTATTATCACTTTTTCTTAACGAATCTATTGTATTTACTGGAGCCGCTAATTAGGGTAGTAGAGAGAGGTTGGAGTTAATTTCCCCACGACAAATGTACCACCAACAATAATAATTGTTGAGGAAAAACCGAATAAATTATTTCTCGTGCCCGGAGTATCTGTACATTTTCTATTTGTCCACCAACAATAATAATTGTTAAGAAAAAAAGAATAAATTATTTCTTGTGCCTAGTGTGTCTGTATATTTTCATGCATCTCTCTTAAAAATTTATCCTTTTTTTGGTACATTTACAGAATTAATTGTGATTGAAGTACTATGTTCAAAATATATATATACTTGGGGCTCAGTGTATATGATGATGAAGCACATCTCAAGGATCGCTTACCCATCTGCTCCTAATTAAAGAAGATAACAGCCATAATTAAAGAACCCTCTCCACTAACCAGTCCCTTTGCCCCATTGCGCCACAGATGATGCATGCATGAGAACTAATTGTAGATCTTAAAATTGTTAAAACAAATCCTGGTTAAATATAAAAGTATAAAAATATCATTTTCTACTGACTTAAATTTTTAAAAATAAAAATTATTTTGTATTATTTAATATAGCATCAGAGCAATAGATTCTGAATTCGAATCATCTCATCCTTCTTGTATAATTAATTTTTTTTCATCCTTCTTGTATAATTGATTTTTTCTTATTTAATTTAAGTTTATATTATGAATCTAGTCCAAGTATAAAAACACGACGTGAAAAAAGTATTTAATATAAAAATATAAAATTTAGATTCAAATATAAAAATAAGTCTATATATAAAAAAATAAAATATATATATATATATATTATTCACTACTAGATTAATTATTTTTTTTAAATAATTATTTTATATTATTTAATAAAAATAAAAGTGAGCTAAACACGCAAAATATCAAGATGGTGATCATGTGTATTGTTGTGCACTTCAATAGAATTAATGACTTTTATTTTTATTACTTCAATATTTTAAAATAGCGGATCGTTATCCAAAAAAAAATTGTGTCAGAATGTATTACATATAATAATATTTGGATTGGATTATGGCTTGCCCTATAAATATGTGCAGATGCTATATATAAAAAATAATTGGCGCGCATACAAGTCAGTATCCTATGACAGAAATTTCATGAATGACAGCATTTATGTACTTTAAAAAAATTAATTGCCTAATTTCTATCAGCTTAATTAGTTCTTTTGGTAACACTAAAAATCCATACAATGCATGGTAAAATTGGGTAAATAGAACCACGTACTAATCCCTCCAACTTTTCCTTCTCTAACTTTGGAGTTTGACATAATTAGTCTTTGAACTCTTAAAAGCGTTTTACTTAATCATCACACATATTTACCGTAAAAAAAAATTTATTGGCTGCACCGAATGCATCTGTACATTCATTAATATACAGTACATTATTCTAGCTATTTACTTTCTGTCTCGTATTGCAGTTGATTTGTAAATTTACAGCGAACAAATCTGAGAATTAGGTATAATGACCAGCAATTTATATACAAAGATAAGAAGCAAAGTGAAATATTGTTGAAAGAAAGTATAGAATCTCAAGTATCAAATTAAAATGTTCAAGAATCCAAAATAAAACTTAATTTGGTTTAAAAAGTTTAAAAACTAGTAGCGCAATTTACCCCCATAGTTAACATCTATCAAGAGCCGCTGTAGCAGCAGCAGCTGCAGTTACAGGCACCAGTACTTGGTTGGCTGGTTTGAGAAGCCGATCCAAAGAGCCTCTCAGCTTTTTGCAACAGCAGCATCTCTTGTACTCCCTCGAGCGTAACGTACGCCTCTCAAAGTTAATTTAATTGGTCCCCTCATTACGCCCCCACTCCATTCATTGCTCATTCAAGAAACCTAAATATTTACCATATATACAAACGCAACTAAGATAAACCCCGGCACAGTACTGTAACTTAAATTCCCCTCCATTTCTTTCCTCATTACCTCCTCCTCGCCTCCTATTTAGTTCACTCTTATAATAATTGTTATTGAGAGCCCCATCTCAGTTGAATTGCTGTAGAGAGTCTCAGCTATGAGCGAGCAAGGGTTGAAGGAGAGCACATTCGCCGCCGTCGACTCGTTCTCGCAGCTTCCGTTCATACGCGCGGCGCCGACATCAGCCGGCGAGAAGCCGCCAGCCAATTCTAGCCCTTCGGGCCTGCGGCTCTTCGGCTTCGACGTCCCGCCCGAGCCCGACTCTTCCGCGAGAGAATTCGAGCCCGCGAAGAGTAACAGCGCAAGTACTTTCAGGGGGAGGAAGTTCGAGTGCCACTACTGCTGCCGCCACTTCCCGACATCGCAGGCGCTCGGTGGTCACCAGAACGCGCACAAGCGCGAGCGGCAGCACGCGAAGCGGGCCCATCTGCAGTCCGCCATGGCCGTGCCCTACCACAACTACTACAGCCACCATTTTCACATGCATACTAGTAATTACAGCGACTTCGCCTACCGCAACGTCAGTAGCCATATGCTCAGTGGCCGGTTCGAGCCCCTGCCGCCGCCGTCGCCGCAACTGCCGCCGACGCCGCCGCCTCACTACAATTCGTGGGCGTCGACCGGGGGACGGTTCTGCGGCGGGCGAGGATCGGCGGCGCAGCCCATCGGTGGAACGCCTCATCGCGATCGGTGGACGACGACGACGACGGTGCCACCACCGCTGCCACCGTTGCTGGGGGCATGTGGTGAGTCGAAGGTGGTGTTGTTAGGGATCGGAAAAGGAGGAGGGGTTGGTGTGCTTAGCGCTTCCTCTTCTTATTGTTCTTCGGCTTCGCCGCGTGAACGTGGGGGGTTCGGTGCAAGTGCAAAAGAGAGTGTGAGTTTGGATCTGCATTTGTAATTCTAATTAAAGAGTACACGCAGAATTTTTTGTGTTTTTTTTTTTTTTTTTTTTTTTTTTTTTTGGTTTTGCTGGTTTTAATCTTTAATAATAATTAGGTTCCTTTTGTGCCCCAATTAATTGTTTTGAATGGAAGTACTTGGGTTTTTTAGATCTCTCAGTAGATAATTATTGGCTTATTAAGACTTATTTAATTAGTTATTAATGTATACAGCTCAAGTGGGCACTTATTTTCATTGTTGCCTGGTTAGTTGCCTTGCCTTCGAACCTTCACACTGGTTCTTATTTCCCAATATTTGATATTTTTATTTTGCCATCAATTTTGTAGCTATTAATAATATATTAACACTTTAAGTTCTCTCTCTTTTCCTTTTAATTTTGAAACTTGCTTAGGATGACTGTAGGGGGAAAAATTGAATCGGCCACATTAGTGAAAGATGCAAAGCCCAGGGCAAGAAGAGATCCTAGGCCATCGAACTCTTATATATATATATATATATATATATATATATATATATATATATATATATATATATATATATATATATATATATATATATATATTTATGTCAAAATACAATACCTTACCTATATACAATATATGACAAGTATATGGCACATTATTATACCATATATAACTTAAAAATTCAATCATAGTAATATTAATTGAGTTTCTATAACTTGAATTTTCAATTATATATTTTTTCTAAAAAAAATTTAATATTTAAATAATTTATTATTTAGAAATGAACTCAGCTAGTTACTTCCAACTTCAAATCTTAGGTATATATCAACTGCATTAGGTACCTTCCGTAGTTTCTAGTCATAGTTGATTGACAAGTCTTCTGCTTGGATTTAGGTGCGGTCGGTAATTTATAGTCAATCAAGTCTTCTGCTGCTTGGATATTAGGTGCGGTCGGTAATTTAGAGTCATAGTTGATTGACATGTCTCGTGCTGCTTGGATATTTAGTCCAAGTTGTTGATTTTGGTTTTTTGTCCTTTTCTATATATTAGGAGTGTTGGGTTTTTAGAAAAAGCATAAAATAATAATAATAATAATTTTTAAAATAAGTTATTTTAGTTTTCCTCTGTTTAATTGAAAAAAAAAAATTATATATTTTATGAATAATTAATATTTTTTTTTATCTTTTTTAGAAAATTTAGAAAATAAAAATATTAATTTATCATAAAATTTGAAAAATAAAATTTTAAGAAGCTAGTTAATTTTGAAATTAATCAGACAAAAAGTTTTTTTTTAAAAAAATTTGTATACAAATTTTTCTTCTGGATAATTTGTTTTTATGCATTTTCCACCAGTCGAACATCCCCTTAGCATCTTGATTAAATCATATTCATTATTATTCCTTAGTTTTATAACTCTTGTACTGTGCCTTCTAGTGGAGACAAACCCAGCGTGATTTTATAGTAAATTAATGAAGGGTTTTCTTTTGTGCAAATTTCTTGCAAGTGTAGAAATTAAGTTCTCGAAGTTGAGATTATATTTTCTCCTATTTTAATTGTCAATCACATCAAATCATGTCATGGAGATAGTACTTTTGTTTATATTTATTGTTGTAGGTTGTAGATGATCCCAACTAGTATGACGGGATTTAATGTCTCTCGATCTTTTGAGAGTCAATCCCTGCTGTAATGGTAACAATTTACATATTTTGAATAAAAGTACAAAACATATCTAAATTTTTTTAAACCATCAAATAAACGGACATTAGGTTCTTACACTTTTGAATGTTTATGTGATAAATATTAATGCTTGTGTAATCTTCTGCGCTCTCACCTAATTTTTTTTAATTCAAATTTTAAATGTTTAAATATATTATTTTTTGTAAACTTTTAATTTTAAAAGAATAATCGGATAGACTATTGAGCACGGTTAGAATTGATCATCAATTTAAATTCAACTCGGCTTAACATAGTTGTTAATTACATGTAAGGCCCGGTCAACCGATCATCATGTTGAGAAAACAGCTTCCACCTACCACACCCCACTTTGCGTATTTGGGGGGAGAAAAGAAACGGTCATGTCTACTTATCACTCCGCTCTTTCCCCTCTCTACTACATCTCTCTTCCCTGTCCTTTCTCTTTCTCTCTCTATCTCCTCTCCTCTTCCACCTTGTCACGCCCCACGACCTAATTCTCAATTTAGTAAAAGCCCGCGGGCGCATGTTCAGACCCGCCAAACGGACAGATCTTTTCTATTCGCCCAAAAAGTCACAACTAGTACAATTCGAGATGTTCCTATCCGAAACCGAATTCATACAAGAATTGAGAAAGAAAAGTACAAAAAATATAAACAACTAGCTATTACAAGCATTCGACTCAAACATACAACACATTTATATTTTTTTCTTTCATTTTTTTTATACAATCCAAAATATTATTGCATGCTGTTCTTTTATATTTTATACCCTTAGTTACATGCTGACGGAGGGTATTTCTATTCGGGTTTCAGTATGGTAGGGTGATATCTAATAAACTACGCCCTTATCCCGCGCTACCATGCCTGTCACGCCCCGGCGTCGAAACTGCGACCCGGGCTCGCCAACAGATTCGCCGCCCTTACGGAAACCCCGTAAAGACGAAACGACTAACCTGCAAAAAGAATCAACTACAGTATACAGATATCAGAGCTAAAAGTAAACTACTGAAAAACTGAAATCCAATCACGGTACAACTGAAAATAATACAATATCCATCTCCCAAATACGATCATATAAAAAGTCATCTGATACAAAACTCAAAAGGGAGATATCTCGAATAAATACATCAGTGTACAAGCTCTTAATACAAAAAATATCCTCACTACAACAGTCTCTCAAACTGTAAAATAAAGTACAACTCTATACCTCACAACAAAGGTCTCTCAACAGAGGAAAAAGAAGTAAACTAATCTACTGAAGCCCTCCTCTGAAGGGGGCACCGCTACACTCCATCGACGGGTAGGGAACTAGCTCGCGACTCCCTCGAAACCGGTCAGAAGGATCAGCAACTCGAGCACAGGAATAGGAGTAGAAGTCCCTGGGGAAAAAGACACCACGACGGGTGTGAGAACTATTCCCCACAGTAGTTCTCAGTGGGTGCCGTCAACAAGCCCAACGGTCTACCCACTAAGTCTACTAGAGGCATAAAGTAACAAAGTAATACGGAAAGAAAAGAGCTGGAAAAGGATAACTCTACAGCTACTATGCCTCTATCTAGATGCTCAAGAAGTGGAACAGATGATAATATGATGTATCTACTAACAAATCAGTAAAGTCACCCAATCTAAACTGACTGCCTCCTCGGGTCCAGTCAAACCTGCGCCTACCTACTGCCATTACATCCACGTAGGACCGGACTGACGTAGGGCGTCCGTGACTGCCAAAACTGGCCCAACCAGAGGGACTGCGTAGACAAGTCGCGATACAAAAGTAACAAATCCACCCCGGGCGTGGCTCTCGAGGGGCGCGACCCCACAGAGGAAAGGTATCCGCGCACTCTGTCGCTCAGGTGGCAATGCAGGCTATGGTCAAAATCCACGCTCACGCTCTGAACGAAAGGATTCAATCCTCAAACAACTCGCACAATAGTCGGAGCACTCTCGACGACTCAGCTGATCAGCTCTCACGAAACACGAGATACTAGCCTCTCCAACAGCTCGCAGCACAAAACACACTGGCTGGAGATACTCCACAGCCAGGAACGACCCACAACTCAGGGCTAACGAAACTGGTCGGACAACACTCAACGACCTGGGACCACCGTCAATCCCAACGGTTCCCAACAACACTGACCGGAAGATACTTGACGGCCCGGGACCACCGTCTGTTCAACGGCTCCCCACGACAGAACGTCAAACTCACAGATAACACAGGAAGGACCGACACCATAAGGGTTTGGAAAACCCGTTAGGTCGGTGCTAAGAATCCTATCAAACAAGAACAGACTCTAGGCTCCGGCTAACGAAGTTTCCGGCCCCCTTACGGTTCGGGAACGCGACAACATCGGTACAACACGCAGAAGATGTCAATTAGGGCCCGAAATGTGATGATCCGAACTCCCGCAGGAACTGTGCAACATTAAACAGTGACTGTAGAGAGCTCGTACGGTGCAACGGAGCTTGTAGAATCGAAATTGGACCTTAAAAATAGACTCGGCACAAAAATCGGAGCAAATGGGATTTTCCGGGGGCTTTCGGCAAAATTTCGGATGAGAATTTGGCGGAATGGACGTCGTATTTGGACTCAGCGCGCGAAAACGATCGAAACGGTATATTTACTTTAATTTTTCGGCACCACGGTACTGTTCACGCCGGAACAGTAACTCCGGCCGCCGGAATTACTGTTCCGGCGACCGGCGAGCGGCGGCGGGCGGCGGCGCACGGCGGCGGGCAGCGGCGCAGCGGCGGAGTGCGGAGGCACGCGGCGCGGGCAGGCGCTCGGGTGCGCGGTCCATGGGCTTGGCGTGCACCGGGAGCACCGAAGACCTCCTGTGCCACGTGGCGCTTCCCCATTGGCCGGCCGGCTTCTAGAAGCACGTGGGAAGGTGACGCGTGGCGCTTCCCTATTGGCTGACAGGATCCGGAAAACCCGGAGCGCGGACCGGGCATGTGCACCACGTGGGACACGTGGCAGAATTTGAGTGGACTTGCATGGGTGTTTCCTGTTATGTGGACACGTGGCGCTCTGTGATTGGCCAAATCCGGTGTTTCCTGTTCTGTCCGAGCCCAAGAATATTCCCTTGGCCCATTATAAATAGCAATCCCCACCCCCTCTCATTCCCACCTCGATTTGCAAGCCTTAGAGTGAGAATCAGGGCATGTGCCCTCTACGAAAAATTTTCCTCTCTCTCTCTTCTCTCTCTCTCTAAAATCTCAGAATTTGTGGAGTTACAGATAGTGAGTTATCTGCGACGCGGCGCACTGCGACGGTTTTCTTTTTAGACCCATTTCCCGTCGCAGTTCCGTCGGAAATTTGCTGAGTGCTAACCAGGAGGAATTTTTGGACGATTTTTGCAATAGCGCGTTACTAAGAGGTAAGGCTTCGATTTCTGTGTTGATCACTTTGCTCCATTTCGTACTTTTAGCACGTTTCCCGAGGCCTCTTTGACCCCCCTTTTTGCTGTGGAAATTTCTGGACAGCGTCAACTTCTCCGATTTTTATCTTGGCGTAGGAGCACCAGATCGAGACGTTTAAATAGTCGATTTTGATATACTCTTCGCGAGGAACGTAAGCGTAATTTTTCTGGATTTTTCTGAGCACTGTATAGAGGTGAAAAACTCCTCTCTTTTCGTGCCATTTGAAAAACAGCAAAAGATGTATTTTTATGAATACTATAGTTACACCCTGTGCAATGTGTGTTGCTGTAGGGCATCGTTTTCGGCAGACAGCAGTTTTAGGGGACTGTGGACAACCAGGAGACTATCTGGGTGTGATCTGAGCTGTTCAAGGTGGGCGGTTGTTGCTTACCTCATTTTTGACAAGCTCACTGGGATTACTGTAACTCCCCTAAAATTTAATATGACAATTGATGAGAACCACTGGGACAAACTAATATGATAAGAACCATTGGGACAAACTAACAGGACAAACTAACAGGACAAACTAACAGGACAATTGATGAGAACTATTGGGACGAATTAATATGACAATTGACGAGAACCGCTGGGACGAACTCTCCTAAAATTTAACCCCACAGATTATATGATGACTTATATTGGGACACTGTGATTGGGACAAAGGCTATAATCTCGCATGCAAATAACTTTTATTCAGTAAATCAATCTTCTTTTAAAATAAATATTTGACACTATTTTACAGCTTTTAAAGATAAGACAGTTGCATGCATGACTGAACATCTAGTGAGGCCACTATCATATTGGGATCTGAACATGTTTCATTGTTGTCCTTTGCATCTAGATATTTGTTGCTCATGTATGAGCAGGGGTTGGGATAGTATAGTCAAGTTTGTACTAGATTGTGGACTTGTGGGGTCCTGCGGTGACCGCGGACAGTAGGCGGTCGACCAGATGTTTATCCTTGCATCAGATTGGGGTTGAGACTGGTTTATTGCATCAGCTGGGGATCGGGTTTTCCTAGTGGGTGGTTTTCCCACTCTGATCATAGTCATGATCCAGTCCTGCTGTTTTATGGCACTTCTGATACTTATTACTGAGATATTTTACTCGTGTGGGTCGCTCCCCTCGAGTGCCACTCCGGAGTGTGTTGCAGACATGCTTAGAGTCTTTGAGACTCCTATCCCCTATCGGTGTTATGCGTTGGCCAGCATACCCGATTTGGCAACTATCCCCTATCGGTGTTATGCATTGGCCAGCATACCCGATTGGCAAGGCACAGCAGGCAGTACCAGTTTTACTAGTGACACAAGACTGAGTTATTTCAGGCAGGCATGTTTGGTATTGTTGCATACAGTGATTTCATGCTACATGGCATTTAGAGGCATAGTGGTGATAGTTTCTTTTTTTCAGCAGCCTTTATAGCTTACCACTGTTCTTTCATGTTGCCTCGAGTAGTCCTAGTGGGTGCGTCAGAGTTGAGGTTTTACCCACTAGGGGAGGCTACTAGTTTATCTGGTAGTTCTCACCCCCATTGTTGTTTCTTTCTTTCTTCTTCTTATTTTGCAGAGTCGTCTGCGGGAGCTGCTAGGCCATCGGCAGCTGATAAAGATAAGGGGATCGCTGAGTAGATAGATCTCCTGTGAGACTGAGAGTGGATATTAGACAGATGTTGTACTCTTTACTCAGACTGTGGTATTTTGGGACTGGCGCTGGCCAGCTGGCTGTATTATTTTGGTGAGCTGGGAGATTATTGTACTTATTACAGCTTTATTTGTAGTTCCAGATACTATGTGGTTCTTCTACTTCAGCTCTGTATTATGCTCTTTTATTGTTCATATTATATCGGAGCAGGTTACCAGTGCTTTGTGTACGCGGAAAATCCCGTGTGCACGGCGGATCTGTTGGCGAGCCCGGGTTCCGGGGTGTGACAGATTAAGTTGGTATCAGAGCTTAGGGATAGGTCAGTTGGGACTTAGGAAACCCTAGGCTTTTGGCAGTGTTGGGTTATATGTAATACGGATCTAAATAGGGGAAAAAACACATAGAGGGGGGTGAATAGGTGTAAACGCATAAACACTCAAAAAATCATTGCGATAAAAACCCAATGCGGAAATAAAAATAATACGCAAGATTTTTACGTGGAAAACTCCATCACCGGAGTAAAAAACCACGGGACCGATAACACGGCAGAAATCCACTAGAATTAAAACACGTACAAGGTGATTTACCGTACACACTTACGACTCAACCTTTTCCATACGCTCCTAGAGGATCTTCTCCGCTCGCTCCGCGACGCTTCTCGAATCCACGATCTGCGCCCAACGCCGAATCCACGGCGTCCAACGTCGAATCCACGACGTCCGACCGAATCCACGGTCTTCACCCAATAGCACCCTTCGAATCCACGAACGTGCCTCGCTCCGAATCCACGAGAGCGGTTGAACCTTGAATCCACAAGGACACGCGAATCCACGCGCCGATTTTTGGGGTAAATCGTTGTTTTGAGTGGTGATGATCCGCCGAATACTTAGATCAAAGATAGATCGGAAATACCATCTAAGTATTCATTAGTTTGATTCAACTCAAGATGTGAGTATGAAAACCTAGAATCAAACTAATCAATATAGATGAAGAAACATAGAGTATTCTCTAATGATTTCCTTTCTTCTCTATATGTGGATCTATAGCCGTATAAAATGATATATGAAAATGACGGCTATGTGGATTCACCCTAGAAAAAGAGTCATAGGGTGTATTTATAGGTTAGAAACCCTAGGAAGGAGATAAGAATCAAAAACCTAACATTTCTGAAAATTTTACGGACGGCGATCCGGATCGGACTAGCTGTGATCCGGATCGTCGTAACGAGTCAGCCAGTTCCAGAAAAACGAAGGTTCGGGATCCGGATCGAAGTGCATGATCCGGATCGTTCATACAGTTTACCAAACATCAACGTTCGGGATCCGGATTGCGAAGCATGATCCGGATCGTTCAAGGAAAATGGTAAACTCACTGTTCGGGATCCGGATCAAGAGACTACGATCCGGATTGAACTGGTGTATGAACGAACCACCTTCGGGATCCGGATCGAACAACCTGATCCGGATCCTGAACATGTCCCAAGTCCAGTTTTTGATTTTTATGCAATGAAAGATTCTTCCAAGTGTTTCTACACTACAAGAAGTATTCGGATCACCCAAAATCTTTAGTTAAACATACCTGATCCTTTTGAATTCTTCTTTCTTGAGATTGAGTTAAATGATCCAACTTTCTTCACCTTCAATCTTCAAGACTTGAGACTTTCACGAAACTACGCCAACTCAAATTCCGTAACAATCTCCCCCTTTGGCGGTTTCGTGACAAAACATAGATCCACTAAAGAAAATTCAAAAAGATATTTTTGTTGCTATCACCATACAACAAAAATTTACAATGGAGATCCAAAAATTTAAAAACATGAGATGAACTCCTAAAACAGACTCTAGACTTAGACATCTGTACTCTCTGCACAAAGAAATCATTCTTGACAAAAAGAGATCGTTAGATACCTCAAGAATATTTAGCATACAGAACCTAGTACAGAGATAGAGTTTATCTAATCATCATGACATTTGAGAATTCAGATATGTAAGAGAATCATAGTCAAAAACCAACATATCTTCTATGCAACTAAAAACCAAATGTCAAAATGTTAGTCCAACATCAACTTGTTAGTTATATTACATGCCCAAATAGTTAGTCGAATAGTTAGTCGAGACATGCAAACAATCACAAGATAAAAACCAAAAGTTGAAGTTGAAGAGATCATACTTACCTTGATATTTCATCATTCATTGTTCATTGTTCAAATCATTGTTCTAAACTCTCTCCCCCTTTTTGTCACAAATAAAGCCAAAGATTACAGAAGTGGAGAGAATGGTTAACAGTTTAAGTTCGAGAACTAAAAACTCAAATTAAAACTTAAAAACCTGCACAACAGAAGGATTTAAGCATATGCATAATAAACAGAAATTAGAAGGATACGGATTATTCAGACTCGTCTGAACTGATACAGCCGAGGATTTGGAAAATCTTCTTTATTCGCTTGTTCATTGCTGATTGATTTTTATTTACCTTCTTTATTTCTTCCTTTACCTCAATTAGTTCATTTGATATACGTTCTTGCTCGTTGGAGAGCCTTTGCTGTTCTTTATAGATTGAGGTAATAGATGCATCATCATTAGAAGTTGATTGTGGTGCTTCTTGTGCCGGAGGTGCTGGTTGAACTGGAGGAGCTGCTGCCGGTGCAGAGGTTGTTGCTTGTTGTCGTTGTTCTCGTTGCCGGTGAAGAGGTATGAAAGGTTCATCTGGCTTTGTCGAAAGAGACTTTACAATTGTTGTGTCATTGATCGTTCCTAGACTGTGCAGATAGGAACTCGCATTTGTGTCAGCTTTAAATTTGCGAAGAATGCGCATGATGATCATTGGAAAAGGTAGTCTCTCTGACGGATGAGCTTGCTCCACATATCGTGCCATCCTTGACCAGATGACGTAGGGAATGTTTAAGTTAGCTCCCATAGCTGCTGCGGGGTTTCCAAGTAGATAAATAAATATCATTCTTTCCCACCGAAGAACCTTTGTGTTCATGTTTGGAATAATATTGTAACAAACAATGAGATTTAAGATGCGGTACTCTGGTCGTAGTTCTTTCGAGAAAACGGAGTTTCCTGTCGACCGAGTATTTGGAACACAGATTCCATCAACTACCACTCTCCAGGAAAAGGTGTTGAAGGCTTGATTCTTCAGGTAATGAGTACCATCGGCTCGGGCGTCCATCCCTAGTACTTCACCAATTAGCTGAGGCGTTACTTTGATTCTGACATTCTTGACTAATGTTTGAAAATCCCGACGCCCGCTTTCCTGATCAACTAGATAGCAGGCATTCTGATAAAACATCCTCACTGAGTGAAGACAATACCCAGTGGTCTCCGGGAACTCGCAAATGGAAGCAAGACCTCTCTGGTCAAATAAAGTTCCAAACGTCTGAGAACGCTGCTTTAAGGCTTTTACATCAACATGCCTTTCTCCAATGCATTCTCTGTTTTCAAAATCCTTTATTCTGGCCGAGCTGACAAAGTCTTGAGGAGGTGCTTGGCCAGCAGCTGGTTGCTCAATGGTGATTCCTCGAGCACTTCCTCTCTTGCGAGCAACACTTTTTCTTCTTGTCTTCCCAGAAGTTTCTTCCATTGGAGCTTTCCCTTTTTCAGCAGCAGTAGGCGGAGCCTTCGATGTTTCCGCAGGCGCTTTTCCCTTTGAAGCAGTGGGAACAGTCGTTGCTTCAACTTGCAGTTCATCCCAATCAATTGATTCTGTTTCAGATTCTGTATCGGAATCATCTTTAGCTTTCTTCGCTTTCTTAGCCTTCTTAGCCCTCTTGGGCTTGACGGTGCCTCTTGTATGAACCATAGCCGCAAGTAGAAAGACAATCCAAGTGATCACCATTGCTAATGGTTTCTTGAGAAAAAGAATCCTGTGTAGACCAACTCAAGAACACAAAAATTCTTAGTTTTCAAAAATTGAAAAAATTGTACCCAAACAATCATTATCATGTAGAGAGACTAAGAATCAAATTAGTTTTGCAAAAGGACTTTTAAAAATAGATCAATTGCATGATTTTCGAAAATCCTTATTATATGCCCTAAAACCGAAATTTTAGAAATCGAAGCCCAAAAATCCGTTAATCAGGAGAATACCTAGCATATAATCAAAACTAATCTACCCAGAGTTCTTATTTCAAAAGAAATTTGATCAAAAACCATCCACAAACAAAGTTGATCCAAGAAATTCATCACGTTTGAGGAGGAAAAGAGAAAAACGGTGAAAAACCGAGATTTTGATCAATAAAACTTACTTGCAGTTGAAGAACCTGAGTTTGAAAGCTTCCAGGAAGGATGAAATCTAGAGAGAGAGGCTCTGGAAACTTTGGAACAAAAGATTGGAGTAAAGAAATCAAAAACCCCTTTCGTTCCTTATAAAACCTAGCCGCGATCCGGATCAGTTCATAACTGCGATCCGGATCGGCTACCCGCAGTAAGAAACTGCGTTCGGGATCCGGATCGGCAGATACAATCCGGATCGTCAGCCCGCAGAAGAATTCCTGCGTTCGGGATCCGGATCATCTAGCCCGATCCGGATCAGCCCCAACTTTTTCTTTAGAAAATTTCAGAGAAATTCAAGAAAAACCAGAAAAAGATTGTAAGCACAAATGTGTATCAACTTTAAACAAAAATCATCGTTTCATACAACAAGAATTAGATTATGCCAAATCTATCAATAATATCCAAAAATGAAACGAAAATTTACAAAAATTAAATCCCTTAAAGTTGAACACCTTCAATTACATCTAACTTGATCTTATGAGTAATGCCTTTATCAAATCATCAATTCAGTAAAGAAAATGAAATACAAAGATCAATAGATGTTTGAAATCCCAAATATAATAGATAATGTATCTAGACAATCTGTTGAAGAGAGTGGCTCTTTGAGCATCTTTCATTAAAAACCCACCTTATACCAACCTTGAAATTTGACAGAGTCAAGTATTTCAACATGCATTTTACTTAATCAAAAATTTGAACAACCATGCTTGGTATACATGTGGTAGCTACACACAATACTCGGACGACCGAGGTGGTAGCTCTTTCCTCCATGTGGTGGTAGTTTTCACACTCCTCATTGGGATGTAACTCTTTCCACATCTTTTGAGCATTTTACCTTTTCTAAGACTCCCCCTCAATTGGCTATCAATTATTTAAGATATAAAGTATTCAACCAAATATTGATCTCGATTTCATACTCGACTAAGCAGTCAAATAAGATAATGACTATACCAAGAGATCATAGAGAGAGAGAAATTGACTTTGATCACTTTAGAAGATGATTTAATTAACATAAATGATCATTGCAACAGTGAAATATTATGATGGCAAAAGCATAATAAATTTCTAAATGTGCGAAAAGATGCAATTAAAGTCAATTATGATCTATGCTCAATTAATGTCCTATGTACAAACATAGATAATGAACAAAACAAAAACAAATACAAAACCTATCCTAAGCAAAGATTTCAAAAAGAGGATTATTTCAAGGAAAGCATCCCAATTGCTTTTCGTAAATGAATAAAACGTTTTTGATCCAAAGGTTTTGTTAGAATGTCAGCTAATTGATCCTCAGTTGAAATATATGAAAGTTGAAGAGTATTTGATTCAACTAGCTCTCTAAGAAAATGATATCTAAGTTCAATATATTTTGTTCTAGAGTGCAACACAGGGTTTTTAGAAATGTTAATAGCACTAGTGTTGTCACAAAGTATTGTTACCGAAGATGCTGAAATGCGGAAGTCGCTCAGTACGCTTTTCATCCAAATGAGTTGAGTTGAGCAACTTCCAGCTGAAATGTATTCCGCTTCGGCAGTCGAGAGTGCTATGCAGTTCTGCTTTTTACTGTGCCATGCAACAAGGCAATGGCCAAGATAGAAGCATGCACCACTCGTGCTTTTCCGATCATCCACTGATCCTGCCCAATCGGCATCTGAGTATCCAACAATATCCAAACTTGTTCCCATAGGATACCAAATTCCGAAATTAATTGATCCTTTGATATACCGGATGATCCTTTTCACCGCTTTGAGGTGAACCTCCTTTGGTGCTGATTGATATCTCGCGCAAATCCCAACACCAAAAGATATATCCGGGCGACTAGCCGTGAGGTAAAGTAGACTTCCAATCATACTTCGATACAATTTCTCGTCTACATTCTCACTATGTGATTCACTTCCAAGTCCCTTGTGGCTAGTTCCCATTGGAGTCGGAAAATCTTTACAATTTTCTAGATCAAACTTTTTGACCAACTCCATTGCATACTTGGATTGACTCAAGTGAATACCTTCATCATTTTGTTTAATTTGCAATCCAAGGAAATAAGTCAATTCGCCCATCATGGACATCTCAAATTCGCTTTCCATGGTCTCCGCGAATTTAGAAGCATCATTAACTCTTGTTGCGCCAAATACTATGTCATCGACATATATCTGTGCTACAATGAAATTGTTTTGATAATGCTTCACAAAGAGAGTCTTATCAGCTCCCCCTCGAGTATAGCCCTTCTCCAAAAGGTGCTTTGTTAACCTTTCGTACCATGCTCGCGGTGCTTGTTTCAGACCGTAAAGAGCCTTTTTCAAACGAAAAACATGGTTAGGTTGTTTATGATCTACAAAACCTTTCGGTTGAGCCACATAAACTTCCTCATTTAAAAACCCATTTAGAAATGCGCTCTTAACGTCCATTTGAAATAATTTGATTTTAAAATGACAAGCAATAGCAACAGTATACGAATGGACTCGAGTCTAGCTACAGGGGCGAATGTTTCGTCAAAGTCTATACCTTCTACTTGAGAGTAGCCTTGAGCAACTAATCGTGCCTTGTTCCTGATGATAGTACCATCCTCATTTTTCTTGTTCTTGAAGATCCATTTGGTACCTATCACATTGTGTTGCTTTGGAGGCTTCGTTAATTCCCAGACTTTGTTTCGCTCAAATTGATGGAGCTCTTCCTGCATTGCTTTAATCCAGTAGTCATTCTGAAGAGCTTCATCTATGTTCTTTGGTTCGATTAAAGATACGTAGCAAGCGAATCCACAAACCAACTGCCTCCGAGTTCTGACTCCTTCTTGTGGATCTCCAATAATATTCGATTCCGGATGATCCTTGGAGATTCGTAACGTTTGTTGAAGCGGAGTACTCGGAGATATATGAGATGATTCCTGCACATCAGATAAACTAGAAGAACCATTAGATGTATCATTAATATTGGAAGTATTATTATGAGAAGATGCACTAGCAGGAGAATCATCATCTAGAGAGATATCGAGGGTAGATTTTCCAGTTTCAAAGTGAAAAGCTTCATCTACTTTAACATTTATAGATTCTACGATCGTCTTAGATTCAATGTTAAATACTCGATATGCTCTGCTATTCGTAGAATAACCCAGAAAGATCCCTTCATCACTTCGAGAGTCGAACTTTCCAAGATTTTCACGGTCACGTAAATGTAACATCGACTCCCGAAGACACGAAAATATTTGATATTGGGTTTTCTACTAAACCACAGCTCATATGGTGTATTTAAAGTTCCTGGGCGCAAGTAAACTCTATTAATGACATAGACAGCGGTGTTCACAGCTTCAGCCCAAAAGTGTAGCGGTAAATTCCGGCTATGAAGCATCACACGCGCCATCTCTTGAACAACCCTGTTCTTGCGCTCAACAACACCATTCTGCTGAGGTGTATAGGGTGCCGAGAATTCATGTTTGATTCCATTGAAGTGCAAAAATCAATGAATTTTGAATTTATGAATTCTCCACCTCTATCACTTCTAACACGATGATCTTTTCATTCTTTTCAATCATAATACGATGGCAAATCTTATGAAAAGAGTCAAACGTATCAGCTTTCTCTTTCAAAAATGCTACCCAAGAAAACCGAGAGAAATCATCAACCAATAAAAAAATGTACCATTTACCTCCCAAAGATGGTTGACGGGTCAGCCAAAAGAAAAGAAGAAAAGAAAGTAGTATACATAAACTACACAAGATTTAATCGAAGAACGATTAAAGACAAGGAGGGGTTTCACCTTTGCATACCCAAACCTTTTGAGTTTTGGAGTATGTTGGCACTGGTTGAAAAGTTTTCCTTGATGAAGACGTTTTGCAAGATTGGTCTTTTTCTTTTGTCATCGTCTTGTTTGAAGTACTACCAATGTCCTTTTCTTTAGGAAATCCTTCTTTGAGTTCCATGGAGTGAACTTGTTGGTAGCAGTTGCAAGATGTGGTTGATTTGATCTTTGAGCTCCAATCTTGCAATTTCTTCCAATGTGCCCTGCAGAATTACAACGAAAACATACCTTTGTGCTTGACGATTCTGAAGAGGATGAAGTAGGTTTGTTGTCGTTAGTTGTCATGATTTCCGGTGTCGGAGGAGGAGATACCGACTGAGGCACAAAGACTGTCCCAACCGAACTAAAATTGTCTTCAGTTCGATTGTATCCGAGGCCGAACTTGTTTGTTTGACCAAGACCAAGAAGTTTATCCAACTTACTCCTTCCTAAGGAAAATTGCTGTAAGTCATCCTTGAGTTGGCAAATGGTCTCTGTCATTCCAATTTTTCCCGTCGGGCCTCGCCGTAGAGCTTCAAGAAGTAGTTCGCTTTGTTCACCATATCTATATAGTTTCTTCTCGAGTTGCTCATTGGACTCTTGAAGGGAAACATTTTCTTTTATCAGTTTATCCCTTTCCACTTCAAGATCGGTTGAGAGAGAAGTTACCCTGTTTACTTCTTCTTCGAGATCCTGCAATCTCCCTCTCAACCCCTTGTTTTGCTTAGCCGGTTTCTTAAATCCCGTAAAGATCTGTGATAGGCTAGAGCAAATTCTTCACCTTCCGAATCATCCAATTCGTTGTCCGTTGCATTCTTTCAACAGTGGAGTTGGACAACGACTCAGATGTACTTGCCATAAAGCACATGAAGGGTGAAGATACGGACGCGTGGAATGCGGTGGAGCTCTTTTCTTCATCACTCGAAGACGACTCATTTGACGTTGAGTTGTCATCCCAAGTGACGACTTGCATCGCCTTCTTCTTTGCCGGATACTTGTTAGGACACTCCGTTGCAATGTGGCCGTAGCCTCGACATTTGAAGCATTGTAGTTGTCCTTCTGGCTTTCTTATCCTTGAGAAGTTCTCTTGCTTTCTTGACTTGTGACTTGAAGTACCCTTGCCTTTGTTCGACTTTCCGAAGGATGGAGATTTGCTTGAATTACCCCTTCGAAAGTTGCGGCGAAACTTCCTTGTCAATGAGAGCGAGCTGCTTCTCAAATTCCTCCATAGAAAGGTTCTCGTCATCGTCTGAGGAGGATGTATCCGCGTCTTCTTCCTTAGTTGTTTTCAACGCATAACCTGAAGACTTAGAAGTAGGATGCCTTTCCAGAAGAATTGTTAGTAGTAAATGTCATTTCATAAGTTTGTAATGAACCAACTAATTCTTCTACACTTATTTCGTCCGGTGTTTAATAGTTTCAATGGCAGTAACCTTTGGGCGAAATCGTTCAGGAAGAGTTCTTAAGATTTTTCTTACAATCTTAAATTCTGGAATCTTCTCTCCCAGATTAGCACATGAGTTACGATGTCTTGCAATCGTGTATAGTAGTCCGTGAAAGATTCATTTTCTGCCATTAAGATAGAGTCAAACTTGCTCGTAAGCATTTGCATTTCTGAATCTTCACGAGGTTAGTTTCCCTCATGGTGTAACCTGAAGAACATCCCAGATTTCTTTCGCAGTCTCACATGCCGAGACCGCGAGAGAATTCAGTTTGAGATAAGGCATTAAAAATAGCATTAATTCCCCTTGCCATTGTAAGAAGATGAATCTAACTCTTCCTTGGTCCATTTCGACCTAGGTTTTAAGGTGCGAACATCACCATTAAGTTCAGTGGATTAGACCATCCTAAGTTCATCGATTGCCACACCACGTCGTCGGATGGAAATTAAAAAGGCTTTCATCCGTACTTTCCAGTACGCATAATTTAGTTTCCATCGAAGAATGGAGGGGCGGTTGGATGTTTCCACCTTCAAACCAGTGTGTTACAACCCTATTCCCGCTCTGATACCACTTGTTGGGTTATATGTAATACGGATCTAAATAGGGGAAAAACACCTAGAGGGGGTGAATAGGTGTAAACGTATAAACACTCAAAAAATCGTTGCGATAAAAACCCAATGCGGAAATAAAATACTACGCAAGATTTTTACGTGGAAAACTCCATCACCGGAGTAAAAAACCACGGGACCGATAACACGGCAGAAATCCACTAGAATTAAAACACGTACAAGGTGATTTACCGTACACACTTACGACTCAACCTTTTCCATACGCTCCTAGAGGATCTTCTCCGCTCGCTCGCGACGCTTCTCGATCCACGATCTGCGCCCAACGCCGAATCCACGGCGTCCAACGTCGAATCTCACGACGTCCGACCGAATCCACGGTCTTCACCCAATAGCACCCCTTCGAATCACGAACGTGCCTCGCTCCGAATCCACGAGAGCGGTTGAACCTTGAATCCACAAGGACACGCGAATCCACGCGCCGATTTTGGGGTAAATCGTTTGTTTGGGGTGGTGATGATCCGCCGAATACTTAGATCAAAGATAGATCGGAAATACCATCTAAGTATTCATTAGTTTGATTCAACTCAGAGATGTGAGTATGAAAACCTAGAATCAAACTAATCAATATAGATGAAGAAACATAGAGTATTCTCTAATGATTTCCTTTCTTCTCTATATGTGGATCTATAGCCGTATAAGATGATATGAAAATGACGGCTATGTGGATTAACCTAGAAAAAGAGTCATAGGGTGTATTTATAGGTTAGAAACCCTAGGAAGGAGATAAGAATCAAAAAACCTAACATTTCTGGAAATTTTACGGACGGCGATCCGGATCGGACTAGCTGTGATCCGGATCGTCGTAACGAGTCAGCCAATTCCAGAAAAACGAAGGTTCGGGATCCGGATCGAAGTGCATGATCCGGATCGTTCATACAGTTCACCAAACATCAACGTTCGGGATCCGGATTGCGAAGCATGATCCGGATCGTTCAAGGAAGATGGTAACTCACTGTTCGGGATCCGGATCAAGAGGACTATCCGGATTGAACTGGTGTATGAACGAACCACCTTCGGGATCCGGATCGAACAACCTGATCCGGATCCTGAACATGTCCCAAGTCCAGTTTTTGATTTTTATGCAATGAAAGATTCTTCCAAGTGTTTCTACACTACAAGAAGTATTCGGATCACACAAATCTTTAGTTAAACATACCTGATCCTTTTGAATTCTTCTTTCTTGAGATTGTTAAATGATCCAACTTCTTCACCTTCAATCTTCAAGACTTGAGACTTTCACGAAACTACGCCAACTCAAATTCCGTAACAGCAGACCTAGAAGATTAGGTGCGAGAGACGTGACCAATTTTGCGGAGTCGTTGCATTGTGTTTTCCAATGTTAAGGAAGAGGGATCGAATTTTATAGCCTACTTCTGGTAGATGTATGTGGCTGCAGACAAACATAAAGTCACGGAAATAGGAGAATTGTCTTACTTTTTGCTAGATGGGGTGTTGTGGGTGATGAGTCTGAGTGTGGTTCTTTGGGTAGGATGCCTCCGCAACGTAGAATGTTGACGCGTTCACAGCCTTCTCCTCTAGAGCCCGGGCGAAGGAGTCCGAGCAGGCCAGCAAGTGAGGTGCAGGCGAGCTTCAGGCTCAGATGGCCCAGATGTCAAGGCCGTGCGGCGTCAGGAGGAGGCCATGGGTCTGCTGACGCAGATGTTAGAACAGAGGCGCAGCCTGTTGTTGCACCCCCAGAGAGTTTCTCCCGAGTAACAACCTCCCTGCTGTGCTTCCCCAGTTGGACCGGTGACCACGGCTCCCCTGTTGCTCAGGGAGCAATCCGGCCATGACACCTGCGGAGGAGCAGGAGATTGCTGACAAACTTACTCAGTTCTGAAGCGGGGGACCGCCCAGGTTTTCAGGGCGGAATACTCAGCCGTCGGAGATCGGTACTTGGCTTTCGTCAATGGAGAAGTTATTCCGGGACTTCTTCATTGACCAGAAGTACAGGGTACATATGGCTGTACACTGCTTAGACGGGGACGCTGATGCAGGTGGCGTCGGGTGGAGCCCCTGGAATTTCAGATCACTCGACAGCTACCCTGGTCAGAATTCAAGAGGATGATTCTGGATACGTACTTTCCCGAGTATGAAGAAAAAGCTGGAAGATGATCTGAAGATCTTCAGCAAGGCGAACGGATAGCATTGGAAGCTTTCAGGATTTCACGCGGTTTACTCAACTGCGTACCTTAGTCGCCAGGGACGGACCACACCAGGTGGAGCTCTTTGAGTCGGGCCTGCGCCAGAGATCTATACTCTGTGCATGCTCAGAGACTACAAACTTGGAGGAGGCAGCAAGCATGCCCAGTGGGTTTTGAGAGGGGAGACCACGTCGTCGCCAGACGAGGGGGGCTAGGCGCTCAAGGCGCAGACAGGATAGGCACAGTCGCAGGACGACGGAGGACAGGCCAGGTTACTTTGAGGCGCCACGATCGCCTGGCCCAGTTTTTCGTGGCCGCGGGCGTTCTGAAGCGGCGAGGGCCTGGGGGATCCCAGAGGCCACCGCAGCATCAGCAGCAACAGCATTCGAATTCAACAGAGATCGCAGTTTCGACGGCAGCAAGGCGTCTTTCCCGACGATAGGCAGCAGGCGAGGCCGCAAGGCTACGGTTAGGTGCATTTTCGTTGGACCGCATTCCTCTGAACTTGTGATCTGATGTTTGGCGCTGATTATCGATGGTGGACAGCTCTGGCACCTCCGAGCTACTTGCCCTTATGCACCATCAACACTCCTTCTTCA
>CM055068.1:10159172-10388962 GCA_029204045.2 Tillandsia leiboldiana
TCAAAACCTAACATTTCTGAAATTTTAAAACGGACGCGATCCCGATCGGACTAGCTGGGGACGGATCGTCCGTACGAGTCAAGCCAGTTCCAAAAAACGAAGGTTCGGGAATCCGGATCGAAGTGCATGATCCGGATCGTCATACGTTTTACCAACCTCACGTTCGGGATCCGATTGCGAAGCATGATCCGGATCGTTTCAAGGAAAGTGGTAAACTCACTGTTCGGGATCCGGATCAAGAGACTACGATCCGGATTGAACTGGTGTAAATGAGAACGCACCACTTCGGGATCCGGATCGAACAACCTGATCCGATCCTGAAACAGTGTCCCCAAGGCCAGTTTTTGATTTTTATGCAATGAAGATTCTTCCAAGTGTTTTCTACAGCACAAGAAGTATTCGAGATACCCAAAATCTTTTTAGTTAAACATACCTGATCCTTTTGGAATCTTCTTTCCTTTCTTGAGATTGAGTTAAATGATCCAACTTTCTTCCACAAAACCTTCACATCTTATCAAGGACTTGAGACTTATTCACGAAACTACGCCAACTCAAATCCCGTAACATCTCCCCTTTGGCGGTTTCGTGACAAAACATAGATCCACTAAAGAAAATTCAAAAAGATATTTTTGTATGCTATCACCCTACAACAAAAATTTACAATGGAGATCCAAAAATTTAAAAACATGAGATGAACTCCTAAAACAGACTCTAGACTTAGACATCTGTACTCTCTGCACAAAGAATCATTCTTGACAAACAGAGATCGTTAGATACCTCAAGAATATTAGCATACAGAACCATAGTACAGAGATAGAGTTTATCTAATCATCATGACATTTGAGAATTCAGATATGTAAGAGAATCATAGTCAAAACCAACATATCTTCTATGCAACTAAAAACCAAATGTCAAAATGTTAGTCCAACATCAACTTGTTAGTTATATTCATGCCCAAATAGTTAGTCGAATAGTTAGTCGAGACATGCAAACAATCACAAGATAAAAACCAAAAGTTGAAGTTGAAGAGATCATACTTACCTTGATATTTCATCATTCATTGTTCATTGTTCAAATCATTGTTCTAAACTCTCTCCCCCTTTTTGTCACAAATAAGCCAAAGATTACAGAAGTGGAGAGAATGGTTAACAGTTTAAGTTCGAGAACTAAAAACTCAAATTAAAACTTAAAAACCTGCACAACAGAAGGATTTAAGCATATGCATAATAAACAGAAATTAGAAGGATACGGATTATTCAGACTCGTCTGAACTGATACAGCCGAGGATTTGGAAAATCTTCTTTATTCGCTTGTTCATTGCTGATTGATTTTTATTTACCTTCTTTATTTCTTCCTTTACCTCAATTAGTTCATTTGATATACGTTCTTGCTCGTTGGAGAGCCTTTGCTGTTCTTTATAGATTGAGGTAATAGATGCATCATCATTAGAAGTTGATTGTGGTGCTTCTTGTGCCGGAGGTGCTGGTTGAACTGGAGGAGCTGCTGCCGGTGCAGAGGTTGTTGCTTGTTGTCGTTGTTCTCCGTTGCCGGTGAAGAGGTATGAAAGGTTCATCTGGCTTTGTCGAAAGAGACTTTACAATTGTTGTGTCATTGATCGTTCCTAGACTGTGCAGATAGGGAACTCGCATTTGTGTCAGCTTAAATTTGCGAAGAATGCGCATGATGATCATTGGAAAAGGTAGTCTCTCTGACGGATGAGCTTGCTCCACATATCGTGCCATCCTTGACCAGATGACGTAGGGAATGTTTAAGTTAGCTCCCATAGCTGCTGCGGGGTTTCCAAGTAGATAAATAAATATCATTCTTTCCCACCGAAGAACCTTTGTGTTCATGTTTGGAATAATATTGTAACAAACAATGAGATTTAAGATGCGGTACTCTGGTCGTAGTTCTTTCGAGAAAACGGAGTTTCCTGTCGACCGAGTATTTGGAACACAGATTCCATCAACTACCACTCTCCAGGAAAAGGTGTTGAAGGCTTGATTCTTCAGGTAATGAGTACCATCGGCTCGGGCGTCCATCCCTAGTACTTCACCAATTAGCTGAGGCGTTACTTTGATTCTGACATTCTTGACTAATGTTTGAAAATCCCGACGCCCGCTTTCCTGATCAACTAGATAGCAGGCATTCTGATAAAACATCCTCACTGAGTGAAGACAATACCCAGTGGTCTCCGGGAACTCGCAAATGGAAGCAAGACCTCTCTGGTCAAATAAAGTTCCAAACGTCTGAGAACGCTGCTTTAAGGCTTTTACATCAACATGCCTTTCTCCAATGCATTCTCTGTTTTCAAAATCCTTTATTCTGGCCGAGCTGACAAAGTCTTGAGGAGGTGCTTGGCCAGCAGCTGGTTGCTCAATGGTGATTCCTCGAGCACTTCCTCTCTTGCGAGCAACACTTTTTCTTCTTGTCTTCCCAGAAGTTTCTTCCATTGGAGCTTTCCCTTTTTCAGCAGCAGTAGGCGGAGCCTTCGATGTTTCCGCAGGCGCTTTTCCCTTTGAAGCAGTGGGAACAGTCGTTGCTTCAACTTGCAGTTCATCCCAATCAATTGATTCTGTTTCAGATTCTGTATCGGAATCATCTTTAGCTTTCTTCGCTTTCTTAGCCTTCTTAGCCCTCTTGGGCTTGACGGTGCCTCTTGTATGAACCATAGCCGCAAGTAGAAAGACAATCCAAGTGATCACCATTGCTAATGGTTTCTTGAGAAAAGAATCCTGTGTAGACCAACTCAAGAACACAAAAATTCTTAGTTTTCAAAAATTGAAAAAATTGTACCCAAACAATCATTATCATGTAGAGAGACTAAGAATCAAATTAGTTTTGCAAAAGGACTTTTAAAAATAGATCAATTGCATGATTTTCGAAAATCCTTATTATATGCCCTAAAACCGAAATTTTAGAAATCGAAGCCCAAAAATCCGTTAATCAGGAGAATACCTAGCATATAATCAAAACTAATCTACCCAGAGTTCTTATTTCAAAAGAAATTTGATCAAAAACCATCCACAAACAAAGTTGATCCAAGAAATTCATCACGTTTGAGGAGGAAAAGAGAAAAACGGTGAAAAACCGAGATTTTGATCAATAAAACTTACTTGCAGTTGAAGAACCTGAGTTTGAAAGCTTCCAGGAAGGATGAAATCTAGAGAGAGAGGCTCTGGAAACTTTGGAACAAAAGATTGGAGTAAAGAAATCAAAAACCCCTTTCGTTCCTTATAAAACCTAGCCGCGATCCGGATCAGTTCATAACTGCGATCCGGATCGGCTACCCGCAGTAAGAAACTGCGTTCGGGATCCGGATCGGCAGATACAATCCGGATCGTCAGCCCGCAGAAGAATTCCTGCGTTCGGGATCCGGATCATCTAGCCCGATCCGGATCAGCCCCAACTTTTTCTTTAGAAAATTTCAGAGAAATTCAAGAAAAACCAGAAAAAGATTGTAAGCACAAATGTGTATCAACTTTAAACAAAAATCATCGTTTCATACAACAAGAATTAGATTATGCCAAATCTATCAATAATATCCAAAAATGAAACGAAAATTTACAAAAATTAAATCCCTTAAAGTTGAACACCTTCAATTACATCTAACTTGATCTTATGAGTAATGCCTTTATCAAATCATCAATTCAGTAAAGAAAATGAAATACAAAGATCAATAGATGTTTGAAATCCCAAATATAATAGATAATGTATCTAGACAATCTGTTGAAGAGAGTGGCTCTTTGAGCATCTTTCATTAAAAACCCACCTTATACCAACCTTGAAATTTGACAGAGTCAAGTATTTCAACATGCATTTTACTTAATCAAAAATTTGAACAACCATGCTTGGTATACATGTGGTAGCTACACACAATACTCGGACGACCGAGGTGGTAGCTCTTTCCTCCATGTGGTGGTAGTTTTCACACTCCTCATTGGGATGTAACTCTTTCCACATCTTTTGAGCATTTTACCTTTTCTAAGACTCCCCCTCAATTGGCTATCAATTATTTAAGATATAAAGTATTCAACCAAATATTGATCTCGATTTCATACTCGACTAAGCAGTCAAATAAGATAATGACTATACCAAGAGATCATAGAGAGAGAGAAATTGACTTTGATCACTTTAGAAGATGATTTAATTAACATAAATGATCATTGCAACAGTGAAATATTATGATGGCAAAAGCATAATAAATTTCTAAATGTGCGAAAAGATGCAATTAAAGTCAATTATGATCTATGCTCAATTAATGTCCTATGTACAAACATAGATAATGAACAAAACAAAAACAAATACAAAACCTATCCTAAGCAAAGATTTCAAAAAGAGGATTATTTCAAGGAAAGCATCCCAATTGCTTTTCGTAAATGAATAAAACGTTTTTGATCCAAAGGTTTTGTTAGAATGTCAGCTAATTGATCCTCAGTTGAAATATATGAAAGTTGAAGAGTATTTGATTCAACTAGCTCTCTAAGAAAATGATATCTAAGTTCAATATATTTTGTTCTAGAGTGCAACACAGGGTTTTTAGAAATGTTAATAGCACTAGTGTTGTCACAAAGTATTGTTACCGAAGATGCTGAAATGCGGAAGTCGCTCAGTACGCTTTTCATCCAAATGAGTTGAGTTGAGCAACTTCCAGCTGAAATGTATTCCGCTTCGGCAGTCGAGAGTGCTATGCAGTTCTGCTTTTACTGTGCCATGCAACAAGGCAATGGCCAAGATAGAAGCATGCACCACTCGTGCTTTTCCGATCATCCACTGATCCTGCCCAATCGGCATCTGAGTATCCAACAATATCCAAACTTGTTCCCATAGGATACCAAATTCCGAAATTAATTGATCCTTTGATATACCGGATGATCCTTTTCACCGCTTTGCAGGTGAACCTCCTTTGGTGCTGATTGATATCTCGCGCAAATCCCAACACCAAAAGATATATCCGGGCGACTAGCCGTGAGGTAAAGTAGACTTCCAATCATACTTCGATACAATTTCTCGTCTACATTCTCACTATGTGATTCACTTCCAAGTCCCTTGTGGCTAGTTCCCATTGGAGTCGGAAAATCTTTACAATTTTCTAGATCAAACTTTTTGACCAACTCCATTGCATACTTGGATTGACTCAAGTGAATACCTTCATCATTTTGTTTAATTTGCAATCCAAGGAAATAAGTCAATTCGCCCATCATGGACATCTCAAATTCGCTTTCCATGGTCTCCGCGAATTTAGAAGCATCATTAACTCTTGTTGCGCCAAATACTATGTCATCGACATATATCTGTGCTACAATGAAATTGTTTTGATAATGCTTCACAAAGAGAGTCTTATCAGCTCCCCCTCGAGTATAGCCCTTCTCCAAAAGGTGCTTTGTTAACCTTTCGTACCATGCTCGCGGTGCTTGTTTCAGACCGTAAAGAGCCTTTTTCAAACGAAAAACATGGTTAGGTTGTTTATGATCTACAAAACCTTTCGGTTGAGCCACATAAACTTCCTCATTTAAAAACCCATTTAGAAATGCGCTCTTAACGTCCATTTGAAATAATTTGATTTTAAAATGACAAGCAATAGCAAACAGTATACGAATGGACTCGAGTCTAGCTACAGGGGCGAATGTTTCGTCAAAGTCTATACCTTCTACTTGAGAGTAGCCTTGAGCAACTAATCGTGCCTTGTTCCTGATGATAGTACCATCCTCATTTTTCTTGTTCTTGAAGATCCATTTGGTACCTATCACATTGTGTTGCTTTGGAGGCTTCGTTAATTCCCAGACTTTGTTTCGCTCAAATTGATGGAGCTCTTCCTGCATTGCTTTAATCCAGTAGTCATTCTGAAGAGCTTCATCTATGTTCTTTGGTTCGATTAAAGATACGTAGCAAGCGAATCCACAAACCAACTGCCTCCGAGTTCTGACTCCTTCTTGTGGATCTCCAATAATATTCGATTCCGGATGATCCTTGGAGATTCGTAACGTTTGTTGAAGCGGAGTACTCGGAGATATATGAGATGATTCCTGCACATCAGATAAACTAGAAGAACCATTAGATGTATCATTAATATTGGAAGTATTATTATGAGAAGATGCACTAGCAGGAGAATCATCATCTAGAGAGATATCGAGGGTAGATTTTCCAGTTTCAAAGTGAAAAGCTTCATCTACTTTAACATTTATAGATTCTACGATCGTCTTAGATTCAATGTTAAATACTCGATATGCTCTGCTATTCGTAGAATAACCCAGAAAGATCCCTTCATCACTTCGAGAGTCGAACTTTCCAAGATTTTCACGGTCACGTAAAATGTAACATCGACTCCCGAAGACACGAAAATATTTGATATTGGGTTTTCTACTAAACCACAGCTCATATGGTGTATTTAAAGTTCCTGGGCGCAAGTAAACTCTATTAATGACATAGACAGCGGTGTTCACAGCTTCAGCCCAAAAGTGTAGCGGTAAATTCCGGCTATGAAGCATCACACGCGCCATCTCTTGAACAACCCTGTTCTTGCGCTCAACAACACCATTCTGCTGAGGTGTATAGGGTGCCGAGAATTCATGTTTGATTCCATTTGAAGTGCAAAAATCAATGAATTTTGAATTTATGAATTCTCCACCTCTATCACTTCTAACACGAATGATCTTTTCATTCTTTTCAATCATAATACGATGGCAAATCTTATGAAAAGAGTCAAACGTATCAGCTTTCTCTTTCAAAAATGCTACCCAAGAAAACCGAGAGAAATCATCAACCAATAAAAAAATGTACCATTTACCTCCCAAAGATGGTTGACGGGTCAGCCAAAAGAAAAAGAAGAAAAGAAAGTAGTATACATAAACTACACAAGATTTAATCGAAGAACGATTAAAGACAAGGAGGGGTTTCACCTTTGCATACCCAAACCTTTTGAGTTTTGGAGTATGTTGGCACTGGTTGAAAAGTTTTCCTTGATGAAGACGTTTTGCAAGATTGGTCTTTTTCTTTTGTCATCGTCTTGTTTGAAGTACTACCAATGTCCTTTTCTTTAGGAAAATCCTTCTTTGAGTTCCATGGAGTGAACTTGTTGGTAGCAGTTGCAAGATGTGGTTGATTTGATCTTTGAGCTCCAATCTTGCAATTTCTTCCAATGTGCCCTGCAGAATTACAACGAAAACATACCTTTGTGCTTGACGATTCTGAAGAGGATGAAGTAGGTTTGTTGTCGTTAGTTGTCATGATTTCCGGTGTCGGAGGAGGAGATACCGACTGAGGCACAAAGACTGTCCCAACCGAACTAAAATTGTCTTCAGTTCGATTGTATCCGAGGCCGAACTTGTTTGTTTGACCAAGACCAAGAAGTTTATCCAACTTACTCCTTCCTAAGGAAAATTGCTGTAAGTCATCCTTGAGTTGGCAAATGGTCTCTGTCATTTCCAATTTTTCCCGTCGGGCCTCGCCGTAGAGCTTCAAGAAGTAGTTCGCTTTGTTCACCATATCTATATAGTTCTTCTCGAGTTGCTCATTGGACTCTTGAAGGGAAACATTTTCTTTTATCAGTTTATCCCTTTCCACTTCAAGATCGGTTGAGAGAGAAGTTACCCTGTTTACTTCTTCTTCGAGATCCTGCAATCTCCCTCTCAACCCCTTGTTTTGCTTAGCCGGTTTCTTTAAATCCCGTAAAGATCTGTGATAGGCTAGAGCAAATTCTTCACCTTCCGAATCATCCAATTCGTTGTCCGTTGCATTCTTTTCAACAGTGGAGTTGGACAACGACTCAGATGTACTTGCCATAAAGCACATGAAGGGTGAAGATACGGACGCGTGGAATGCGGTGGAGCTCTTTTCTTCATCACTCGAAGACGACTCATTTGACGTTGAGTTGTCATCCCAAGTGACGACTTGCATCGCCTTCTTCTTTGCCGGATACTTGTTAGGACACTCCGTTGCAATGTGGCCGTAGCCTCGACATTTGAAGCATTGTAGTTGTCCTTCTGAGCTTTTCTTATCCTTTGAGAAGTTCTCTTGCTTTCTTGACTTGTGACTTGAAGTACCCTTGCCTTTGTTCGACTTTCCGAAGGATGGAGATTTGCTTGAATTACCCCTTCGAAAGTTGCGGCGAAACTTCCTTGTCAAGAGAGCGAGCTGCTTCTCAAATTCCTCCATAGAAAGGTTCTCGTCATCGTCTGAGGAGGATGTATCCGCGTCTTCTTCCTTAGTTGTTTTCAACGCATAACCTGAAGACTTAGAAGTAGATGCCTTTCCAGAAGAATTGTTAGTAGTAAATGTCATTTCATAAGTTTGTAATGAACCAACTAATTCTTCTACACGTATTTCGTCCGGGTGTTTAATAGTTTCAATGGCAGTAACCTTTGGGCGAAATCGTTCAGGAAGAGTTCTTAAGATTTTTCTTACAATCTTAAATTCTGGAATCTTCTCTCCCAGATTAGCACATGAGTTTACGATGTCTTGCAATCGTGTATAGTAGTCCGTGAAAGATTCATTTTCTGCCATTAAGATAGAGTCAAACTTGCTCGTAAGCATTTGCAGTTTCTGAATCTTCACGAGGTTAGTTCCCTCATGTGTAACCTGAAGAACATCCCAGATTTCTTTCGCAGTCTCACATGCCGAGACGCGAGAGAATTCAGTTTGAGATAAGGCATTAAAAATAGCATTAATTCCCTTGCCATTGTAAGAAGATGAATCTAACTCTTCCTTGGTCCATTTCGACCTAGGTTTTAAGGTGCGAACATCACCATTAAATTCAGTTGGATTAGACCATCCTAATTCAATCGATTGCCACACCCGTTCGTCGATGGAAATTAAAAAGGCTTTCATCCGTACTTTCCAGTACGCATAATTAGTTCCATCGAAGAATGGGGGTCGGTTGATGTTTCCACCTTCAACCATTGTTTACAACCCTATTCCCGCTCTGATACCACTTGTTGGGTTATATGTAATACGGATCTAAATAGGGGAAAAACACCTAGAGGGGGCTGAATAGGTGTAAACGCATAAACACTCAAAAAATCATTGCGATAAAAACCCAATGCAGAAATAAAAATAATACGCAAGATTTTTACGTGGAAAACTCCATCACCGGAGTAAAAAACCACGGGACCGATAATACGGCAGAAATCCACTAGAATTAAAACACGTACAAGGTGATTTACCGTACACACTTACGACTCAACCTTTTCCATACGCTCCTAGAGGATCTTCTCCGCTCGCTCCGCGACGCTTCTCGAATCCACGATCTGCGCCCAACGCCGAATCCACGGCGTCCAACGTCGAATCCACGACGTCCGACCGAATCCACGGTCTTCACCCAATAGCACCCTTCGAATCCACGAACGTGCCTCGCTCCGAATCCACGAGAGCGGTTGAACCTTGAATCCACAAGGACACGCGAATCCACGCGCCGATTTTTGGGGTAAATCGTTGTTTTGGGTGGTGATGATCCGCCGAATACTTAGATCAAAGATAGATCGGAAATACCATCTAAGTATTCATTAGTTTGATTCAACTCAAGATGTGAGTATGAAAACCTAGAATCAAACTAATCAATATAGATGAAGAAACATAGAGTATTCTCTAATGATTTCCTTTCTTCTCTATATGTGGATCTATAGCCGTATAAAATGATATATGAAAATGACGGCTATGTGGATTCACCCTAGAAAAAGAGTCATAGGGTGTATTTATAGGTTAGAAACCCTAGGAAGGAGATAAGAATCAAAAACCTAACATTTCTGAAAATTTTACGGACGGCGATCCGGATCGGACTAGCTGTGATCCGGATCGTCGTAACGAGTCAGCCAGTTCCAGAAAAACGAAGGTTCGGGATCCGGATCGAAGTGCATGATCCGGATCGTTCATACAGTTTACCAGACATCAACGTTCGGGATCCGGATTGCGAAGCATGATCCGGATCGTTCAAGGAAAATGGTAAACTCACTGTTCGGGATCCGGATCAAGAGACTACGATCCGGATTGAACTGGTGTATGAACGAACCACCTTCGGGATCCGGATCGAACAACCTGATCCGGATCCTGAACATGTCCCAAGTCCAGTTTTTGATTTTTATGCAATGAAAGATTCTTCCAAGTGTTTCTACACTCCAAGAAGTATTCGGATCACCCAAAATCTTTAGTTAAACATACCTGATCCTTTTGAATTCTTCTTTCTTGAGATTGAGTTAAATGATCCAACTTTCTTCACCTTCAATCTTCAAGACTTGAGACTTTCACGAAACTACGCCAACTCAAATTCCGTAACAGGCAGACCCTAGAATGATAGGGTGCGAGAGACGTGACAATTTTGCGGAAGTCGTTGTGTTCTTCCAATGAAGGAAGAGGGATCGACATAGCCTACTTCTGGTAGACTGTTATGTTGGCTGCAGACAACATAAAGTCACGGAAATAGGAGAATGTCTTTAACTTTCGCTAGATTGGGTCGTGTGGGGTGATGATACTGAGTGTGGTTTCTTGTGGTAGGATGCCTCCGCAACGTAGAATGTTGACGCGTTCACAGCCTTCTTCCTCTGAGCCCGGGCCGAAGGAGTCCGAGCAGGGCCAGCAGAGTGAGGTGCAGGAGCTTCAGGCTCAGATGGCCCAGATGTCAGAGGCCGTGCGGCGTCAGGAGGAGGCCATGGGTCGGCTGACGCAGATGTTAGAACAGAGGGCGCAGCCTGTTGTTGCACCCCCAGAGAGTTCTCCCGTACCACCCTCCCCTGCTGTGGCTTCCCCAGTTGGACCGGTGACCACGGCATCCCCTGTTGCTCAGGGAGCAATCCGGCCATTGACACCTGCGGAGGAGCAGGAGATTGCTGACAAACTTACTCAGTTCTGTAAGCGGGGACCGCCCAGGTTTTCAGGGCGGAATACTCAGCCGTCGGAGATCGGTACTTGGCTTTCGTCAATGGAGAAGTTATTCCGGGACTTCTTCATTGACCAGAAGTACAGGGTACATATGGCTGTACACTGCTTAGACGGGGACGCTGATGCATGGTGGCGTCGGGTGGAGCCCCTGGAATTTCAGATCACTCGACAGCTACCCTGGTCAGAATTCAAGAGGATGATTCTGGATACGTACTTTTCCACGAGTATGAAGAAAAAGCTGGAAGATGATCTGAAGAATCTTCAGCAAGGCGACCGGATAGCATTGGACTACTTTCAGGAGTTCACGCGGTTACTCAACTGCGTACCTTACGTCGCCAGGGACGGACCACACCAGGTGGAGCTCTTTGAGTCGGGCCTGCGCCCAGAGATCTATACTCTGGTGCATGCTCAGAGACTACAAACCTTGGAGGAGGCAGCAGAGCATGCCCAGTGGGTTGAGAGGGGAGACCACGTCGTCGCCAGACGTGGGGGCCTGGTCGCTCAAGGCGCAGACAGGAAGCGACCAGCGCAGGACGACGGAGGACAGGCCAGTTCTTGGAGGCCGCCACGATCGCCATGGCCTCAGTTTTTCGGCCGCGGGCGTTCTGAGCGGCGAGGGCCTGGTGGATCCCAGAGGCCACCGCAGCATCAGCAGCAACAGCATTCGCTTCAACAGAGATCGCAGTCGCGGCAGCAAGGGTCTTCCCGACAGAGGCAGCAGGCGAGGCAGCCCCAGGCTACGGTTAGGTGCATTTTCTGTTAGGGACAGCATTCCTCTGATACTTGTGATCTGAGGTTTGGCCGCTGTTATCGATGTGGACAGTCTGGCCACCTCCGAGCTACTTGCCCTTATGCACCATCAACAACTCCTTCTTCAGCATCGGCTCCATCTTCATCACAGCAACGGTCGACGGCTCAGCGGCCATATGCTCCAGCAAGTAGGCCATCTTCTTCCTATCCCACGGAGTATCGCCCTCCAACCCAGAGTGGGCGAGTGTATGCTGCGCAGGTAGAGGACTCTTCGGCAGCAGATCACGTGGTGGCAGGTATCACCTTACTTTCTGGCATTAGGACTCGTACATTATTTGATAGTGGAGCATCGCATTCTTTTATCAGTAGATTATTTGCATCATTACATGGGTTAGAGGTAGGACTTTTACCACGTGCACGAGAGGTTCAGATTCCCGATCACACTTTGCACGTGGAGGAGTGCTGTTGGTCCTGCCCGATGCAAATCGAGTCCTGGATTATGCCAGCAGACCTGTTGGTCTTGAGACAGTTAAGGGACTTTGATGTGGTTCTAGGGATGGACTGGCTGGCTCGGTATTTCGCGACTATTGACTGTGCCGTAAGGACTGTCACTTTTAGAGAGCCGGGCCAGGAGATGTTAGTATACCGGGGTTGTCAGAGTGCTTTCTTTGCCTCTTTGGTCTCGACTTCCGGAGCAAGGCAGATGATCCATCGAGGATGTGTAGCCTTTTTGGCTAGTGTTGTTGAGGGGCCTACGGCGGCACCGGGACTCGGGGATATCCCTATTGCCCGCGAGTTCCCGGATGTTTTCCCACCTGAGCTGACTAGCATGCCGCCAGATAGGGAGATTGAGTTTGTGATTGACGTAGTTCCGGGAACTGCGCCAATCTCAAAGGCTCATTACCGGATGGCACCGGCTGAGCTGCGAGAGCTTAAGGCGCAACTCCAGGATTTGATGGACAAGGGCTTTATTAGGCCGAGTGTGTCGTCTTGGGGAGCGCCGGTGCTATTCGTGAAAAAGAAGGATGGGTCACTTCGATTGTGTGTGGACTATAGGGAATTAAATAAAGTGACCATCAAGAACAAGTACCCTTTGCCGCGCATCGATGATCTTTTTGATCAGCTGCAAGGGTCTTGTGTCTTCTCTAAGATAGATCTACAATCCGGTTACCACCAGTTGAAAGTAAAGGCCGAGGATATTCCGAAAACGGCATTTAGATCACGGTATGGGCATTATGAATTTACAGTTATGCCTTTTGGGCTAACTAATGCCCCTGCCGCGTTCATGGATTTGATGAACCGGATCTTCCGACCTTATTTGGACCGGTTCGTGGTGGTGTTCATTGATGATATCTTGGTCTACTCCCGAAGTGATGCTGAGCATGAGGAGCACTTAAGGATTGTGCTGCAACTTCTGCGAGAGAAGAAGTTGTTTGCCAAGCTAGCAAAGTGCGAGTTTTGGCTTCGGGAGGTAGTCTTCTTAGGCCATGTGATTTCCGCCGCAGGTGTGGCAGTAGACCCAGCAAAGATTGAGGCAGTCCGTGATTGGCCCCGACCGACGACGGTTTCTGAGGTACGTAGCTTTATGGGTTTAGCTGGGTATTACCGTCGGTTTGTGGAAGGCTTTGCGAAGCTCTCCACACCCCTCACTCGCTTGACGCGTAAGGGAGTGAAGTTTATCTGGAGTGAGGACTGTCAAAGGAGCTTTGAGGAGCTGAAGAATAGACTGATGACCGCTCCTATCCTTTCCCTTCCTGTTATGGGAAAAGGATATGTGATCTACAGCGACGCATCACACAGTGGACTCGGTTGTGTGTTGATGCAGGAAGGGAGGGTAATTGCATATGCATCTAGACAACTCAAAGAATATGAGAAAAATTACCCTACCCATGACTTGGAGCTTGCAGCTGTAGTGTTTGCGCTAAAGCTCTGGCGCCATTATCTGTATGGGGAGCATTGTGAAATCTACACCGACCACAAGAGCCTAAAGTACCTGTTCACGCAAAAGGAGCTGAATTTGAGGCAACGTAGGTGGTTAGAGCTATTAAAGGATTATGATGTAGATATTCTCTACCACCCAGGCAAGGCTAATGTGGTCGCTGACGCCTTGAGTAGGAGGGCGGTGCAAAGTTTGTCTATGTTGATCACAGACCAGGCACCGCTATTAGAGGAAATGAGATGGCTCAAGATAGAGGTTGTGTCCCCTGGGGTCTCTGCTAGGCTGACATCTTTAGTCTTGCAGCCCACTCTGCTGGACAGGATTCAGGGAGAAACAGAGTGAAGACCCCCACTTGACCAGGATTAGAGATCAAACTCCGAGTGATCAGTCAGGGGACTTTACAATAGATGCTTCCGGAGTACTAAGGTACAGAAACCGAGCATGTGTGCCAATAGATGCGGAGATCAGAGAGCAGATATTGCGAGAGGCCCATTATACACCTTATAACCTACATCCTGGTGGGACTAAGATGTATAAGGACCTCAAGGCACACTTCTGGTGGAAAGGCATGAAGAGGGATATTGGGAGATTTGTGGCTCAGTGTTTAACTTGTCAGCAGGTGAAAGCTGAGCATCGAGTGCCAGCTGGCAAGTTACAAAGTCTCCCAATTCCCGAGTGGAAATGGGACCACATTACGATGGATTTCGTGGTCGGATTGCCAAGGGCACAGGGAGGAGCAGACGCTATCTGGGTAGTTGTAGATAGACTTACCAAGTCGGCGGACTTTCTGCCCATGCAGACTACGTGGCCACTTGAGCGACTAGCCCAGCTATATCTAGATGGGATAGTTAGATTACATGGAGTACCAGCCTCCATTGTCTCAGATAGAGACCCGAGGTTTGTTTCGCGTTTCTGGATGAGTTTGCAGACAGCCTTGGGGACTCAACTCAGGTTCAGCACGGCTTTTCATCCGCAGACTGATGGGCAGTCAGAGCGGACTATACAAATCCTGGAGGACATGTTGAGGGCTTGCGTCCTGGATTTCGGCGGAGGGTGGATTCGGCATTTATCTTTGGCTGAATTCGCGTACAACAATAGCTTTCAAGCGAGCATTCAGATGGCTCCGTTTGAAGCATTGAATGGACGCAAGTGTCGGTCACCACTTTATTGGAGTGACGTGGGCGAGAGGCGGACCTTGGGACCAGATGTATTGATAGAGGCAGAGGAGAAGGTCCGAGTGATTCGAAAGCATCTTCAGACCGCCCAAAGCCGACAGAGGAGTTATGCCGATGTTCGGCGACGAGACTTAGAATTTCAAGTTGGAGATCATGTATTCCTGAAAGTCTTGCCGTCCAAAGGAATCAGGAGATTCGGCATTCGTGGAAAGCTTAGCCCCCGATACATTGGACCCTTTGAGGTATTGGGGCGTATCGGGCCAGTTGCCTACCGACTCGCACTTCCTCCAAGGCTTGCTGGTGTCCATGATGTATTTCATGTTTCTACTTTGAGGAAGTATATCTTCGACCCATCGCACGTCATCGACTTCACACCGCTTGAGATTAGCGAAGATTTGAGGTATGAGGAGCGCCCACTGCGAATTCTGAACCGAGAGGTGAGAGAATTGCGCAATCGGGCCATTCCCTATGTGAAAATCCAATGGGGCAATCATGACGAGCGCGAGGCTACATGGGAGCTCGAGTCGGAGATGAGGAATGCTCACCCCTACTTATTCGAGACATCGGACTGAGGATTATTGTTTAGTCTCGTTTCGAGGACGAAACTCTTTTTAGTGGGGGAGGATGTGATGATCCGAACTCCCGCAGGAACTGTGCAACATTAAACAGTGACTGTAGAGAGCTCGTACGGTGCAACGGAGCTTGTAGAATCGAAATTGGACCTTAAAAATAGACTCAGCACGAAAATCGGAGCAAATAGGATTTTCCGGGGGCTTTCGGCAAAATTTCGGATGAGAATTTGGCGAAATGGACGTCGTATTTGGACTCAGCGCGTGAAAACGATCGAAATGGTATATTTACTTTAATTTTTCGGCACCACGGTACTGTTCACGCCGGAACAGTAACTCCGGCCGCCGGAATTACTGTTCCGGCGAGCGGCGAGCGGCGGCGGGCGGCGGCGAACGGCGGCGGGCAGCGGCGCAGCGGGGGCGCAGCGGCGGAGTGCGGAGGCACGCGGCGCGGGCAGGCGCGGGCAGGCGCTCGTGTGATGATCCAGACTCCCGCAGGAACTGTGCAACATTAAACAGTGACTGTGGGGAGCTTATTCGGTGAAACAAAGCTTGTAGAATCGAAAATTGGACATTTAATATAGACTCTGCGCGAAAATCGGAGCAAATGGAATTTTTCGGGAGCTTTCGGCAAAATTTCGGATGAGAATTTGGCGAAATGGACAGCGGATTTGGACTCAGCACGCGAAAACGGTCCAAATGGTATATTCACTTTATTTTTCGCTAAATTTTTACTGTTCACTGGAACAGTAACTCCGGCTAGCCGGAATTACTGTTCCGGCAGCCGGCGGCGACCGGCGGGCGGCGGCGCAGCGGCGGAGCGCGGCGGAGCGCAGCGGAGCACAGCGGAGCACGGCGCGGGCAGGCCCGCAGGTGCGGGGTCCACAGGCATGGCGTGCACCGGGAGCACCGAAGTTTCCCCTTGCCACGTGGCGCTTCCCCATTGGTTGGCCGGCTTCTAGAAGCACGTGGGAGGGTGACACGTGGCGCTCCCCTATTGGCCGACAACTTCCGGAAGACCCGGAGCGCGGACCGGCCATGTGCACCACGTGGCCACGTGGCGATTTTTCATTGGGCCTGCACAGGCTGTTTGCTATTTTGTGGACACGTGGCGCTTTCTGGTTGCCCCATTTCGGTGTTTCCTGTTCGGATCCGGATCCCGTGTGGGAATATTCCCTTTGGCCCACTATATAAGAGGTCCCCCACCCCCTCTCTTTGCACCTCGGTTTTCGAGCCCTTAGAGAGAGAATCCGAATTTGAGCTCTATAGGAAAGTTCTTCCTCTCTCTCTCCTCTCTCTCTCTTCAAAATTCCAGAATTTCTGGAGTTACAGATAGTGAGATATCTGCGACGCGGCGCACTGTGACGGTTTTCTTTTTCGGCCCATTTTCCGTCGCAGTTCCGTCGAATATTCACTGCGGGCTAACCGGGTGGAATCTTTGGACGATTTTTGCGGCAGCGCGATCGTAAGAGGTAGGGCTTCGATTTCCGTGTTGATCATTTTGCTCTATTTTGTACTTTTGGCACATTTCCCGAGGTCTCTTTGACCCCTCTTTTTGCTGTGGAAATTTCTGGACAGTGTCAACTTCTCCGATTTTTATCTTGGCGTAGGAGCATCAGATCGAGGTGTTTAAAGAGTCGATTTTGATCTACTCTTCGCGAGGAACGCAACCGTAATTTTTCTGGATTTTCCTGAGCAATGTTTAGAGGTGAAAAACTCCTCTTTTCCTGTGCTGTTTAAAAAATAGCAAATATTGTGCTTTTTGGGATTTGTATTTATATCGGGAGCGTTGATTTACAGGATTTGAGGACTGTGGACAACCAGGAGACTACCTGAGGTGTAGTTTGAGCTGCTCGAGGTGGGCGGTTGTTGCTTACCTCATTTTTGACAAGCTCACTGGGATTACTGGAACTCCCCTAAACTAATATGATAATTGATAAGAACCATTGGGACAAACTAACAGGACAACTAACAGGACAAACTAAGAGGACAACTAACAGGACAATTGATGAGAACTATTGGGACGAACTAATGTGACAATTGACGAGAACCGCTGGGACGAACTCTCCTAAAATTTAATATAACCCCACAGATGATATGATGACTTATATTGGGACACTGTGATTGAGACAAAGGCTATAATCTCGCATGCAAATGACTTTTATTCAGTAAATCAATCTTTTTAAATCTTTGACACTATTTTACAACTTTTAAAATAAAGACAGTTGCATGCATGCCCGGACATCAGGTAGGGCCACTATTTATTGCTACACTATCATATTAAGACTTGACATGTTTTATTGCTCTCTTTTGCTTTCAGTTGCTTGTCGCTCGAGTATGAGCAGGGGTTTGGGATAGTATAGCCAAGGTTATGTTAGATTATAAACTTGTGGGGTGTTGCGGTGACCGCGGACTGTAGGCGGTCGACCGGATGTTTATCCTTGCATCAGAATGGGGTTGAGTCTGGTCTTTTTTTGGCATCAGCAGGGGATCGGGCTTTTCTCTAGTGGATAGTTTTTCCCACTTATTGAGTACTATGGCATCAGATCAGGGTTTCTTAGTGGATGGCTTTTCCCACTTTGATCATAGTCATGATCCAGTCCTGCTGTTTACGGCACTTATGATACTTATTACTGAGGTACTTTTACTCGTGTGGGTCGCTCCCCTCGAGTGCCACTCCGGAGTGTGTTACAGGCAGGCTTGAGTCCTTGAGACTCTCATTCCCTATCGGTGTTATGCATTGGCCAGCATACCCGATTTGGCAGGCAAGGCACAGCAGGCAGTACCAGTTTTACTGGTGGCATAAGATTGGGTTTATTCAGGCAGACATGTTAGATACTGATGCATACATACAGTCATTCCTTTTGGCACTGCATTTAGAGGCATGCTAGTGGTGGTTTCCCCTTTATTCAGCAGTTCTGCTTACAGCTTTACCACTTTTTCCTTTCTGGCCTCTAGTAATCCTAGTGGGTGCATCAGAGTTGAGGTTTTGCCCACTAGGGGAGGCTACTGGTTTATCTGGTAGTTCTCACCCCCATTATTCTTTTCTGTTTCTTTCTTCTTCTTTATTTTGCAGAGTCGTCTGCGGGAGCTGCTAGGCTATCAGCGGCTGATAAAGGTAAGGGGATCGCTGAGTAGATAGATCTCCTGGGAGACTGAGAGCTGTAGATAGACGTTGTACCCTTCACTCAGACTGTGATATTCTCCTTTTATTTTGAGTCTGGCTTTCACCGGCTGGTTGTATTATTTTGGTGAGCTGGGAGATTATTGTACATATTACAGTTTATTTTTAGTTCCAGTATGAGATACTATGTGGTTCTTCTATTTCAGCTCTGTATTATACTTCTTTATTGTACATCCGATATCTGAGCAGGTTACCAGCGCTTCGTGTACTTGGGAAATCCCGTGTGCACGGCGGATCTGTTGGCGAGCCCGGGTTCCGGGGCGTGACAGACTAAGTTGGTATCGGAGCTTAGGGATAGGTCAGTTGGGACTTAGGAAACCCTAGGCTTTTGGCAGACCCTAGGATAATAGGGCGCGAGAGACGAGACATTTTGCGGAAGTCGTTAATTATTGTTTGACTCTTCCAGTGAGAGAAGAGGGACCGACATACCCAAATTTCTGGTGCACGGTTATGTTGGCTGCAGACAACATAAAGTCACAGAAATAGGGGGATGTCTTTGACTTTCGCTAGATTTGGTCGTGTGGGGTTATGTTACTAAGTGTGATTTCTTGTGGTAGGATGCCTCCGCAACGTAGAATGTTGACGCGTTCGCAGCCTTCTTCCTCTGAGCCCGAGCCGGAGGAGTCCGAGCAGGGCCAGCAGAGTGAGGTGCAGGAGCTTCAGGCTCAGATGGCCCAGATGTCAGAGGCCGTGCGGCGTCAGGAGGAGGCCATGGGTCGGCTGACGCAGATGTTAGAACAGAGGGCGCAGCCTGTTGTTGCACCCCCTGAGAGTTCTCCCGTACCACCCTCCCATGCTGTGGCTTCCCCAGTTGGACCGGTGACCACGGCATCCCCTGTTGCTCAGGGAGCAATCCGGCCATTGACTCCTGCGGAGGAGCAGGAGATTGCTGACAAACTTACTCAGTTCTGTAAGCGGGGACCGCCCAGGTTTTCAGGGCGGAATACCCAGCCGTGGGAGATCGGGACTTGGCTTTCGTCAATGGAGAAGTTATTCCGGGACTTCTTCATTGACCAGAAGTACAGGGTACATATGGCTGTACACTGCTTAGACGGGGACGCTGATGCATGGTGGCGTCGGGTAGAGCCTCTGGAGTTCCAGATCACTCGACAGCTACCCTGGTCAGAGTTCAAGAAGATGATTCTGGATACGTACTTTTCCACGAGTATGAAGAAAAAGCTGGAAGATGATTTGAAGAATCTTCAGCAAGGCGACCGGACAGCATTGGACTACTTTCAGGAGTTCACGCGGTTACTCAACTGCGTACCTTACGTCGCCAGGGACGGACCGCACCAGGTGGAGCTCTTTGAGTCGGGCCTGCGCCCAGAGATCTATACTCTGGTGCATGCCCGAGACTACAAACCTTGGAGGAGGCAGCAGAGCATGCCCAGTGGGTTGAGAGGGGAGACCACGTCGTCGCCAGACGTGGGGGCCTGGTCGCTCAAGGCGCAGACAGAAAGCGACCAGCGCAGGACGACGGGAGACAGGCCAGTTCCTGGAGGCCGCCCCGACCGCCACCGCCTCAGTTTTCCGGCCAAGGACGGTCTGAGCGGCGAGGGCCTGGTGGACCCCAGAGGCCCCAGCAGCGGCAGCAGCAGCAGCAGAGATCCCAGCCGTCGCAGCGTGGGTCGCAGCGACAGCCTCAGCGACAACAGCAGTCACGACAACCACGGGCCCCCGGCAATTGTATTTTCTGTGGAGGTCAGCATTTTTCCAACACCTGCGACCAGCGGTGGGGTCGCTGCTATAGATGTGGACAGTCTGGCCACGTCCGAGCTACTTGCCCTTATGCGCCATCGACGGCCCCTTCTTCAGCATCGGCTCCATCTTCGTCACAGTAACGGTCGACGGCTCAGCGGCCATATGCTCCAGCAAGCAGGCCATCTTCTTCCTATCCCACGGAGTATCACCCTCCAGCCCAGAGTGGGCGAGTGTATGCTGCGCAGGTAGAGGACTCTTCGGCAGCAGATCACGTGGTGGCAGGTATCACCTTACTTTCTGGCATTAGGACTCGTACATTATTTGATACTGGAGCATCGCATTCTTTTATCAGTAGATCATTTGCATCATTACATGGGTTAAAGGTAGGACTTCTACCACGTGCACGAGAGGTTCAGATTCCCGATCACACCTTGCACGTAGAGGAGTGTTGTTGGTCCTGCCCGATGCAAACCGAGTCCTGGATTATGCCAGCAGACCTGTTGGTCCTGAGACAATTGAAGGACTTCGATGTGGTCCTCGGGATGGACTGGCTGGCTCGGTATTTTGCGACCATTGATTGTGCCGCGAGGACCGTCACTTTTAGAGAGCCAGACCAGGAAATGTTGGTATACCGGGGATGTCAGAGTGCTTTCTTTGCCTCTATGGTTTCGACTTCCCGAGCGAGGCAGATGATCCATCGAGGATGTGTAGCCTTTTTGGCTAGTGTTGTTGAAGGGCCTTCGGCGGCGCCGGGACTCGGGGATATCCCTATTGCCCGCGAGTTCCCGAATGTTTTTCCCCCTGAGCTGACTAGCATGCCACCCGATACGGAAATTGAGTTCGTGATTGACGTAGTCCCAGGAACTGCGCCAATCTCTAAGGCTCCTTACCGGATGGCACCGGCTGAGTTGCGAGAGCTTAAGGCGCAACTTCAGGATTTAATGGATAAGGGCTTTTATTAGGCCGAGTGTGTCGCCTTGGGGAGCGCCGGTGCTATTCGTGAAAAAGAAGGATGGGTCACTTCGATTGTGTGTGGACTATAGGGAATTAAATAAAGTGACCATCAAGAACAAGTACCCTTTGCCGCGTATCGATGATCTCTTTGATCAGCTGCAAGGGTCTTGTGTCTTCTCTAAGATAGATTTGCAGTCCGGTTACCACCAGTTGAAGGTGAAGGCCGAGGATATTCCGAAGACGGCATTCAGATCACGGTACGGGCATTATGAATTCTCAGTTATGCCTTTTGGGCTAACTAATGCCCCTGCCGCATTCATGGATTTAATGAACCGGATCTTCCGGCTATACTTAGACCGGTTCGTGGTAGTGTTCATTGATGATATCTTGGTCTACTCCCGAAGTGATGCCGAGCACGAGGAGCACCTGAGGATTGTGCTGCAACTTCTACGAGAGAAGAAGTTGTTTGCCAAACTGGCAAAGTGCGAGTTTTGGCTTCGGAAGGTAGTCTTCTTGGGCCATGTGATTTCTGTCGCGGGTGTGGCAATGGACCCAGCGAAGATTGAGGCAGTGCGTGATTGGCCCCGACCGACGACGGTTTCTGAGGTACGTAGCTTTATGGGTTTAGCTGGGTATTATCGTCGGTTAGTGGAAGGCTTTGCGAAGCTCTCCACACCCCTCACTCGCTTGACGCGTAAGGGAGTGAAGTTTATCTGGAGTGAGGACTGTCAAAAGAGCTTTGAGGAGCTGAAGAATAGACTGATGACCGCTCCTATCCTTTCCCTTCCTGTTATGGGAAAAGGATATGTGATTTACAGCGATGCATCACACAGTAGACTCGGATGTGTGTTGATGCAGGAAGGGAGGGTAATTGCATATGCATCAAGACAACTCAAAGAATATGAGAAAAATTACCCTACCCATGACTTGGAGCTTGCTGCTGTAGTGTTTGCACTGAAGCTTTGGCGTCATTATCTGTATGGGGAGCATTGTGAAATCTACACCGACCACAAGAGCCTAAAATACCTGTTCACGCAAAAGGAGCTGAATTTGAGGCAACGTAGGTGGTTAGAGCTATTAAAGGATTATGATGTAGATATTCTCTACCACCCAGGTAAGGCTAATGTGGTCGCTGACGCCTTGAGTAGGAGAGCGGTGCAAAGTTTGTCTATGTTGATCACAGACCAAGCGCCGCTATTAGAGGAGATGAGATGACTCGAGATAGAGGTTGTGTCCCCTGGGGTCACTACTAGACTGACATCTTTAGTCTTGCAGCCTACTCTGCTGGACAGGATCAGGGAGAAACAGAGTGAGGACCCCCACTTGACCAGGATTAGAGATCAGATTCCGAGTGATCAGTCTGGGGACTTTACGGTAGATGCCTCGGGAGTACTGAGGTACAGGAACCGAGCATGTGTGCCAATAGATGTGGAGATTAGAGAACAGATATTGCGAGAGGCCCATTATACACCTTATACCCTACATCCTGGTGGGACTAAGATGTATAAAGACCTCAAGGCACACTTCTGGTGGAAAGGCATGAAGAGGGATATTGGGAGATTTGTGGCTCAGTGTTTAACTTGTCAGCAGGTGAAAGCTGAGCATCGAGTGCCAGCTGGCAAGTTACAAAGTCTGCCAATTCCCGAGTGGAAATGGGACCACATTACGATGGATTTCGTGGTCGGACTACCTAGGGCACAGGGAGGAGCTGATGCTATCTGGGTAGTTGTAGATCGACTTACCAAGTCGGCGCACTTTCTGCCCATGCAGACTACGTGGCCACTTGAGCGACTAGCCCAGTTATATCTAGATGAGATAGTAAGATTACATGGAGTACCAGCCTCCATAGTATCAGATAGAGACCCGAGGTTTGTTTCGCATTTCTGGAAGAGTTTGCAAACAGCCTTGGGGACTGAACTCAGGTTCAGTACAGCTTTTCATCCGCAGACTGATGGGCAATCGGAGCGGACGATACAAATCCTGGAGGACATGTTGAGGGCTTGCGTCCTGGATTTCGGCGGAGGGTGGATTCGACACTTATCTTTGGCGGAGTTTGCGTACAACAACAGTTTTCAAGCGAGCATTCAGATGGCTCAGTTTGAAGTGTTGTATGGACGCAAGTGTCGGTCACCACTTTATTGGAGTGACGTAGGCGAGAGGCGGACCTTGGGACCAGATGTATTATTAGAGGCAGAGGAGAAGGTCCGAGTGATTCGAAAGCATCTTCAGACCGCCCAAAGCCGACAGAGGAGCTATGCCGATGTTCGGCGACGAGACTTAGAATTTCAGGTTGGAGATCATGTATTCCTGAAAGTCTCGCCGTCCAAAGGAATCAGGAGGTTCGGCATTCGTGGGAAGCTTAGCCCCCGATACATTGGACCCTTTGAGGTATTGGGGCGTATCGGGCCGGTTGCCTACCGACTCGCACTTCCTCCAAGGCTTGCTGGTGTCCATGATGTATTTCATGTTTCTACTTTGAGGAAGTATATCTTCGACCCATCGCACGTCATCGACTTCACACCGCTTGAGATCAGCGAGGATTTGAGGTATGAAGAACGCCCACTGCGAATTCTGGATCGAGAAGTGAAAGAATTGCGCAGTCGAGCCATTCCCTATGTGAAGATCCAATGGAGCAATCATGACGAGCGCGAGGCTACATGGGAGCTCGAGTCGGAGATGAGGGATGCCCACCCCTACTTATTTGAGACATCGGACTGAGGATTATTGTTTAGTCTCGTTTCGAGGACGAAACTCTTTTAGTGGGGGAGGATGTGATGATCCAGACTCCCGCAGGAACTGTGCAACATTAAACAGTGACTGTGGGGAGCTTATTCGGTGAAACAAAGCTTGTAGAATCGAAATTGGATATTTAATATAGACTCTGCGCGAAAATCGGAGCAAATGGAATTTTCCGGGAGCTTTCGGCAAAATTTCGGATGAGAATTTGGCGAAATGGACAGCGGATTTGGACTCAGCACGCGAAAACGGTCAAAATGGTATATTCACTTTATTTTTCGCTAAATTTTCACTGTTCACCGGAACAGTAACTCCGGCTAGCCGGAATTACTGTTCCGGCAGCCGGCGGCGACCGGCGGGCGGCGGCGCAGCGGCGGAGCGCGGCGGAGCGCAGTGGAGCACAGCGGAGCACGGCGCGGGCAGGCGCGCAGGTGCGGGGTCCACAGGCATGGCGTGCACCGGGAGCACCGAAGTTTCCCCTTGCCACGTGGCGCTTCCCCATTGGTTGGCCGGCTTCTAGAAGCACTTGGGAGGGTGACACGTGGCGCTCCCCTATTGGCCGACAACTTCCGGAAGACCCGGAGCGCGGACCGGCCATGTGCACCACGTGGCCACGCGGCGATTTTTCATTGGGCCTGCACAGGCTGTTTGCTGTTTTGTGGACACGTGGCGCTTTCTGGTTGGCCCATTTCGGCGTTTCCTGTTCGGATCCGGATCCCGTGTGGGAATATTCCCTTTGGTCCACTATATAAGAGGTCCCCCACCCCCTCTCTTTGCACCTCGGTTTTCGAGCCCTTAGAGAGAGAATCCGAATTTGAGCTCTATAGGAAAGTTCTTCCTCTCTCTCTCCTCTCTCTCTTCAAAATTCTAGAATTTCTGGAGTTACAGATAGTGAGATATCTGCGACGCGGCGCACTGCGACGGTTTTCTTTTTTGGCCCATTTTCCGTCGCAGTTCCGTCGAATATTCACTGCGGGCTAACCGGGTGGAATCTTTGGACGATTTTTGCGGCAGCGCGATCGTAAGAGGTAGGGATTCGATTTCCGTGTTGATCATTTTGCTCCATTTTGTACTTTTGGCACGTTTCCCGAGGTCTCTTTGACCCCTCTTTTTGCGGTGGAAATTTCTGGACAGTGTCAACTTCTCCAATTTTTATCTTGGCGTTGGAGCATCAGATCGAGGTGTTTAAAGAGTCGATTTTGATCTACTCTTCGCGAGGAACGCAACCGTAATTTTTCTGGATTTTCCTGAGCAATGTTTAGAGGTGAAAAACTCCTCTTTTCCTGTGCTGTTTAAAAAATAGCAAATATTGTGCTTTTTGGGATTTGTATTTATACCGGGAGCGTTGATTTACAGGATTTGAGGACTGTGGACAACCAGGAGACTACCTGAGGTGTAGTTTGAGCTGCTCGAGGTGGGCGGTTGTTGCTTACCTCATTTTTGACAAGCTCACTGGGATTACTGGAACTCCCCTAAAATTTAATATGACAATTGATGAGAACCACTGGGACAAACTAATATGATAATTGATAAGAACCATTGGGACAAACTAACAGGACAACTAACAGGACAACTAACAGGACAAACTAAGAGGACAACTAACAGGACAATTGATGAGAACTATTGGGACGAACTAATGTGACAATTGACGAGAACCGCTGGGACGAACTCTCCTAAAATTTAATATAACCCCACAGATGATATGATGACTTATATTGGGACACTGTGATTGAGACAAAGGCTATAATCTCGCATGCAAATGACTTTTATTCAGTAAATCAATCTTTTTAAATCTTTGACACTATTTTACAACTTTTAAAATAAAGACAGTTGCATGCATGCCCGGACATCAGGTAGGGCCACTATTTATTGCTACACTATCATATTAAGACTTGACATGTTTTATTGCTCTCTTTTGCTTTCAGTTGCTTGTCGCTAGAGTATGAGCAGGGGTTTGGGATAGTATAGCCAAGGTTATGTTAGATTATAAACTTGTGGGGTGTTGCGGTGACCGCGGACTGTAGGCGGTCGACCGGATGTTTATCCTTGCATCAGAATGGGGTTGAGTCTGGTCTATTTTTGGCATCAGCAGGGGATCGGGCTTTTCTCTAGTGGATAGTTTTTCCCACTTATTGAGTACTATGGCATCAGATCAGGGTTTCTTAGTGGATGGCTTTTCCCACTTTGATCATAGTCATGATCCAGTCCTGCTGTTTACGGCACTTATGATACTTATTACTGAGGTACTTTTACTCGTGTGGGTCGCTCCCCTCGAGTGCCACTCCGGAGTGTGTTACAGGCAGGCTTGAGTCCTTGAGACTCTCATTCCCTATCGGTGTTATGCATTGGCCAGCATACCCGATTTGGCAGGCAAGGCACAGCAGGCAGTACCAGTTTTACTGGTGGCATAAGATTGGGTTTATTCAGGCAGGCATGTTAGATACTGATGCATACATACAGTCATTCCTTTTGGCACTGCATTTAGAGGCATGCTAGTGGTGGTTTCCCCTTTATTCAGCAGTTCTGCTTACAGCTTTACCACTTTTTCCTTTCTGGCCTCTAGTAATCCTAGTGGGTGCATCAGAGTTGAGGTTTTGCCCACTAGGGGAGGCTACTGGTTTATCTGGTAGTTCTCACCCCCATTATTCTTTTCTGTTTCTTTCTTCTTCTTTATTTTGCAGAGTCGTCTGCGGGAGCTGCTAGGCTATCAGCGGCTGATAAAGGTAAGGGGATCGCTGAGTAGATAGATCTCCTGGGAGACTGAGAGCTGTAGATAGACGTTGTACCCTTCACTCAGACTGTGATATTCTCCTTTTATTTTGAGTCTGGCTTTCGCCGGCTGGTTGTATTATTTTGGTGAGCTGGGAGATTATTGTACATATTACAGTTTATTTTTAGTTCCAGTATGAGATACTATGTGGTTCTTCTATTTCAGCTCTGTATTATGCTCCTTTATTGTACATCCGATATCTGAGCAGGTTACCAGCGCTTCGTGTACTCGGGAAATCCCGTGTGCACGGCGGATCTGTTGGCGAGCCCGGGTTCCGGGGCGTGACAGCTCGGGTGCGCGGTCCATGGGCCTGGCGTGCACCGGGAGCACCGAAGACCTCCTGTGCCACGTGGCGCTTTCCCATTGGCCGGCCGGATTCTAGAAGCACGTGGGAAGGTGACACGTGGCGCTCCCCTATTGGCTGACAGGATCCGGAAAACCTGGAGCGCGGACCGGGCATGTGCACCACGTGGGACACGTGGCAGAATTTGAGTGGACTTGCATGGGTGTTTCCTGTTATGTGGACACGTGGCGCTCTGTGATTGGCCAAATCCGGTGTTTCCTGTTCTGTCCGAGCCCAAGAATATTCCCTTGGCCCATTATAAATAGCAATCCCCACCCCCTCTCATTCCCACCTCGATTTGCAAGCCTTAGAGTGAGAATCAGGGCATGTGCCCTCTACGAAAAATTTTCCTCTCTCTCTCTTCTCTCTCTCTCTAAAATCTCAGAATTTGTGGAGTTACAGATAGTGAGTTATCTGCGACGCGGCGCACTGCGACGGTTTTCTTTTTAGGCCCATTTCCCGTCGCAGTTCCGTCGGAAATTTGCTGAGTGCTAACCAGGAGGAATTTTTGGACGATTTTTGTAATAGCGCGTTACTAAGAGGTAAGGCTTCGATTTCCGTGTTGATCATTTTGCTCCATTTCGTACTTTTAGCACGTTTCCCGAGGCCTCTTTGACCCCCCTTTTTGCTGTGGAAATTTCTGGACAGCGTCAACTTCTCCGATTTTTATCTTGGCGTAGGAGCATCAGATCGAGACGTTTAAATAGTCGATTTTGATATACTCTTCGCGAGGAACGTAAGCGTAATTTTTCTGGATTTTTCTGAGCACTGTACAGAGGTGAAAAACTCCTCTCTTTTCGTGCCATTTGAAAAACAGCAAAAGATGTATTTTTATGAATACTATAGTTACACCCTGTGCAATGTGTGTTGCTGTAGGGCATCGTTTTCGGCAGACAGCAGTTTTAGGGGACTGTGGACAGCCAGGAGACTATCTGGGTGTGATCTGAGCTGTTCAAGGTGGGCGGTTGTTGCTTACCTCATTTTTGACAAGCTCACTGGGATTACTGTAACTCCCATAAAATTTAATATGACAATTGATGAGAACCACTGGGACAAACTAATATGATAAGAACCATTGGGACAAACTAACAGGACAAACTAACAGGACAAACTAACAGGACAATTGATGAGAACTATTGGGACGAATTAATATGACAATTGACGAGAACCGCTGGGACGAACTCTCCTAAAATTTAACCCCACAGATTATATGATGACTTATATTGGGACACTGTGATTGGGACAAAGGCTATAATCTCGCATGCAAATAACTTTTATTCAGTAAATCAATCTTCTTTTAAAATAAATATTTGACACTATTTTACAGCTTTTAAAGATAAGACAGTTGCATGCATGACTGAACATCTAGTGAGGCCACTATCATATTGGGATCTGAACATGTTTCATTGTTGTCCTTTGCATCTAGATATTTGTTGCTCATGTATGAGCAGGGGTTGGGATAGTATAGTCAAGTTTGTACTAGATTGTGGACTTGTGGGGTCCTGCGGTGACCGCGGACAGTAGGCGGTCGACCAGATGTTTATCCTTGCATCAGATTGGGGTTGAGACTGGTTTATTGCATCAGCTGGGGATCGGGTTTTCCTAGTGGGTGGTTTTCCCACTCTGATCATAGTCATGATCCAGTCCTGCTGTTTTATGGCACTTCTGATACTTATTACTGAGATATTTTACTCGTGTGAGTCGCTCCCCTCGAGTGCCACTCCGGAGTGTGTTGCAGACATGCTTAGAGTCTTTGAGACTCCTATCCCCTATCGGTGTTATGCGTTGGCCAGCATACCCGATTTGGCAACTATCCCCTATCGGTGTTATGCATTGGCCAGCATACCCGATTTGGCAAGGCACAGCAGGCAGTACCAGTTTTACTAGTGACACAAGACTGAGTTATTTCAGGCAGGCATGTTTGGTATTGTTGCATACAGTCATTTCATGCTACATGGCATTTAGAGGCATAGTGGTGATAGTTTCTTTTTTTCAGCAGCCTTTATAGCTTACCACTGTTCTTTCATGTTGCCTCGAGTAGTCCTAGTGGGTGCGTCAGAGTTGAGGTTTTACCCACTAGGGGAGGCGACTGGTTTATCTGGTAGTTCTCACCCCCATTGTTGTTTCTTTCTTTCTTCTTCTTATTTTGCAGAGTCGTCTGCGGGAGCTGCTAGGCCATCGGTAGCTGATAAAGGTAAGGGGATCGCTGAGTAGATAGATCTCCTGTGAGACTGAGAGTGGATATTAGACAGATGTTGTACTCTTTACTCAGACTGTGGTATTTTGGGACTGGCGCTGGCCAGCTGGCTGTATTATTTTGGTGAGCTGGGAGATTATTGTACTTATTACAGCTTTATTTGTAGTTCCAGATACTATGTGGTTCTTCTACTTCAGCTCTGTATTATGCTCTTTTATTGTTCATATTATATCGGAGCAGGTTACCAGTGCTTCGTGTACGCGGGAAATCCCGTGTGCACGGCGGATTTGTTGGCGAGCCCGGGTTCCGGGGCGTGACACGAAAGCTCCGGGAGACCAACACCTACAACCCTATCAACAAGAACAGGTTCCAGGCTCGGCCCCCGTGGCTTTCGTCCCGACAAAAGAATGGCCCCTAGAACCCAGACCACTCGAATCCTTACGAGTGGGGAAATTTACAGGATAAAGGGTAACATTTGTTACTGAAAACCATTTTCACTCGACCCACGCGGGTGAGGACTAAAGTAGTTCCCTTTTTGAAAAACCATCTTAATTTGAGGAGAAATCCATTTTAGTGATTTTTAGTTCTTTTTAGGAAAAACAGTTAAAAACAAGTGTTTACCCAAACCCCGAAGGGCTGATGCCTTTGTCCAATCAAACAAGAACAGACTTCAGCGGGCCTTCGATGCTTGGAAGGAAACATCGATAGACTAAAATCATGTGTATGTCAAAAAGGTTTTGGGTTCTAGGTCCAGCTAACACAAGCACACAACTGCCACTAACACAGTGGCTACAGCACAACAGGGATACAAGACCTCCCGGGACTACCGTTTACCCAAACGGCTCCCGGCACAGATAAGCGACCCACTACAACTACCAGACTCCACTCTGCTCCCAAGCACGAGTGCAAATGCATCCCACACTAAAAGAAAGTCCCGACCTCTCGGCCTACTACCCGGGCGAGGATAACACTAAGTCCAGGAATGAAACACAATGTGTGGATGTCTAAACATAAATAACCCTAGCCCAAGTGAGGGTTTTCTGCTGGTCTGGTTACACATGCAACATATGGTGGGGGTGCTAGGTCAAGTTCCAATAACTATAATTTAATAGGTGGTAGGAAGCAAAAGAGATCATAAGGTCATCAGATAAATACAAGGAATAACAATTCCTACAATCTAGCATGCTACACAGGAAAATAAACTATCATGCATAGTCCTACATCAGTAGAATTACTGTACAGTCCATAAAACTTGGAGATAAGGCCACCCACCTCGGTTTGCCACCAATTGCTCGTAGACACTTGTAATTGGCCTCCACGCGATTTCTTGCCTCCACCGGAGTCCGCACGCAAAACGGAGCATGCCACCGGAGTCCGCACGCAAAACAGAGCACGGTGCCGGAGTCCGCACGCAAAACGGAGTTCGCATGCAAAACGATGCACGGTGCCGGAATCCGCACGCAAAACGGAGCACGGTGCGTGCGGATTTCGGCGCCAGAATCCGCACGCAAAACGGAGTCCGCACGCAAAACGGAGCACGGTGCCAGAATCCACACGCAAAACGGAGTCTGCACGCAAAACGGAGCACGCTGCCGGAGTTCGCACGCAAAATGGTGCAGTAAAACACGGTCCCTAACACACATAAGAGTAAGAGGTCAAATCCAAAGTCCAAAAGGATGCTCCAAAACTGTGCCAAAAATACTGCAAAAACAACACACGGGACCTACCTCGACTGCGTCGCGCCGCCCAAACAGCTCCTTGAAACACCTCGCGCGCTCCGCTGGGTCCACGGCGCACCGCCGCACCTCGCAAAATCCCCTCCCTCTAACTCTCTCTCGCTCAGGTGGAGAAGAAGAAGAAGAAAAGGAGAAGAAATGGTGCGGGGTGGAGAAGGAAGAAGAAGAAGAAAAAAGAAAAGGGGAGGCTCTCATGGACCGGATCCACGGTGCACCGCCCAATGGGGGCCCTCTGCGTGCGCACCCGGTCCATGCGCGTGCCCCAGTGCCACGCGGCCGCGTCCCTGCGCGCCACGCGGGCGCGGCAAAGCGCGCGCCACACGGGTGCGCGTTACACCGCGCCACACAGGCGCGGGGCACACCGCGCGTCACACGGGCGCGCGCCCCCGCGCCCGAGCGGGCGCCAGTGGGGGCCCACCACGTGGCGCCCCCCCCCCCCCCCCCCCGCCCCCCCCGCGTCACGCGGGCAGGAAGCACGCTTCCCCAGCGCGCCTGCAGCGCCTCGAGCCGCGCGCCACTCCCCGCCCTTTGCGCAAGCACCTCGGGATCCGTGCCGCGTCGCCTCGAGATCCGCGTACGCATCGAAAAACGCGCGCGTCAACAGTGCTAAAAAAAAAAGAGTAAATAGTCCAATTTCAACGATTTCGTGCGCTGAATCCAAATCCGATGTCCGTTTCTCCAAATTCTCATCCGAAATTTTGCCGAAAGCCCTCGGAAAGCCCACTTGATCCGATTTTCGCGCCGGGTCCATTTCTAAAGTCCGTTTTGCCAAAATCCAACTCTAAAAATTCCCGAAGGCATCCGGAGAGGTGATCTTTTATCCAAACTTTGCCCTGAGTCCAAATTTGACATCCGTGTCGTGCGAAACCACTCTAAATACTCGACGGGTCCTCCAATTCCCACGTGATCTATTTTTAAGCCCGAAATCCATCACTTGTGTCCAAATTGTGCACAAACACCACCGACACACCACGCAGGCCTCCAGTGATGCAAACTAAGTCCCAAATTGCACCGTAAATCCATTTCTTGGGCCCGGCACGCGCACAAACACCCCCAAAGGCCACTAATCCATCAGTAATCTCCTAAGTGGGGATTCGGGTCCTCACAATGCCACTCACGGAATGTAACAATCCGACCCACTAGCAATAATAATTTGTTAGACCCAAACCACGGCCTAAAATACTTAAGCCCAGTTATTATTACTAGTGTCCATGTCTCTTATATTCCAAATCACAACTTTATTCCCATTCGATAGACTATTAGGGTGTCACAGACTCCCCCCATTTAGACCTGACATTCTCGTCAACCCAAACACACACACAGCCCAAGATCACTAGGCGATGTGAGACTTGTCTCGCTAGTCCTGTCATCGAGACCCAGGCTCAGCTGAGACTCGTCACACATTTCCAACTGGTGATTGGTTATGATACTAAATGTAACGATCCGACCCACTAGCAATAATAACTTGTTGGGCCCAAACCACAGTCCAAAATACTTAAGTCCAGTTATTTTTACTAGTGTCCATGTCTCTTATATTCTCAATCACAACTTCATTTCCATTCGATATACTATTGGGATGTCACATGGAAGGACCTGTAAAATATGAGGGTGAGAATTAAAAAAGTTCCCAGTGGGTTCGGCTCCAACCCAGACGCCTCTCCCACTAGATCTAAATAAGGTATAAATAGATAAATAAGAAAAAATTGGAAACGTCTATATTATCCAAGGAAGAAACATAACTACTATACCTTAGCAAAATGCAATAAGGTTCTAGACCCGATATGACCTATTTGACCTCCTTTTTCTTTTGACCCAATCTTACCGGCTCACTATATGGTTGAGCCCAACTCCTACATCTAGGCCCATGGAGACTATCACCAATCTAGAGCCATCTGCTTGGGAGGCATAACCGACCCATCACCTGACATGTGATGCTACATCCAGGAGCTCAATACCTTAACAATATAGCTAACATTGCACATAAAAGAGATGCCACTCGATCTTTGTTGTTGTCACTAGGTTTTGTTCAACTCTATGTTATTCTTTAGTCTTTCCACATATTTTCTAAGTTCCACACTAAATTTTTTATACAATACTAGGGTTCTTGTCTTTCGATTGATCCAATCCTCACGCATTCCACATTTTGGATTATTGACTCGTACCACCCAATCCAGACTTGGAAGCGTGCCAGAAATTTCAATCACACACACAACATTGACCCTACTTGCACCAAACATCTAATACATATATAAAGTATAATATAGAAATTAGACATAAAAGGACATCCGTCCATTTCGAAAAGATCCACCTACCTGAAAATGCCTCTGATTGCTCATAAATACTTGCAATCGGACCCCTGCGGCAAATGACTCACCTTGGAGCCCGCACGGCCGTTTCTGCCTGGCTCGGCTCGTTTGCGAAATTGCTTGCTGACTCTTGTCGCTTTTCAAATCGAAGTTGTCTGGGACCTCTCTCTAGCCTCCAATTAGAAAATAATATGATCAATTTAGATCAAAGCCCCAAAAACCTCGAAACCCCCTAAACGTGCCCCTAGGTTTTCTTTTATCCAAAATTACTTCGAAATTTATAAAGAATCTACAATTAAACTTGTGTAGAATCGTCTAGGGACGTTAGGATATCGATTTTAAAGGATTTATTAAAATTTGAACTCAAAACTCGAAACCCTTACCAAGGTTGTGAAGCTCGCCGAGCTCCTATGCACGTTGAAAGCTCGATCCGAAGCTCCCACGCAACTCCCAAGCTCGAGCTCCACTAAGGCATTGAGGTTCAGAGAGAGAGATGGAAGCGGTAGCAGGAGAGGGATAGGGCTCCACTCCTCTCCTCACACTGTGTGTAGTGTACTGATTTTATCAAAATTGGCGAAGTTCAAGTTTGATCATGTTTAAAATGTCATTATATGAGTTTGGAGCAAGTTTGTATCGAATCAAAATAATTTGGATCAAAACAGAGTTGAAAACTCAACAAAACTACGATCTAGAGTTTGCGGACGATCGAAACACCTTGTGGGTGCCCAAAACCACAATCGGGTGCTAACCGAGTGCCCTGGTGTAGGTTTTTATGAGGATCCACAAGGATCTAAATAGGTACTATCAAACAACTAGAGGGGGGGGGTGAATAGGTGTAATACTCAAAAATCAATCTCAGTGCAAAATAAAAACCAATAGGGAAGACAAAAACATCACACCGAGATTTACGTGGAAACTCCAATCCAGGAGAAAAACCACGGGACCAACACGTAATAGCAATCCACTAAGAAAAAAAAAAATAACAAAGTGATTACCGACTCCACGGACTCAACCCCTCCTTCAACTTCTTCGGACCTTACGCTCCACCGATTGCACGTCCACTGCACACACGTTCGAATCCACAAACGCCACTCGAATCCACGAGCACACGTTTCGAATCCTCGAAACACCTTCAACACACCGAATCCACGGTGCTACGTCGAATCCACGACGCAAACTCAGCCGATACAGAATATAGGCTTCGATGGTGATCCTTTGCTTAGATTAACATTGAAGAACCATGGAAGGAATCTCTAAGCAAAGACTAGATCAATTCGACAAAAAGTATATCTTGGAAGAACCGTCGAATTGACCTAAAAGAGGCTAAAAAAAAGAACGATAAACACCTAGCCTCTAGGGTTGCTCTCGAGTATTTCTGAAAAATGATCGATTGTTGTCGAGAAACCCTAAGTATTTATTTATAACCTTTGGAAACTAATTAGAGTCGGTTTAGCAATCTTATCACGACCTGACATTGTGTACCGGTGCTAAATAATGGGTTCCGGTACTCAATGATGCAAAACACAGATTTTCCTATTGTGTTCCGGTACTCCACACTGTTTTCCGGTACTCAATGTGAATTACAGAAAATTATGTGTCGGGTTTGAGGAACTCAAAGTGGGGTTCCGGTACTCAATGTAAAAACTGATTTTTCCAAGATAAGTTTTATCCAAAACAGACCAAGTACCGAAATCCAAGCTTAAAATAAGTTGTGAGTTAAAAACCGAGTCCCCAAAACCACGTCTAAACCGGGTTTCAATAATTTCCTGATTCCAATGATTATAAATGTACTTAAATCACCATGATTAAATTAATCATACCTGAGTGTCAACTTGCGCTTATGTTGAATCTTCTTCGAGTCTTCTAATGCTGATTGACAATTTGATCACTTCAAGACTCCGACTCAACTCACGAAATATGCCAACACAAAAAAAGTCGTAACAATCACCCCCTTTGGCAATTTCGTGACAAAACCCAAAATTACATAAAAACGCTCAAGTCACTTATCTTAAACCAAAAAATCGAAACTCAATGTTATCACCAAAACACTGACTTTCTTTGCGTGAAAGATCCAATAAATGAAAATTACATTTGAACCAAACAGTCCTAGAACATACTCTATGACTTAGGACTTGGAGTCTTAAAGTGATGTAGATCCTGCAAAACAAAACTCTCTGCAAAACAAAACTCCAAACAAAATCAAACGTTAGTCATTAGAAATTAAATGTAAATCCTACATTTGATTCGTCCTTTTGGTTCTTTTGTTTTTTCGGCTCTTTTGTTTTGTAGCTCTTGTCCTCAATTGTTTCTCCCCCTATCTTGAGCATTTCTTTTCATCATCTCTGTTCTCCCCCTTTTTGATTCGTCCCAATCATTTCTGTTCTCCCCCTTTTTGTCACAAATTGTCAAACGGTGAATATAGACAAAAAGTAAAAATACTAGGAGGATAAGTTCTTAGTTACATGACTATTAGAGTTCTTGTTCATCAACAAGTGAAAAGAAAACTGAAAAACCAAAAACAAGAAAGAAAAGAGTCACTCATCCTCATCTGAATCATCATCATCATCATGTGATGTAGGTCCATGTGATGTACTCGGTGCAGTTGCTCCAGGGACCACATCATCATGTTTGCACCTGAGGATATCAAAGATCTTCTTTAAACCATCCTCAAGTTTCTTGAAGCCTTGCTCCATCCTTTTCTTTAATGAGCGAGCATCTCGATGCAATGTTTGAAGTGTTACTACCTCATCTGATTCAGGAGATTCTTGTCGAGGCGGTGCACTCGGTGTCGCTTCACTTGCATAGCCTTTTGCATGTCCAAAAGTCTTCAGAGTGCTAATCGACTTGGCTAAGGTGATTCCATCAATTGCGCCCAAGCCGTAATCATATTTGACACAAGAAATGTCAACTCCGTGATCTTCCAGAATCCGAGTTATCAAAATTGGATATGGAAGAAGTTCACATCGACTTGATCCTTCAATGACATGTACCATTTGTTGCCAAATAAGAAATGGAATGTTGACATTAATACCATTTGCACTCTCTGGGTGCCCAAGGAAAAAGAGAAGAAGCAGTCGATCCCATCGAATCCTTTTGGTCCCCAGTGTGGGCAATAGGTTGTAGCATATGATTAAAGACAGAATATGATATTCTGGCTTTAGGTCCTTTGACTCAACATACAACCTGTTCGTATGAGTCCCTGACTTGCAAATAGAGTTCACAACAATGTCCCAATGGGTGTCATATTGGAAGTCTCCGTCAGTGTAATATAGACCAGAAGTATCAACAGCTAATCCAAGGTTTGCACCAATTACTGCTGGAGTAATGTCAAACTTGATGTCTCTAACTGTCGTTTCAATGACGAAAGTCCATGTGTCATGGTCTTTATGAAGTATAGTAGATCTCATATAGAACTCCCTGAGTAATTCCACACAAAAACCCATCTTAGGTGGAACTCTACCAAGTGACTGAATTTGACTTCATTCCAATAGCCTTGCGAAGTCTGGAACTTCTCGACATAACTCGTTAAAGTTAACATGTCGCTCTCCAATGCATGTTCGGTTTGCAAATATAGCACGGCGTTTTGCACTCACATGTTGTTCACCTTCATCAACATTTGATCGCCTTTGAGAGCGCTCGCGTATTACCGGTCCACCGGTACTTCTACGCGGAGGAGAATCCACACCTTTCTTTTTCCCAGAAGACATAGGTGCTTTTCCCTTTCCTTTAACAGATTCTTCCACATAATCTGATGAATGTTCAGATTCTGAGCTAGTCGATCCCTCATCGCGTGATCGTTTTGTAGTCTTTTTCTTTCCATGACCACGACCACGTCCACTTCCAGTGGCCATCAAGATCACAAGTGCAAGAAGCCACGAAAATGCTATTTCCTACAAAGAACACAATGCACTATGATTTGATCGTATAGGAAGACTTAAACATGTTTAAGAAACATTCTAAACATTTGACATTTGATGATTCAACATTTAAAATCCATTCACATTGAAAGCCCTAATTTTCAATTTTCTTAATGTCAAGAACATATGTAAATGATAGATTCAAGCATAATAAGCATGGAATCATGAATCTAATTACATAGAAAGCAATCATGTATGTTCTAAACAAGAAATAAGGTGATACATACAAGAGATTTCATTAGGAGTAAAGATCAACTCAAAAATCCCTAACTAAAACATTAAAACCTAAAAACTAGGGTTTTGAAACAAAAAGAAGCAAGATAGATGAAAGATCTTACAAATCAACGCAAGAAATCTCTTGATCTTGATGAAAAACTCCTTAGAGATCTTTTAGAGAGAGAGAGGGAGTGTTTTGAAATGGGAGAAGTGAAATAAAACATTTGAGTTCCGGAATATAAGAAAACCCAGTTCGCGTACCTGTAAAGTACCGGGGCATTGGATAGCGCGCCGACCACACAGATGGCTTGGAGCAGAGAGTTGCCTTGGGCATGTTGCATTTGAGGTTACTGTTGATGCCGAGTTGATTCGGATCAACGCGGAAGCTCCAGCTCGATTCGGGGTTTTTCCGGGCTTTGTAGGCCGATTGGGGATGAGATTGGAAATTTCCGACTTCACCGTGGAGTGCCGGAAATTCAGGAACACTTGGAACACGTGTACTTTTGATTTACAGCGAGGTTCGGGAGGTTCCGGACTGACGCGGAGGACCCGAAGGCAAAAAGTGAGTCGGAACTGGCAGTTTTGGAGCCGGTATTTGATTTGAGCACCCCGACTCAACGGATAAGCTTTTTGAGGAGAAAAAGCTGTGGACACGTGTACTTTTGATTTACAGCGAGGTTCGGGAGGTTCCGGACTGACGCGGAGGACCCGGAGGCAAAAAGTGAGTCGGAACTGGCAGTTTTGGAGCTGGTATTTGATTTGAGCACCCCGACTCAACGGATGAGCTTTTTGAAGAGAAAAAGCTATGAGCGCGTGTATTTTCGATTTACAGCGGAGTTCGGGAGGTTCCGGGCAGCGGCGGAGAGCCCGAAGGCAAAAAGTGAGTTGGAGTTGGAGTTTTTGGAATTAATTAATTAGTTAATTAATTAATTAAAGCTTTATGCTTTATATAAAGGGCCCCAACCCTCCCTGTAGCAGCAGAGAAAGAAAAAGGAAGAAAGAAAGAAAGGAAAAGAAAAGAGAGGAAAAAGGAAGAAGAAGAAGATGAAGGAAAAGGAGTTTTGAGCCGATCTTGGATTTTTTGGACTCGCCGTTGGAGGCCGCGTGGAGCTCGTGGGCGTGCGGCGGGTGTCGTCGAGGTAAGTAAAATTCAGATTTTTGGTTCTTTTGAGGTTTTCTTGGCTTTGGAGAGCTTGGGATTTTTGTTTGGATTTTTAAAGAGCTAAAAATGGGATTTTTTGGATTAATTGGATGTTTTTGGGGATTTTCGGATTTTATTGGGGCTTTTTGGAATTTGCCGTCGCCGGCGGCCGCGCGCGCGCGCAACGGCGCACGCGCGGCGCCAGGGTGCTGCTGTTGGCAGCACCCTGCGGCGACTTGCCGCTGGGCGCGGCGCCGCGTGCAGCAAAGAGCGGCACGCGGCGCTGCCGGGCCGCGCGCAGGGGCGCGCGGCAGGGCCGCGCGCAGGTGCGCGCGGCATCTCCTGGCCGCGAGCGGGCGCGCGCGGCAAGGCCGCGCGCGGGCGCGCGCGGCACCTCCTGGCCGCGAGCAGGCGCGCGCGACAGGGCCGCGCGCAGGGGCGCGCGGCAGGGCCGCGCGCGGGTGCGCGCGGCACCTCCTGGCCGCGCGTAGGCCCGCGCGGCAGGGCCGCGCGCGGCACCTCCTGGCCGCGCGCAGGCGCGCGCGGCAGGACCGCGCGCGGGCCTGCGGGCCGCGCGGGCGCGCGACCGCGCGCAGCGCCGCAGGGCGCAGCGCGCAGCGCCGCTGGGCGCCGCGCGCAGCGCCGCAGGGCGCTGCGCGGCGCGCTCCGGCACCGCGCAGCGGGTCGCTGCGCGGCGCTGCTTGGTTTGGCGCCGTGCGGCGGGCCTCCCTCGTCGCGCGGCTGGGGTTTTCGCCGCTCGGCGTGCTCCCGGAAGGCGGGCGACTCCTCGGTTTGCGTGCCGGCGCCGTGTTTTCGCCGTCGGAGCCCGTGGGTCGCCGTCGGCCGCTGTTTTCGCCGTCGGGCGCAGTTTTTCGCCGTCGGCTGCTGCTGTTTTCGCTCGCAGATTTCGCGCAGTTTCGCGCAGGTTTTCGCGCAGGTTTTCGCCGTTTTTCGCGAGCAGGTTGCGAGCAGTTTCACAAGCGGTTTCGCTGTTTTCGCTCGCTGTTTTCGCGCAGGTTTTCGCCGTTTTTCGCAAGCAGGTTGCGAGCAGTTTCGCAAGCGGTTTCGCTGTTTTCGCTCGCAGATTTCGCGCAGTTTCGCGCAGGTTTTCGCGCAGGTTTCCGCCGTTTTTCGCGAGCAGTTTGCGAGCGGTTTAGCGCGTTTTTCGAGCAGATTTCGCGAGCGGTCTGCGCAGTTTTCGCTAGTTTTTCGCAAGCTGTTTTTGAGCAGTTTTTGCGCCGACGGAGCTGTTTTCGCCGTCGGGCGCTGGTTTTCGCCGACGGGCTGTTTTTCGCCGTCGGGCGCTAATTTTTCGCTGACGGAGGCTGTTTTCGCCGACGGAGGCTGTTTTTCGCCGTCGGATGCTCGGTTTTGACCATCTTGATTGATTTTGCGATTTCTTCGCTTCTGGCAGCTTGCGGTGCGGTGTTAGCTTCCGCGGAGCGCGCGGTCGTGTGGTTGGTCGCCGCGTGCTCCGATTCGCGTGCGGATTCTGGCATCGGGCTTCGTGTTGCGTGCGGACCCCTTGGAGGCCAGGTAAGCCCGCTGAGCCAATTGCAAGTGTCGACGAGCAATTGGTGGCTTTCTGAGGTGGGTTGGTTTTCTCTCCAAGTCTACGGACTTCCTTCTAATTCTATTGTGATAGGATTGCATGCTAGTTTAAGTGTTTTCTTGGAACTTAACTAGCACCCCCGTCATATGTGCATATGTTTGACCAGACCTATTGGAGAACCTTGATTTGGGCTAGGTTCCTTTATGCTCTAGACATCCCGCACTTTTCATATCCTTCGGGACTTAGAGCTTCCTCGCCCGGGTAGTGGGCTGAGTGGTCAGAGTGTTGTGGGACGGGTGTTGCACTCGGGCCCGGGGGGCCGAGTGGGGTCTGGTGGCTGGGTTAGGCCAGTGTTAGTGTTTTGGGGAACCATTTCAGATAAACGGTGGTCCCGGGGGTTTTCCTTTCCGCTGTTCTTCTCGTCACCACCAGGTTGTGATCGTGGTGCACGTGTGTTAGCAGGACCTTGAACCCAGAACCTTTTTGGATGAATACACGATTTTGGTCAGCCAATGTTTCTTCCGAGCCTCGCAAGGTTGCCTGAGTCTGTTCTTGTGTGATAGGACGAGGGCATTAGCCCTTCGAGGTTTGGGCGTAAAACTTGATTTCAAAAGGGTTTTCCTAAAAAGACTAAAAATCATTAATAAGATGGATTTCTCTCAGATCGAATGGTTTTCTGAAATAAATGACATGGTTTCTTATAAACTTATCCACCCGAGCGGATTCGAGTGATCTGGGTTCTAAGGGCTGTTTTCTTTCTTGGGGACGTAGATGTTAGTCCCCGGGGTTTCGGACCCTTCGTAGATCTGGCTGTGGAGCATCTCCAGCCGTGAGTTGTGTGTTGAGTTCAGTGGAGTTGTGTTGTGGGAGCCGTTGGGAGAGACGGTGGTCCCAGCTGTTTAGTACTTTCGTTGAGTGGGTCAGTGATGTGAGATTGAGTCGTGGAGGGTTCTCCGACTGGGTTGTGCTTTGAGCATCGAGATACCGATCTGTTTGATCGAGGACTATAGCCTGCAGGAGCCACTTGTGAGACAGTGATACTGATGAGATACTTGAGTTCGGTGGGGTCGCACCCCTCGAACCACGCCCCGGGTGCGTTGATGATTCCGAGCCTGATGAGGCTGCGATGATGATACCGAGCCTGACGAGGCTGCGATGATGCGCCTAGTTCATATACTAGAGGTCGCTTGATACCCCTGGCCGTGCTACCATGGGGTCACTGTGTGAGATATCGAGTTTGTCCGTTTGGACACCCTGGTTGATACACCAGGGGGCGCAGGCTTGACTCGACTGGACCCTGTGGGGCAGTCGCTGAGATTTGAGATACACTGAGAGAGTGATGGCGTAGCATGTGTCATTATAGAGTGTCTTGGGTAGTACTTGTGACATTTTGCCAGCAGTGAGTGACTGCATACCATCATCCATAGTCTCTTCTTATTGAGCATAGTAGATAGAGGCATGATAGCTGTAGATTCTTTTCCAGCTTATTTTCATTATCAGTCTTTTCTCTATCTTATGCCTCTGGTAGACTTAGTGGGTAGACTGTGGTTCTTGGAGACGGTACCCACTGAGAACTACTGTAGGATGTAGTTCTCACACCTTCTGTCGGTGACAGGTTGCTGAGGCTTTCTTCCGTTCCCGCTGGGCTTGACTGGACGGACCGAGGACAGGGAGTCGCGTGATAGTTCCCTACCAGCATTGTTACTTTAGAGAGAGGTAGAGGTACCATCCCGGATTGTGGGAGTTGGTTATTTTTCCTGTTTAGCTATCTCCCATTTGGATTCATAGATGTTGTATAGGTGGACTTCTATTTGTATCATCTGATTTTGGGAGATAGGCTATGAGTTGTTGCAACTTTGTAGTTGTGAAATTTTATAGTACAGCTTTTTATCCGCTCTGATATCTGTGCAGCTGTAGTTTTGTCTTTTGCAGGCTAGACGCTTCGTCTGTACGGCAGTTTCCGTACAGATGGCGGATCTGTTAGCGAGCCCGGGTCGCAGTTTCGATCCCGGGGCGTGACACGTACCGGTACTAGAATTCGCGTACCGGTACTCAGTGCAAATTCTGAAAACCACTCGTTCGGGTTCCGGATTGAAACAGAGTTGATCCGGATCCGATAAATTAGTTCCGGTACTAAACGTAGAGTACCGGTACTCAAGTGAAAACCTGAAAATTTTCAGTTCGGAATCCGGATTGGGTTTTCTGATCCGGAAACATGGTTCCGGTACTAAAAGACAAGTACCGGTACACCAGAGCCAAAAAGCAAAAATTTCTTGAAACAAATCCAAATTTTGAAATCTTTTCAAATACCGATTTGTGTTCCATCAAGAAAATAATTAAAGTGCTTGAAAATAATGAGATCACATAGATGTCATTCAATCTAATTAATTTTACACAAATTAAAAAGATTTACTCTGAAATCATGAAAAACAAAGATAAAACATTATAAACCGTTTTTCATGTTATATGGGTCAAACTAAAGCCATCAAAAATAATCTAGAGATCCAAACTCTATCAAGATGTAACGGATTTACAAAGATGACTTACAGAGATTTCTAAATGACATCAATTTGAATTCTACCCTTTCAAATTTGAGATAAGCACTAAAATACCTAAGGGTGGCTCTTTGAGCATCTTTTAACTATCCCACCTTATACCAACCAGGAGATTATTCAAAATATAAGAACTTTGAATATAAATCTCCGAATGCTTCAACTAAAAATTTTAAAAATATTTTTCAAGCATCCAAAATATGTGGTAGCTTCACACACAAGCCGGACGACCGAGGTGGCAGCTCTTTCCAACATATGGTGGTAGTTTTCACACTCCTTTCGGATGTAACTCTTTCCACATCTTTTACAATTCATTTATTTACCCTTAAAAAAAATGCAATCTCTTATGTGAAAGAATTAAATCCCAAAATTAGTCTATCGGTTGTCTCATGTTTATCACAATGAACTCACACAATCGAGATAGATTAAGGATATAAAGATCACACATGATTACTAAAATTTGATAAATATAACTATCAAAAACTCCTATAATGAAATATCTTCAGGATTATGATTATGGAGTAAAGATGATAATTCATATAAGATTAAATTGGAGTGAGTGAAAGTAAATCCTTTTCAAATCCAATGCACTCGATCGTTAAAACCCTTTTGTTCGAAAACAAAACATAAAAACGAAGAGCATTGAAATCATGTAATGCAAAGATTAAGAAAAATATGAAAGGAAAAACCAATCAAAGCATTACATACAGTCATAAGCTATTTAGAACTTAAGACAAGGAAAGATATCACCTTTCCGAATCCAAAATCGTCGGATTTTGGGTTGTCTTGATTCATTGTGACCGGGAGTTGATAGCTTTGACTGTTGGTCCACCTTAGGTCTTTGCCTCGCAATGATCCACTTGTGTGATTGATGTTGTGGCTCGGACCTTTGGTGGATTGAGTGAACTCCATTGACTTGATGTGTCTTTTGATTCCGTTGAGTTCGCTCCGTAGATGAAGTTGCCGAAGGATTCTTCTTTCTCTTTTTCGGACACGTCTTCATCAAGTGTCCTTCAAGTCCACATTGGTGACAAGTTCTTCCTTTCAACTTAGTTGTGGAACTTGAAGCCTTCACAGTTTGGTTCTTTTTAAATCCCAAACCAGCTTTGCTTGATTGACCTAATCCGGACATACGGTCAAGATTCTTGGAACCGGTTGAAAGCCTTTGTATGTCGGATTTGAGTTGATGAACTTGCTTGGTCAAAACTTGGTTGGTGACATGAATTTCCTCAAACTACTTTTCAAGAAAATCAATCTTGTTAATATGAGAATTAACGATTGTTTCCGATTGATTTATCTTTTCTTAGAGGATTCTATTGTTATCCAATAAAAGTTCTTGTTCCTCCTCGAGATCATGAAGTTTGATCTTTAAAGCACGGTTCTCGTCCTGAACCTCAAGTCGTTGCTTCCTCAACTTTTTAATATGCTTGGCCATTTTCTTTGATTCCGTAAGAAGTTGTTGATATGCCTCAACGAGTTCTTCTTTGTCCGACTCCCCCTCACTTGATGACTCTCCATCAGATGTTGATGTTTTATACAAAATCAGAGTAGAGTCAGTAATTAATGATGACAAGCAAAAATTAGAAGAGGGAATTTGAGAAGCATGAAAGGCAACAACTTTTTCCTCTTTACTTGAGGTCGATTCATCGGAAGTAGAATCGTCCCAAGTTTTTGCTTGCAAAGCCTTCTTTTTATATGATTTCTTAGAAGGACAATCCGTTGAAATATGGCCGTAGCCTTTGCATCTATAACATTGGATTTCCCCTTCGAATTCATCTTTTCCTTTAGAAGGTTTTGCAGAGCTTTTGAGTTTAGAGGATTTAGAATCCGATGATCCTTTAGATGGTTTCGAGGATGAAGATCCATCGGTTCGATTCTTCCAAAACTTTCGACGAAATTTCTTTGTGATCCGCGCCAATTGTTCTTCAAAATCGGCAAAAGAGATTTCATCGTCGGAACTTAATTCGCCATCTTCTTCCTTTGTTGATTTGAAAGCAATATCTGTAAGCTTAGAAGAAGACTTGGAAGAAACTTGATTAATAGGAAAAGTCATCTCATAAGTTTGTAAAGCACCTACTAATTCCTCTACTCTCATATCATCCGGATGACTAACGGTTTCAATGGCAGCAACCTTTGCCCTAAACCGTTCCGGAAGAGTCCGAAGTATCTTTCTTACAACTTTCGACTCCGGGATCTTTTCTCCTAAACTAGCACATGTATTGATTATATCTTAAAGTCTAGTGTAATAATCAGTAAACAATTCATGTTCATCCATATGAATAGAGTCAAATTGACTTGTAAGCATCTGGAGCTTTTGAATTTTTACTAGATTAGTACCCTCATGTGTAATTTTGAGAATATCCCAAATCTCCTTTGCAGTTTCACATGCGGAAATTCGTGTGAACTCGGTCGAGGAAAGAGAATTAAATAAAGCGTTCATACCTTTTCCATTGTAAGAAGATCTTTCGATTTCCTCTTTGGACCAGCTAGAGCGGGGTTTTGGGATAGTAGAATTTCCTACTTCCTCAGTTGGATGCACCCAACCGTATTCAATAGTTTGCCAAACCCGCTCATCAATTGCGATGAGAAAAGCTCTCATCTGCACTTTTCAATACACATAATTGGTCCCATCAAAAAGAGGAGGTCTATAAATATTACCACTTTCACCCGACATGATAGATAAACCTAAAACCCTCTCTGATACCAATTGTAGGTTTTTACGAGGATCCACAAGGATCTAAATAGGTACTATCAAACAACTAGAGGAGGGGGTGAATAGGTGTAATACTCAAAAACCAATCTCAGTGCAAAATAAAAATCAATGCGGAAGATAAAAACAGCACACCGAGATTTACGTGGAAACTCCAATCCAGGAGAAAAACCACGGGACCAACACGCAATAACAATCCACTAAGAAAAAGAAGAATAACAATGTGATTACCGACTCCACGGACTCAACCCCTCATTCAACTTCTTCGGACCTTGCGCTCCACCGATTGCACGTCCACTGCACACGTTCGAATCCACGAACGCCACTCGAATCCACGAGCACACGTTTTGAATCCACGAAACACCTTCAACACACCGAATCCACGGTGCTACGTCGAATCCACGACGCAAACTCAGCCGATATAGAATATAGGCTTCGATGGTGATCCTTTGCTTAGATTAACATTGAAGAACCATGGAAGGAATCTCTAAGCAAAGACTAGATCAATTCGACAAAAAGTATATCTTGGAAGAACCGTCGAATTGACCTAAAAGAGGCTAAAAAGAAGAACGATAAAAACCTAGCCTCTAGGGTTGCTCTCGAGTATTTCTGAAAAATGATCGATTGTTGTCGAGAAACCCTAAGTATCTATTTATAACCTTTGGAAACTAATTAGAGTCGGTTTAGCAATCTTATCACGACCTGACATTGTGTACCGGTACTAAATAATGGGTTCCGGCACTCAATGATGCAAAACACAGATTTTCTTATTGTGTTCCGGTACTCCACACTGTGTTCCGGTACTCAATGTGAATTACAGAAAATCCTGTGTCGGGTTTGAGGAACTCAAAGTGGGGTTCCGGTACTCAATGTAAAAACTGATTTTTCCAAGATAAGTTTTATCCAAAACAGAACAAGTACCGGAATCCAAGCTTAAAATAAGTTGTGAGTTAAAAACCGAGTCCCCAAAACCACGTCTAAACCGGGTTTCAATAATTTTCTGATTCCAATGATTATAAATGTACTTAAATCACCATGATTAAATTAATCATACCTGAGTGTCAACTTGAGCTTATGTTGAATCTTCTTCGAGTCTTCTAATGCTGATTGACAATTTGATCACTTCAAGACTCCGACTCAACTCACGAAATATGCCAACACAAAAAAAACCGTAACACCTAGGCCATAAAATTGGATCGTCAACTTTAGGGCATCCCAGAGTGTAATCGTGAAGAATCGGACGCTCGAAAAATCATGTGGGCGCCCAGAGGAATAGTGTTTCGAAGATTCGGACGCCCGAATCTTCTCGCGTGGTACACCAGAGATTGTTTTGGAGGCGTGGTTTGAGCCACTTAGAGTAAGAAGACGGCCAAGAAAGCTTAGGCAAAGGTAAAATTTTTTGGTTTAGGGTTGGGATTGACTTGTATCCTTTAAAATTAGCATTTTTGTATTCCCTAAACCCCTCTGATTTAGTTTAATCAAGTTAACACTATAGTTTTTGGGTGTTCTTGAGCGAGATAAGAATTTAGGGTTAGAATTGGGGGTTTTGTTTCTAAAGGGTTTTGGACCCAATTAAACCATTTTAAACTTAATTGAAGGTTGGAAAATCACACACAACAACTTTGATTTGAGAACGGTGAAGCCCATGTGAAGAATTTGAAGAAACGAACCGAATTAGAAAAATTCTGGTTCTTTAGTGCTAAAAACGAGCCAAATTCTTCTGGGAGTCTAATTGCAAGTGTCAACAAGTTAGTGTGCACCGAACAAGTTAGATCACCTCTCATGTCGTCTGGGTTCATTTAAGTGGGTTAGTGTGCACCAAACAAGTTAGATCACCTCTCATGTCTAGAGAGTACCTTTATAGAGTAAATTGCATGCTAATTAAATTAGTAGTTGAGAAATAAATGTATGTGGTTAAATCATAATATTTAAATTGTATAACTACCATGAGATGACTAAATGAATGTGAAAGAACATATATATATATATATAGAGGGAGAGAGAGAGAGAGAGAGAGAGAGAGCGCTACGCTGGAATACTATTAATAGTACCAAGTCATTAGTGCTATTAAGTTTTTAACCCTTAAATTAAAAGATGTGTGGTTGAGATGATAATGGGCCTCTTGGGTTTAATAGATGGTTGGAAAAATAGTAAAAGCTAACGGGTAAAAATGATCAAAGGGGTTTATCTAAGGGTAGAAAACTTAATAGCACCAATAACTTAGTACTATTAATAGTATAGTAGCCGGACTCTCTCTCTCTCTCTCTCTCTCTCTCTCTCTCTCTCTCTCTCTCTATATATATATATATATATATATATATATATATATATATATATATATATATATATATGCATGTAGATCTACGTATGGATTAGTTGTAGGTTGACATCTCCAGGGACATGAGAACTCAACAAAACTAGTAAATATAGTGTCATATGACATAAGTTAGACAATATAGTGTATATTGAACACTTGAACATGATGGCCATTAAACCTAGAAAGGTTGACAACATAGGAAAACTATAAGACCCTTGATGAGACAGTGAATGATGATATCGCTACCCTGAATTTGAGGGGCAGTGGACGGCAATCCCGGAGCCCTTGGTCCAGGAGGGGACCGTGATAGAGTGACCCTGACCTTGGTGCACCGTGGGGTGCTGATTTCCGGAGCCGCTAACTCAGGTAGGTATAACGATGTCGTGGCTTGTGGACTTATGCCAAAAGAAGCGGTGATTGCGCTAGTTATTGACTCGAGGCTGAGTTGGGTAAGAAATAGTGTAATGTGATAATAAGTATAGTAAAACTTACATTTGTAGACATTATTATTATGAGTAGAGGTATGAGCATGTGATTTGTTTTATGCATATAGTAAAGATTTATATGCTTTATGATATCTATCTATCTATCTATCTATTTATCTATCTATCTATCTATTATGCAGACATTGTCTCTTTTGGACCTGATGGGTTGAGCTTCTTCTTTGGGTTGCCATACCCACTGGAAACTATGTTTATAGTTCTCACCCTACGTTTTCTTGGTCCTTCTGTCGAGGATGTAGCGGCGTGTGAAAGGGCGTAGTATGGTAGATAGTGGCTTTCCCCTTTTTTGGTGATCCGATAGTTACACTACACCCTACACGAGCATAGTTAAAGGGTAAAGAAAGAAAGAAAAAAAAAAGGAAAGGAAAGAATTGTAAACACCATTTTGGATTGTATTTGGAAAATATGATGTAATGAAGTTGTAATGAATGAAAAATGCAATGTAATAGTTTAGATTTTTATATTTATTGCTATCTCCTCATACAATTCTTGTATACACTCTATTCTTGATTGGAATGTTATGATTGTACAGGTTGTGACTCCTTGGGCGGGTAGAACAAACTCTGTTCGTTCGGCGAATTTGGCGTATGTGCCCGAGGGAGCTTCCATTGCGAGCTTAGGGCGTGGCACTGTGCGTGCGTGTGTTGAGGGTGTGGGGTATACAGAGAAAGGGAAAAGAAAGAGGGACCCATTTTTAAAAGAAAGCCCACCCACAAAGATAGATGTCTATATGCCGCTGACCACGTGGCCAAACATTCACAGGAATTCGAGCCACCACATTCTCCCCCACTAGAAAAAGTTTCGTCCCCAAAACTAAACGTGCCTCCAGGAAAACACTAAAACAGGTAGGGGGGAAGGTGTCCAACATCACCGTCTTCAGCTCCCATGTCGCCACTCGCTCCTCGTGATTACTCCTCAACACTTACGCGTACGGTATGACCTGGTTGAGCAATTCCCTCATCACTTGAGCTAGAATTCACAACGGGCGCCCCTCGTACCCCAGATCCTCACTGATCTCAAGTGAAGTGAGTCAATCACGTGTGAGGGATGAAAGACATATCTCCATAGAGCTGAGATGTGGAAAACTTCGTGGGCTCCAACAAGTCGCGGTGAAAAAGCAATACTGTAAGCCATAGGTCCAACACGCTCCAAAATCTCAAAGGGGCCAACAACCCGGGGGCTGAGCTTCCCGTGAACTCCAAATCTCTAGATTTCCAAAAGATTGTGAGACTCCCAAGATTACATAATCACCAATCTTCCGGGCCGGGCCCGTATGACAAAGTTCCCCGTTGGGCGGGGTAGCATTTGAGGTGCTATCGACAACCTTAGAAATCTTGTCTTATGGTAGCAATTGAGGTGCTATCGACAACCTTAGAAATTTTCGAGGGTTAAGCAACTTGAATTAAAACACAATAACAAATATGAGTTTTGTGTCAAGTGGTTATGTGGCTAGTATGGAACCTTGGTTGACGACATAGTGTCGTGTCATGGCAAATGGTAAAGTTATACATGAGGATGCTAGATAGATTTTACAACTTTCAATATTATTGTCATCTATTATATTGCTTCCATTAGACCATGCGGTGTAGGACATTCTTTCTCGGTGGTTGAACCCACTAGGAACTTTAAGTAGTTCTCACACCCTTGGGTGACATCATTACAGGTCCAGGTACATCGAGCGAGGCATGCGACAGGGGCAAAGGCCCAGCAGCTTAGCGACTTAGCAGTCTAGAGTCGCCCGGTTATTTTGGTTTTATTTTGAGCGAACTTGTATGTGAGGGAAAAATATTGTAAACATTAAATGTTAAAGGTTCAATTTGAGCAAGTGAAAAATGTAACTTCTTTAATTTTAAAGTTCATGTTAAAGAGAGTTGTAATTTATTTACAGTTTAAAACTTTATGCCTGTATGTATTTTCATTTTCTTCTAACTGCTTGTGTGAAGACCCGAAATTCCCACTTATGGAGCACTGTTGCCTCTACAGCTTCTGGAGGCCTATGTGGCGCGTCGGCGGGGTTTGTGCACAATTTGGACGCAAGTGATGGACTTCGGGCTTAAGATGGATCACGTGGGTGATCGGTGGACTCCGTCGGAGCTTTAGAAGTGGTTTCGCGCGCAATGGATATTAAAATTAGACTCAGCGCGAAGTTTGGATCAAGGAACACCTTTCCGGATGCCTTCGGCAATTTTTAGAGTTGGAATTTGGCAAAATGGACTTCGGATTTGGATTCAGCGCGCGAAAACGATGAAAATGGACTATTCACTTGCATTTTTCGAAGCTCGGATGACCCGGCGCGGATTTTGAGGCAAATGGTACTGTTCCGGCGGCTGGGGCAGCGCCGGCGACGGCGGAGGGCGGCGGCGCGGCGACGGGCAGGCACATGCACGGCGGCGGGCAGGCGCGGGCAGCGCACAGCGCGCGGGGAGGCGCGCGGGCAGGTGCGCGGGGGCGCGGGCAGGTGCGCGGTCCACCGCGGAGGCGTGCACCCTGGTGCAGGGCACGTGGCGGCTCCCGGTTGGCCGGCGCTGTAGGCATGGTCCACGGAAAGTGTCGCGGGTGTACGTTGGACCGGTGGTGACACGTGGCGGTGTGTGTTTGGCGCGGTGTTGTGCGCTCGGTCCACGGAACCACTACACCGCCTCGGGGCGCGTGCGTGCAGAGGGCGCAGGCGGCATGCGCAGGCGCGTGCCAGGCGCGCGTTGACCGGGATTGCCACGTGTCGTCGTCCGGGCGGTCCACGTGGCGCGAGCTGGGTGGTCCACCGCCAATGTTTCCTGTTTTGTGGGCTACGTGGAGGCCCGTGGGAGATTCGGGCCTGCATAGTGTTGGGCCGGGCCCAACACTGTAGCAGCCCGAAAAATTCGGGCGCCCGATTTTGGGACATAGTCGGTATTATTCGATTTGTTTCTGGAGCCTATAAAAGCAATCCGAGCTGCCTTCTTCATGGCTTTTTCTGCATTTCCGAGCCTCCAATCACCCCGAGCCCTTAAGCAAAGTTGCTCCCCTACATGTTGCACACCCTCTGGAGGAATTCTAGGATTTTTGGTGGCACGCTTACCGAGGTTTCCATTTTTACGGCGCGGCGCGACGCTCGTCCATTTGTGTTTCCCTTCGTCGCGTTCCGGTGCGCGAGCTCCCCCGGCCTACTCCGACCACCTTTTCGAGTGATTTCTTAGCCGATGGATCCGCGACGGAAAGATCTACGATCTAGGTATTTTCAGCTGTCCCTCATTTCGCGCTTTTCGAGGAGTTCTTCCATGTTTACTGTGACACTTTTCTATGAAGGAGTTGTGGACAGCGGCGGGTTGTTTCGAGGATATCTCCGCAACCGGGTATCGGATTGAGATGAGCCTTTGCACATTTTTCATCCACTCGATGCATGGATTATCACAGTATTTTTCCTGGATTTTTCTGAGTTTTGCCCGAAGGTATATATTTTTCCCCTTATCTGTGCATGGAATTACAGTTATGTTGCTGTGTGGTTTTGCGCACCTGTACTGTGGAATTTGTAACTCAGCCTACGGGGCTCGGAATTGGACATGCAGGTACTCGTTTTGAAGGTATCGACGCGAGGATTGCTGTGATATTTTTATTGGATTTTTCTGGGCACTTTCGGCAGGTGAAATAAGTGTATCTTTGGGACTGATTTTCAGTGTGTTTGTGCGTGGTTAATTTTGGGAATTTAAGTGTAACTTTGGACCTTTTGTTGTACCCTGGAGGGTTCGCAAGTGTTTTTGGAACACTGCTAGGAGCCGAGGGTTGCGCGACATATACCGAGGGTGCAATTTTGGTAGATTTTGGACTGTGAGCATCTACACACTTCACCGAATTCGGCTTTGCCTGTGGAAAGCGCTTCTGGTGGGTGCTTTGTTTCCAGAACCGGTGGACGGTTCTCTAATTCTGTATGTTAGGATGCATGCGTGTTTAGGGTACATGGTTTATGTTTGTAAGGTAGGTAAGCGTGATAATGATAATTGTATAAATGATTGCAAGAATAGTATTTATGAGGTATACTGAGGACTTGCATGATTTGGACATCTATGTTGATGATTAGTGTAAGCTTACCTAGGATAATGTTACCCTATGAGATTATGTAACATGCCATGTTAGCACATAGCCTTTCATGTGGTTGGTTTATGCTTTGGGAAAGGATTTTGTAGCTATGTGCGGATTTTCACTCTGAGGAGTTATTATAATCAAGGATTATGATCAGGTGTAGGCATGTGGTTTACTTTCTATATCATTCTTGAGGACAAATGCATGCTTGTATGGACATATAGTTGGGCCACCCTTTATTGCTACACTACTTATTGGAACTTGACTTAGGAGAAACCATGCTTTTCCTTTCTCCTTCTTGTTAGTCAGGTGGTCAGTGTTGCTCGGGTTCGAGCAGGGGTCTGGGTAGTGTAGTTGGGACTTTGTGTCTGGGTCAGGTTGGATTAGTTGTGGGGCTTTGCGGCAACCGCAGATATTGGGCGGTTGACCGGATGCTTATCTATGCACAAGATTGGATATCAGTTTTCTCTAGTGGATGGAGTTTTCCACTTATCGTTTAGTTGCATCCGATTGAGGTCGGGTCTTTCTTTAGTGGTTGGGTTTTCCCACTTTGATCAGATTTGTGATCAAAGTCCTGCTATACAGAGATACTTGTTACAGAGATACTATACTAGTGTGGGTCGCTCCCCTCGAGTGCCACTCCGAAGTAGGCTTTAGACCGTGACGGGTACCGGTCGATTGATGATTTTAGGATGCGAGCCATGTGGGTCGATCCCGCGGTTTCGAGCCATGTGTGCAGATTCCGCTTAGCAGGCAATGCCAGTTTTACTGGTGGCACAAGATTGGGTTATTACCGACATTTACCTTCTTGTTGCACTTGTGTCAGGGGGACCGAGTGGAGTCTAGTAGCTGTGTTTAGACCAGTGCTAGTGTTGTTGGGAACCATTTGGGGATTGTGGTCCCGAGGTCTTTGTGAGTTGTGGACCGTTGTGCGAGAGGCTTGGTGATCTTGAGCCATCCGTTCTGAGAGAGAGCGTGGATTTTGACTATAGCCTGCATGAGCCACTACTTGATAGCGAGTTAGTCCGTTTGGACGCCCTACGTAATTCCTGCCCGTCAGCGGGAGGTGGTTGTAGGTGGGCGCAGGTTTGACTGGACCAGATGTGGCAGTCAGCTCGATTGGGTCGATTGTGCACTTCATGTGCTAGTGGTTGCATACCATTATTGGGTTCTCCCATTTTGAGCATTTAGATAGAGGCATGGTAGCTGTTGAGAGTCTCCAGCTTTCCTATTTCAGTCTTTACTGCTTTGGTTATCTTATGCCTCTAGTGGACTTAGTGGGCAGATCGTCGGGCCTGGTGGCGGTACCCACTGAGGACTCCTTTTTTAGGTGTAGTTCTCACACCCGTTGGGGGTTTTCCCCCTCCCCTTCTTTTCTCTCCTTTGTTTTGCAGAGTCTTAGCGGGTGTTGCGGATTCTGCGGTTGTTGTTCGAGGCGAGGGAGTCGCGTGCTAGATCCCTACCCGTCGTTGGAGAGTAGCGGTACCCCTCCAGAGGAGATCTTCAGTAGATTAGTTATTTTATTTTCCTCTTTTGAGAGACTGATGTAGTGAGGATATATTATGTATTGTGAGACTGTACACTGATGTATTTATTGGAGTTACCTCCCGGTTGGGTTCAGAGGTTGTATTTGAGGATATTGTATTATTATTATTTTTGGGAGGCAGACATTGTTGTATTATTTCCAGTTGTACAGTGATTGATTTTAGTTATACAACAGATTTTTATTTATAGCTCTGATATCTGTTAGCTGTAGTACTTTTCTTGTAGGTAGGACGCTTCGCCTATACGGAGTTTGGAATAGGTGGCGGATCTGTTGGCGAGCCCGGGTCGCAGTTTCGATCCCGGGGCGTGACAGATTAGAGTGGTATCAGAGCCTAGGTTGTAGGTCATGGTGGACTTAGAAACCATAGGCTTATGGTTTGACCCTTGGTTGACTTCGTGAGAGTCGTGACTTTTAGCGAGAGTCCTGATTGAGTTTTATACCTCTCCCAAGGGACGGAAGGAGTGATTAGCATGTTTATTCTTCTAAGTGATTATGTTGGCTGCAGACAACATAATGCTGTGGAACGGGTGACATGCTTTTGACTTTCGCTGGATTGGGTCGAGTGGTTTTTGCGTGCTATTTTGTGGTTTCGTCGTGGCGAGCTGTGTCTCCCCGACGCTGGGTTTTGACCCGTGTGCATCCTGTCATAGCAGTTGAGCTTGAGCAGTTGGTTTTGGGCCGGATAGCCGGATTGAGGTCAGAGAACTCCGGACCCGGATGACAGGATTATCAGAGGCTTATCTGCGGCAGAGTGAGCAGCTGGTCTTGGTGACACAGTTGTCGGAGCACTGGGTAACCCCCTCTGTGCCAATGTTTAGTGCCGAGGCACCGAGGCAGGGTGGATAGTTGACAGCAGAGGAGCTGTGGGACATGATCGATCTATTGAGCCAGATTTGGCAGATGATCCACCTCGACTCGTAAGATTGAGTTTGGAGCCTTTGGAGGCAGAGTCGTGGTTGGTGGTGATGGAGTGATCAATTGAGAGCCTCCCTGTGCCAGAGAGTTTATGCAGTTGTTGAACTGCGCGCTTCAGGTTTCGAGGGACGGGGCGCATAGGATATATAAGACTGGGAGTGGATTGCGCCAGGACACCTTTCAGTTTATTCAGTCCCTCCGTTATAGGTTTTGACGCCTCGGTTGTGTAGGCGTTGTGTTTGGAGCGTGGCATTGCAGTTCCTTCGGAGAGGGATCTGCCGCCAGAGGCGAGTTCTGGATTTTGGCGCTTGGCGCCGGGTGATGGAGGACAGATCGGCCGGCAGAGGCATTTCTGATTTCTTTCTCCAGGATAACGAGTTCCCGTGATGCCGGAGATCGGGTGGACCCCGAAGGCAGCATCAGCATCGATATCAAAGTGGCGCAGCGGTAGCGTGGATTTGTTATCTGCGGAGGACTTTATTCGTCGCCTCAATGTGATCAGAGATAGAGGTCGTGCTCCCTTGTGGATAGTCCTGATTTTTAGGCAGATTGAGCGACAACCACCTGCATTGAGCGGATGAATCTGTGCCGCCCGGTTGGAGGGCGCCACAGCAGCGGATCGGGTTGTCGCAGGTTTAAATTCATCACAGCAGTTGGAGTTAGAGCATGTTGCATTCCTGCATGGACTAAAGGCAGATGTGTTACCGCATGCACTAGAGGTACAGGTTTCTGTTGGTGTTGTGCATGTGGGGGAGGCCCGTGGATTATGTCCAATGCAGTAGTGTGAAGAACCGAAATTTCCACTTATGGAGCACTGTTGCATCTACAGTTTCTGGAGGCCTATGTGGTGCGTCGGCGGGGTTTGTGCACAATTTGGACACAACTGGGGGACTTCGGGCTTAAATGGATCACGTGGGTGATCAGATGGCCCCGTCGAATGCTTAGAAGTGGTTTTGCACGCAATGGATATTAAAATTGGACTCAGTGCGAGGCTTGGACCAAAGAACACCTTTCCGGATGCCTTCGGCAATTCATAGAGTTGGAATTTGGCAAAATGGACTTCGGATTTGGATTCAGCGCGCGAAAACGATGAAAATGGACTATTCACTTGTATTTTTCGGAGCCCGGATGACGCGCGCAATTTTCGAGGCTTCTTGGTACTGTTCCGGCACCGGCGGCGGCGGCGGGCAGCGGCGGAGCACGGCGGGGCAGGCGCGGGCAGGTGCGCGGTCCACTGCGGAGGCGTGCACCGGACGCGAGCCACGTGGCGGCTCCCGGTTGGCCGGCGCAGCAGGCGCGGTCCACGGGATAAGCGCGGGTGTACGGTGGACCGGAGGGTGACACGTGGCATCGCGTGGTTCGTCGGTGTAGTGGACCGGGTCCACGGTGCTGGTGTTGCTGGCCTCGGGGCGCGTGCCTGGCAGGGGCGCAGGCGGCGGCGCAGGTGCGCGTTGACCCCGTTTCCCGCGCGAGTGCGCTCCACGTGTCGATCCCGCGTTGGTCCACGTGTCGTGCGGCGGGAGGCCAGTTTTGCTGTCGCCTGTTTGGCGGGCGATGTGGAGGCCCGCGGGAGATTCGGGCTGCTACAGTGTTGGGCCGGCCCAACACTGTGTGCGCCCGAAAGTCCCCTTGCGCCCGGAAACCGAGACATGTTCGGTATTTTCCGAATTGTTTCGGGCAGCCTATTTAAAGGATCAGAGCCTCCTTCTTCACCCCTTTTGCCACATTTCCGAGCCTCCCCTTGCCAAGGTGTCTTCAGCAAAGATGTTCCCCTTCGTGTTCTTCATCCTTTAGAGGATTTCTAGGATTTTTGGTGGCACGCACTTCGAGGTTCCCATTTTCTTCGGCGCGGCGCGACGCTCGTCCATTTGGGTTCCCCTTCGTCGCGTTTCGGTGCGCGAGCTCCCCCGGCCTACTCCGACCTCTGTTTCAGGCGATTCTTGCGCCGTTGGATCGGCGACAGACGGAGCTATGATCTTGGTATTTTCTGCTTCCCCTCATTTCGCGCTTTTCGAGGTGTTTTTCCGAGTTTACTGTGACACGGTTTTTCTGATGGATTTTCTGGACAGCGACACCTTGCCAGATTTTTATCTCCGCAACCGGGCATCGGATGGTGACGTGCTTATACACTTTTTTCATCTACTCGACGTGAGGATTGTCACAGTATTTTTATTGGATTTTTCTATGGCTTGCCCAATGGTATATTTTTCGCCCTTTATCTGTGCATGGAAATACAGATGTGTGGTTGTGTGTTTGTGAGCGCCCTGTGTTGTGGAATTTGTAACTCGGCCTACGGGGCTCGGAATTTGACCTGCAGGTACTCGTTTCGAAGGTATCGACGTGAGGAACGCGACAGTAATTTTGTTGGATTTTTTAGAACCCGTTCCATAGGTGAAAACTGCACATCTTCGGGGCTGTTTTCTGATGTTGTATATACTTGGATATTTTGGGGAATAAACTGTAACCTTGGACCTTTTGTTGTCCCCAGGAGGGTTCGCGAGTGTTTCTGAACCTGTTGGAATTGTAGATAGTGGATTCCGGGTGTTTTCAGCTGTTTGAAGCTGAGGCTTTCGCGTCTTGTACCGAGGGTGCTGTTTTGGCGGATTTTGGACTGTGAGCGTCTACACTCTTCACCGACTTCAGGTTTGCCTTGGTTTAAGCGCTTCAGGTGGGTAAACTTAGTAATTGCGACTGTTAGAGGGAATAACAGAGTTTATATGCATGTTATGCCTTATGGGAGGTGTAATAGTGGATGTTCATGTATAGTTAAGATAAGCTTACCTGTGGGAATGTCACCCTCTATGATTGATAGCATGTCTAATTTAATGTGCAACCAATATGAGCGAGAGGTAAGCATGGAAATGGCCTAGATCATGTGGATTGATGTTTACCTGATAATGGTACATGCTTGTTGAACTAGAGACTTAGCATGCAATAGACAGATTATATTTATCCCACACTAGATGATATAGAGATCATACATGTTTATTCAGTGGCCTATTTATGCGAGATTGGTATATCATAGTGGGAATATTGTAGTATGCTTTGCTACTATATGTTTTACTCTCGTTTATTGTTTCCAAGGACAAAAGCATATTGAATGGACTTGTAGTTAGGCCATCTTTTACTGCTGCACTACTTATTGGAACTTGACTTAGGAGAAACCATGGTTTTCCTTTCTCCTTCTTGTTAGTCAGGTGGTCAGTGTTGCTCGGGTTCGAGCAGGGGTCTGGATAGTGTAGTCGGGACTTCGTGTCTGGGACAGGTTGGATTAGTTGTGGGGCTTTGCGGCAACCGCGGATATTAGGCGGTTGACCGGATGCTTATCTATGCACCAGATTGGGTATCAGTTTTCTCTAGTGGATGGAGTTTCCCACTTATCGTTTAGTTGCATCCGATTGGGGTCGGGTCTTTCTTTAGTGGTTGAGTTTTCCCACTTTGATCAGATTTATGATCAAAGTCCTGCTATACAGAGATACTTGTTACTGAGATACTTTATTCGTGCGGGTCGCTCCCCTCGAGCGCCACTCCGGAGGTAGGCTTTTCGGACCCAGCCATGTGTGCCGGTCTGATACTTTTTGGGATGCGAGCCGTGTGGGCCGGTCTCGCGGTTTCGAGCCATGTGTGCAGATTCCGCTGAGCAGGCAATGCCAGTTTTACTGGTGGCACCAGATTGGGTTATTACTGGCATTTACTTTCTTATTTTACTCATGTCAGGGGGACCGAGTGGAGTCTTGTAGCTATGTTTAGACCAGTGCTAGTATTGTTGGGATCCATTTGGGGACTGTGGCCCCAAGGTCTTTGTGAGTTGTTGACCGTTGTGCGAGAGGCTTGGTGATCTTGAGTTTATCCGTCCTGAGAGAGAGCGTGGATTTTGACTATAGCCTGCATGAGCCACTACTCGATAGCGAGTTACTCCGTTTGGACGCCCTACGTAATTCCTGCCCGTCAGCGGGAGGTGGTTGTAGGTGGGCGCAGGTTTGACTGGACCAGATGTGGCAGTCAGCTCGATTGTATCGATTGTGCACTTCATGTGCTAGTGGTTGCATACCATTATTTGGTTCTCCCTTTTTGAGCATTTAGATAGAGGCAGGGTAGCTGTTGGGAGTCCCCAGCTTTCGTATTTCAGTCCTTACGGCTTTGGTTATTTTACATATCTTGAGGACTTAGTGGGCAGACCGTCAGGTCTGGCGGTGGTACCCACTGAGAACTCCCTTTTTGGTGTAGTTCTCACACCCTTTGGGGGTCTTCCCCCTCCTTTTTCCTTCCTCTCCCTTGTTTTGCAGAGTCTTAGCGGGTGTTGCGGATTCTGCGGTGGTTGTTCGAGGCGAGGGAGTCGCGTGCTAGATCCCTACCCGTCGTTGGAGAGTAGCGGTACCCTTCAGAGGAGATCTTCAGTAGATTAGTTGTTTTATTTTTCCTCTTTTGAGAGACTGATGTAGTGAGGATATATTATGTATTGAGAGACTGTACAGTGATGTATTTATTGGAGTTACCTCCCGGTTGGGTTCAGAGCTTGTATTTGAGGATATTGTATTATTATTATTTTTGGGAGGCGGACATTGTTGTATTATTTCCAGTTGTACAGTGATTGATTTTAGTTATACAGCAGATTTTTATTTATAGCTCTGATATCTGTTAGCTGTAGTACTTTTCTTGCAGGTTGGACGCTTCGCCTATGCGGTGTTTGGCATAGGTGGCGGATCTGTTGGCGTGCCCGGGTCACAGTTTTGACCCCGGGGCGTGACAAGTAGAGGCCGTGAGTTGTATCGGCAAACTTGTTGGAAACTGGGGCAGTTCGGTGTTTTGACACCGCGCTTGGGGATTGGTTGGCATAGAGCACACAGGTTTTAGCGACAGTGTGAGAGGTGCTTAAGGCGGCACCGGGACTCAGGGATATCTTTGTTGCCCATGAGATCCCGGGTGTGATTTCACCTGAGCTGTTGACGATGCCGCCGGTTAGGGAGATAGAGATTGCGTTTGACGTGGTTCGGGGAACCGCGCCACCCTCAACAGCACCTCATTGGATTTCGCCTGTAGAGCTGGGAGAGCTGACGGCGCAGGTCCAGGACCTGATGGATCGAGGGGTCTGTTTGACCTAGTGCCACGCCGTTGGTATACGGTGGTGATGCCACGTCGTTGATACACGACTGTGAGGGTCCTTTTATGGTTCGAGTGTAGATAGGTCCGGGTGGTATTTAGGACCTTTTGATGGAGCTATACTCCGGCAGTTAGGGTATGATGTGAGTACCTCCTTGGAATTAGACAGCCGAGGACTTCGCCTAGATGGCGTTCGGGACACGGTAAGGGCATTATGAGAGCATGGTGAGGCCAAATGGAATAATTAATGCCCCGTTGTCTTTGAGATTTGAGGAATTGTGTGTCCCAGTTGTACCTGGACGGATTTGGGAGTGGTGTTTCCCCCAAGAATATTTTGATTTACTCCCAGAGCGACTTGGAGTACGAGAAGCGCTTGTGGATGTGCTATCATGCATGCGCGGATGAAGCTGTAGGCCAAGTTTTGGAGGTACGGGTTTTAGCTCCAAGTGCATGCCTTCTTGGGTCACCTTATTCTAGCCGTTGGAGCGGTGGCGGAACCCGACCAAATGGATGTTATTCGAGTCTGGCGGCGACCAACATTTATTTTTGAGGTGTAGAGCTTCCTAGACTTGGCAGTGCCGGGAGAGAATGGCCAACGGATAATGAGACTGATACCAGCGCCAATGATAGTATTCCAGTGTTGGGAGATGGATTTGCGAGTTAAAGCGATGCCCACCATAGTGGCTGTGGAGTATCGTGGGTTTATCTTCGGTCCGCGCTTCATCAGTCCAACACTACGAGTATTGAGGCAGGACGAACCGCTGTTTTGCAGGCAGCATGGATCCCACAGTTGAGCCTTTCAGTACGCCTATTATTTCCGGCTTTGATTGATATACCTGGACAAAAGTATGCTTGAACTAAACTCTTCCGCTTACACTAAACTGTGTTTGTTTGGTTGAACCGTTCCTTTCGGGTTTTGAAAGGTCATACTCGATTGGCGGGTCTGTTGGCGCGCCCGAACCGACCAAATTGGCGGCCTCGGGGCTTGACAGATTAGAGTGGTATCAGAGCCAAGCACTTGGCCTCTTTTTGCACTTTATGCATTTGCCTTTCTTTCTCATTCGAGCTTCTAGCTCCCATTGCCACTTGGCAATTTTCTTTCTCTTTCATTTAAGCTTACCCTAGGTTCTTACCCTAGGTTCTTACCTCAAGAGTAACCCAAAAGTTCCTTGGACTTTAATTACTATTTTCTTTTCCATTCTCTATTTCATGTTAAAGTTAAAGTGAGTGTACATTTACCCAACTCCCTAAGACCAACCATAGGGATTTCTTTACCTTTGCTCTTTAATCTCAATCAATACCTCAATCCTTAGAGTTTGACTCTAAGTTAAAACTCTATATCATAACTTTAGTTTACTCTTATACAAATGTCACATGTGAGATTCTAAGATTAATGCCACTTATCATAGTCTTACACTAGATTTTCTCCTAGGTTATCATATCATTGTTCCATAAAGACCATTAACATTAAGCTCCTAACATTTACTCAATATACAAAAACCCTCATTCTCTTAACCTACATTAGGTCATTTACACATTCTTATCTCAAAACGGTTCTCAAGGTCTCATTAGCATACATGAAACCTAAATTCTACTAACATGTTTCTAATAATTAAAAGTAAAGGAAAAGGGGAAAAGTAAAGGAAAAGGGGAAAGGTCACCTATTTTCGGTAAATATCCCCCACCTCTTGAATGTTCTTGAAAGAGGAATTGGATTGCTCTTTTGTAGGTCCATAAGGAAGCCCTAAAATGAAATGAAACCTTAAATGAATCATTCACATGATTAAATAATTTCTTAATCCCATAAAACCATAAAAAGAGTAATCCTTATGTTTACTCTTCTCCTCTTTGATGGGTTCTTGACATAAGAGGAAGAAAAGAATAGAAATCCTTCATTTGGGGTACTCATATTAAAAGAGATGTTTGATCTTTTTAATACTTTGTAAAATCCCCATAAATGGTGGAAAACATATTTGAGAGGTTTTTCAATACTTTTGAACCCAAAAAGAGGCCATAAAAATCAAGCCCTAATCTCTACTTACCTCTTGTTGTAGCCCCTTGCCCAAAAGAGAAGAGAAAGGAAGTTGTTGGAGCTTGATAGAGGTGCTCTACAAGGTGCTCTTCTAGTTTCCAAGCTCCCAAGTGTGCCCCACACCCTCAGCCCAAGCTCCCAGTCCACCTCCCAGAGCTGCTGCTGCTGCTTCTCCTCTTCTCTGGTTGAACAGGGAGAAGGAGAGGGAGAGAGATGGAGAGAAGTGTTTGAATGGAGAGGAAAGAGAGGGAGAGCTCTGTGTATATGTCAGGGGTAGGTGAGACTGCAGGTGAAGTGAAATGACCATTTTACCCCTGCTAAAATCCCATATTTCTACCCTGTCCGCGGAACATTTCCCGTTTTTCGAGCGCCCGAAACATTTCGCCGGGCGCTCGGAACCACGGAACATTGTTCCTCCGGGCGACCCCATTATGGCCCGCTACTGTTCATTCGGGCGGCCCCAGGACTTCCCGGCCGCCCGAAACCCCTATTTGTCCAAATTCCCAGCTCTCGGTCTGGGCGCTCTACAGCTGGATACGGGCGCCCGCAGGACATGTCCGGGAGCCCGATTTTAGTCCAGCAACCCAGAATCAAGGCTGCTTGTTTCTTTCACCGCCGTTTTAACTCACTTTTGACCCGAATGCTATTTGTTTCGAACCAAACCCGTTCCATCTCATTTCTATCATATTTTAAAATATATTTGAAATGATCTGTCCGCACTTTACTATTTAGCAAAGTTGGTGCACTACAAACTAATTCTTCTACTTTCATCTCGTCCGGGTATTTTACTGTTTCAATGGCTGCAGCCTTAGGGCGAAATCTCTTGGGAAGAGTTCTCAAGATTTTTCTTACAACTTTTAATTATGAGATTTTCTCTCCCAAGTTAGCACATGTATTTACGATATCTTACAATCGTGTATAATAATCTGTGAAGGTTTCATTCTCTGCCATATGAATTGAATCAAATTTGCTCGTAAGCATCTGTAGTTTTTGAACCTTTACCAAACTTGTACCCTCATGTGTAACTTGTAGAGTATCCGAGATTTCTTTTGCGGTCTCACAAGCCGAGATGCGAGAGAACTCAGTTTGTGACAAGGCATTAAATAAAGCATTGATGCCCTTGCCATTGTAAGAAGATAAATCTATTTCTTCCCTGGACCACTTCGTCCTAGGTTTTGGGATTTGTGCATCAACGACCAATTCAATAAGATGTTGTGGGTTATGGGATCCAAGGATCTAAATAGGGGAAAAACCACCTAGAGGGGGAGGTGAATAGGTGTAAACAATAAAACTCAGAAATTTTTGCGTCAAAATAACCCAATACGGAAAATAAAAAATATATGCAAGATTTTACATGAAAAACTCCATCACAGGACTAAAAAACCACGGGACCGATCACACGAAAAAATCCACTAAGATTAAACACGTACAAGGTGATATAACGAAACACACGACTCAACCTTTTTCATACGCTCCAAGTAGATCTTCTCCGCAGTCCGCAATGCACTTCGATCACACGATTTGCGTCCAACTTCGAATCCACGAAGTCCAACATCGAATCCACGACGTCCAACCGAATCCACGGTCTTCACCAATATAGCACGAGTCGATCACACGAACGTGCCTAACTCCGAATCCACGAAGTCGATAGCACCTTGAATCACAAGGTCACGCGAATCCACGCACCGATGTTCCTTTCGGAAATCGTTGTTTGTTTATTGGTGGTGATGGAATTGAATGATTAGATAATCATATATAGACAAGAAAACACCGTCTAAGTATTCATCAATTTGATTCTATAAGAAATAAAGATTTTGAAAAACTCTAGAATCAAATTGATCAATATAGAAAAAGAAACATAAAATAAACGTGTTTACCTCTATTCTCTATATGTGGATTATCCTTGATTTATTTTTCCATATATTCCACTTATTTCATATCCTAAAAGATGAACTTTTGGGTCCATTTATAGGCTAGAAATCTTTTGGAAAAAGATAAGAATCAAAAACTGCTTAACAGAATTTTTTGCTCGGCGGTTCGGACTGGACTTCATCTGATCCGGACTGTCGTCACAGACAAGAAAATTTTCAAAATTATAGTTCGGGGTCCGGACTGGATTGGGTCTGATCCGGACTGATCCATGCGATATAACAAAAACATTGTTCGTGGTCCGAACTAAATGGGGGTTGATCCGGACTGGTATTTCGCATAAACCAAACCATGTTCGGGGTCCGGACTGGATCTTCCTGATCCGTATCTAGAACACTGAAAACGATCAGTTTTTTATTTTTATGCAATAAAAATTATTCCAAGTGTTTCTAAACTATAAGAATGGATGCAAATCACCAAAAATATTTAGTTTAACGTATTTGAACATTTTGAATCCATTATTCTTGATATTGATGTATGTGATCGGCAATTCTTCTACTTCAATCTTCAAGTCTCAAATAACTTCACGAAATACGCCAATATAAAAATCCTTAACTATCTCCTCCTTTGGCGATTTTGTGACAAAATATATAATCCACAAAAAATACAGAAAAACAATTTTTGTTGCTATCACCATACAACAAAAATATGCATGAACGATCCAGATAAATATAAATATAAGAGATAAACTCCTAATACAAACTCTAGATTTAGACAACTAGAAGTCTTCAAATCTTATACTCTCTGCAAAAGAAATAATTCTTGACAAAAAGAAATCATCAAATACCTCAAGAATTTAATCAATAAGCGATCAGAGAGTTATACATTCAAAATGACATTAGGTATCAGATATGCACAAATATAGACAATCAAAATTCACATATCTTTATATATTATCAAGGTTTCAACTGTCATTGTCAGAGTTCAAAAAGTTCAGATGTCATACCTGTTCAGATGTTCTATCTACCAACTTGTTAAAAGTTAGAATATACAAACCCAAATAGTAAGTAGAATAGTTAGTCATGTGGCATGTTCTCATTGTTCTCATTGTTCTCACAGTTCATTGTTCTCATTTCACTCCCCCTTTTTGTCAACGAAAATGCCAAAAAGATAATGTGGGGAAGAGATACCTAACTGCAAATGCAATAAAATGCAAAGAAAAATAAAAGTCCCATGCCTGCAAGAAAAAAAAAACTGTTCCCAAAAAAAAAAAAAACTCAAATCCAGTCACGTCGTCGTCGTCAGAAGTGCAACATCCAACCTTATCAAAAATATTCTTTACTAGCTTGGTAAGTGTTGAGTATTTTCTCTTCAGATCATGTTGGTTGTTTGAGATCCTCTAAAGATCTAATGATATACGCTCCTGTTCACAAGCAAATTTTTCCTGTTCAGATGAGAGTAGTTGTTGCTCTCTATAGATTGATGTAACAGAGGTGTCATCCTCTGAAGTTTCAAAAATTCCTGGTCCTGAAGCTGTTGCTGGTTGTGTTGTTGCTGTTGCTGCTGGTTGTGTTGGTTCTGAGTGTGCTGTAGTGGAGGTCGACGGTCTTTTGCTCCTTGGAGGGGTTGGTGTATCGTCAGGTTACCTTGGAAGAGACTTTACCACAGTAGAATCGTTAATTGTTTCCAGACTATGTTGGTAACTCAATGACTGAGTATCAACATTGAACTTTTTAAAAATTCACATTATAATTAGTGGGAATCGGAGTCTCTCCGTTTGATGTGGATGCTCAACGTACCGAGCCATCCTATTCCAAATGATGTATAGAATGTTGATGTTCAAACCCTCCGGAGCAGATAGGTGACCCAAAAGATATAAAAACAACATATGATTCCATCTAAGGACTTTGGTCTTCATGTTAGGAAGAATATTATAATAGACAATAAAATTTAAAAACCTGTACTCGGGTCGAAGTTCTTTTGAAAATATGGAATTTCCCGCCGACCGAGTATCCGGCATGCATATCCCATCTACGACCGTCCTCCAGAGAGTTGTGGTCATAATATGACCCTTCATAAAATGAGTCCCAGTCAGTTGAGACTTCATCCCAAGCACCTCACCAATTACTTGAGGCGTAATCTTCAGCTTTGTGTTTCGATCCGTGGTATGAAATTCCATAGGTCCTCCCTTGATTTCCTGAAGCTTATTAGCGCACAAATAGAAAGTTCGCACAAGATGGGTGCAGTAGCCAGTGGTCTCTAGGAACTTGCAGATCAGAGATAATCCGGCTTGATAAAAAAGACGTCCAAAAGCCGTAGATCTATCTCGCAAGTTTCCAACATTGACGTGTCTCTCGCCAATGCATTATCTATTCTCAAAAGCTTTTATTCTATTGAAGTTGATATGAACATCGTCCTCTTTAATAGGAGGTGGCACACTTGCAAGTGGCTCTTCGATGTGAATTCCTCCACCTCGCATTTTCTTGCGAGCAACACTTTTCTTCTTTGTGGAAATTGGCTCCATCGGAGCTTTCCCTTTCTCGGTAGAAGTTGGAGGTGACTTTGCCTTAGGTGCAGTAGTGGTAGAAGGGGATTTCCCTTTGGCTGTTTGCTTAGCCCCTTCTACTGTCTTCTCCCAATCTTCATATTCCGTTTCCGAGCCATCCAATCGAACGAGTTTAGGTTCATCTTGATTCTTTCTCGCTCGCTTCAACTTGTTGGTCACTCCCGTGCTAACCAAGGTTGTGATAAAGATGATTATCCAACCAAACACCATCTTTGATAGAGTTTTTGAAAAATTAGTCCTATGAGCAAGAACTCCAATATACAAAAAAATTTATTTAATTGCAAAAATTTAAAAAATTATACCAAAATAATTCTCATGTCATGTACAAGTTAGGAATCAAGAAATATTTGAAATTTTTTTAAAAAAATAGATCAATTCCATGATTTTTGAAAATTCTCAAAATATGCCTTAAAACCAAAATTTCAGAAATCGATGTTCAAAAATTCGTTTATAATGTAATAAACAATCATAGATAGGTTTCTTAGGTATCCAGAGTTCAATTTATGTAAGAAATTTTAGAGAAAAATATCAAAAATTGAATTCGGGATATGAATTTTTCTCGTATTAAAAAAATAGCAAGAACAGTGAATAAACCGAGATTTGATCTTAAAAACTTACTTGGATTGAGGACAAATCAAGCCAAGAGTAGATCCAAGTGCTCTTAGATTCTAGTGAGAGAAAGAGTGAAAGCAGGAATCAAAAGCTTGTATGAAAATGAAATTAAAAACCTTTCGTTTCAATTTAAGCCCTAGCGCGCGTCCGGATCAGCTCGACAAGTCAGTCCGGATCGGCTTCACGCGTAGAATCCTATTGTTCGGGATCTGGACAGACTGACCTCAGTCCGAACTGCCTGCAATTTTTTCTCCAGAATAATTTAGAAGAATTTTAGAAAATCCAGAAAAAGTATGTAAACATTCTTGCATATCAACTTTATACAAAAAGTATCGTTTCATATAAAAGGTAATAGATTATGATAAATCTATCAAAATATCTCAAATTATGAAATAAAAATGTATAAAGATTATAACCTTTAAGTTGAGTAAGTTCGAAACATCAATCACGATCTAATGAGTAAAGAGTTTATCAAATCATCAATTGAGCAAAAAAAATGAAGCACCTACATCGATAGATTTTTGAAATTCCTAATAAATTAGATAATTTTATTTAGTCAACAAGTTTTAGGAAGTGGCTCTTTGAGCATTTTTCAAAAAAATCCCACCTTATACCAACCATGAAATTATTGAATAAATCAAATATTTTATTTAGCATTGTTTAAAATAAACATTAACTGCATGCTTTTCAAAAATATGTGGTAGCTGCACACACTACTCGGACGACCGAGGTGGTAGCTCTTTCCACTATAATAAAATTATGCTATGGCGACACTTTTAAGTGTTTCTAAAAGGTAAAAAAAGTGTCGCTAGCAAAAATACCGAAACTTATTATTAGTGTCACTACATATGCAGTCGCTAGGGTGTATAGCGACACATTATTGTAATGTGTCCCAAAAAAGTGTCCATATAACCTAATTTTGGATATAGATAGAATATAGATAGGACACTTATATAAAAGTGTCACAAAAATGTGTCCATATAACCTACTTTTGTTGTAGTGTTCCTCCATGTGGTGGTAGTTTTCACACTCCACTAATGGATGTTACTCTTTACACATCTTATGAGCATGAAAAATTAAAAATTAAACTCCTCCTCAATTAGCTATCAATTATATAAGATATTAAGTATTCAACCAAAAATTGATCTCGTGTTTATACTTATTTCAATCATCAAATAAGATAAAAATAATATCAAGAGATCATTGAGTGAGGTATTGACTTTGATCAATTAAAGATGAAATAATTGATATAAATGATCATTGCATTAAATGAGTTATAATGATATCCAAATCATAATAAATTTCTCAAGATATGAAAGGATGCAATTAAAGTCAATATAGCTAATGCTCCGTTAATGTTCTAGACTGTATATACATAAACAAAAAGAACAAAAACACAAAACAAAACCTAACTAATGTTTAAAATTTGTTATGAAAAAGAAAGCATGCCAATTGCTTTTCGCAAATGAATAAAACGTTTTTGATCCAAAGGTTTTGTTAAAATATCGGCTAATTGATCATCATTTGAAACATAGAAAATTTGCAAAGTACTTGATTCAACTAGCTCTCTTAGAAAATGATATCTTAATTCAATGTGTTTTGTTCTCGAGTGCAATATAGGGTTTTTAGAAATATTGATGGCACTGGTGTTGTCATACAAAATTGTCACCGAGATCGCTAGAATCCGAAAGTCACTCAATACACTTTTCATCCAAATCAATTGAGTTGAGCAACTTCCAGCAGATATGTATTCCTCCTCGGCAGTAGATGTTAAGGATTTTTGTATTGGTGTATTTCGTGAAGTGTTTTAAGTCTTGATGATTGAAGTTAAAGACTTGAAGATCACATACATCAATCTCAAGAAGAATGGATTCAAAATGATCAGGTACGTTAAATTAAATATTTATGATGATTTGAATACATTTTTATAATTTAGAAACACTTGGAATAATTTTTATTACATAAAAATAAAAAACTGGACATTTTATATGTTCAGGATCCGGATCAGGCAGATCCAGTCCGGACCCCGAACATGGTTTGGTTCATGCGAAAAACCAGTTCGGATCAACCCCTATCCAGTCCGGACCCTGTCACGCCCCGAGTTCAAAAACAGAGTCTATATTTTTATTTTTTTTTATTTTTTTAATTAGAGTTTGAAAGCAAGCCAGGGCACGACAGGCCGCCACACATATAGAAAATTCCTAATCCCCCTTGGAATTGAGCCTTTTCTATATATGCTCGGCTAAGCTCTTACAGCAAATACCAGAGTAGTCTAAACTACGCACTTCTAAAAAGATTAGGTAAAAGTAATTATTACAACATCCTTACATAAATATGCGGAAGAATAAAAGTTAACGGCTGCCACGGGTCATTTGCTATCACGGAACCTCACCAACACGTCCCGACATCCCAGCACCCGACCGACCTGAAAAATGGTCACCCAGGGGGTGTGAGATACATCGACAGTGTATCTGTCACGCCCCGGGTGTAAACCGGAACCCGGGCCCGTCTACAGATCCGCCGTGCACACGGTATTTTCCGCGTACACGAAGCGCCAAGCCTGCTCAGATATAAGAGATAATAATAAAAGAGCAATAAGATCCAACAGTAATCCTCTTACGGAAATTCGGATCCTCACAGTATCCAAGTGGGTACGACGAGCCGAGAAATAGCAAATCGTACCTACTGGCATACAATAATCAGCGGATAGTAAAGATCAGTAGGTAAGGCAGAAATAACAGGTTGATAACTAAATACCCATGAATACAGTGCTGAGCATAACAGGGCACTGAACTATCCTAATAAGAGCGTGCTGATATAGATACTAAATCAAGCAACTAAGCAATCACAAGAGTACAATTACTAAGCATGCTGAGCAGGTAAACAATGCATCAATAATGGAATAACCAAATACCCAATCGTTGCCACTGTTGGTCATGAGGACCTCAGGCTAAAGCCACTGACGGCACCTGACGACTGACATAACCCCGCACTCACATGTGCTGACGGGGGCTCACGGGTCTTTCTGTAGACCACTTTACATTCTCTTTTACTGATTCATGTTACTATGCTTTAGTTCAAGTTGCTTATCCCTTTGGAAACCTCGCCCAACAGGCTCATGCCCGGCAGTCATGCTACCATAAGACGAGACAATCCAAAGGCGCTAATAGCACATAGGTGCTCTACAGACCATTCGGAAGTACCTCGCGCGACAAAAAGGCCTCTGACCGGGGAGATGGCTATCGCTCTCACACTCCCAAAATGCGAGTCCCAAATCCGAAGGTACCATTTTTAATTACTTTTAATCCTTACGGAAGTATCTCGTCCGACGGGTCTCTACTCAAGGAGTCATACTCCCAAATTGACGAGTCTCAAATCCGAAGATACCATTTTTAATTACTTTTAATCCTTACGGAAGTATCTCGTCCGACGGGTCTCTACCCAAGGAGTCATACTCCCAAATTGACGAGTCTCAAATCCGAAGATACCATTTTTAATTACTTTTAATCCCTACAGAAGTACCTCGTCTGACGGATCTCTACCCAAGGAGTCATACTCCCAAATTGACGAGTCTCAAATCCGAAGGTACCATTTTTAATTACTTTTAATCCCTACGGAAGTACCTCGTCTAACGGGTCTCTACCCAAGGAGTCATACTCCCAAATGACGAGTCTCAAATTCGAGGGTGCCCTTTTAATTCTTTTAGCTTTTGTTGGGTTATATATAATTGGATCTAAATAGGGGAAAAAACACCTAGAGGGGGGTGAATAGGTGTAAACAATAAACACTCAAAAATCTTTGCGATATAAAACCCAATGCGGAAAAATAAATAACACGCAGAGATTTTTATGTGGAAAACTCCAAACCGGAGTAAAAAACCACGGGACCGATAACACGGTGAAATCCACTAGAATTATAACACGTACAAAGGTGATATAACGTACTCACAGACGACTCAACCTTTTTCCATACGCTCCTAGTTGATCTTCTCCGCTCGCTCCGCAACGCTTCTCGAATCCACGATCTGCGTCCAACGCCGAATCCACGGCGTCCAACGTCGACTCCACGACGTCCGACCGAATCCACGGTCTTCACCCAGTAGCACGCTTCGAATCCACGAACGTACCTCGCTCCGAATCCACGAGAGCGGTTGCACCTTGAATCCACAAGGCCACGCGAGTCCACGCGCCGATTTTGGAAAAATCGTTGTTTTTGGGTGGTGATGATCCGCCGAATACTTAGATTAGAAATAGATCGGAAATACCATCTAAGTATTCATTAATTTGATTCTACTCAAAATCTGAGTTTGGAAAACCTAGAATCAAATTAATAATATAGATGAAGAAACATAGAATTAAATCTAGTATTTTCTTTCTTCTCTATATGTGGATTTTTCTATTTCGGTCGTATTTTTCGCTTTTTGCGTCGTACCCTAAAAGATGAATTAAAGGGTCTATATATAGGTTAGAAACCATTGGAAGAGGATAAGAATCAAAAACTAACCTTTTCTGGAATTTTTCAGGACGACGATCCGGATCGGATTTCGGCGATCCGGATTGCAGTAACGAGACAGGCAGTTTCCAGAAAAACAAAGGTTCGGGATCCGGATCGAAGTGCCTGATCCGGATCGTTCATACAATTCACCAAACACCAATGTTCGGGATCCGGATTGAAATGCCTGATCCGGATCGTTCATAAATTTCGATAAAAACCAGTGTTCGGGATCCGGATCGAAAGAGGCTACGATCTGGATTGAATTTGCGTATGAACTAACACCCTTCGGGATCCGGATCGAAGTGCCTGATCCGGATCCTGAACATGTCCCATGTCCAGTTTTTTGATTTTTATGCAATTAAAAATTCATCCAAGTGTTTCTACACTATAAGAAGTATTCGGATCACCAAAAATAATTAGTTAAACATACCTGATCCTTTTGAATTCTTCTTTCTTGAGATTGAGTTATATGATCCAACCTTCTTTATCTTCAATCTTCAAGACTTAACCGAATTCACGAAATACGCCAACTCAAATTCCGTAACAATCTCCCCCTTTGGCGGTTTTCGTGAAAAAACACAAATCCACTCAAGAAAATTCAAAAAGATATTTTTGTTGCTATCACCATACAACAAAAATTTACAATGGAGATCCAAAATAAAATAGATACATGAGTTAAACTCCTAAAACAGACTCTAGACTTAGACATCTGTGCTCTCTGCAAAAGAAATCATTCTTGACAAAAGAAATCGTTAGATACCTCAAGAATTTTATGTCATTCAAAAACCACACACAGAGATGAAGTTTATACTCATTTATACTTACCATGACATTTATACATTCAGATATGTAATTGGATCATAGTTAAAAACCAACATATCTTCTATGCATTCAAAATCCAAATGTCACAAAATTGTTAGTCAACATCAACTTGTTAGTTATATTACATGCCCAAATAGTTAATCGAATAGTTAGTCGAGGCATGCATTCAATCACAAAAGAAAAACACAAGTTGTGATACTTACCTTCATCGTTCAAAGTTCAGAGTTCACATATCGAGTTCACATATCATTGTTCGTTATCATTGTTCGTTTCTCTCTCCCCCTTTTTGTCACAAAGTTAGCCAAAATTACAAAAATAAGGAGAGTTAACAAGTTCAAAAACTAAAGGAAATTTAAGAACTAAAACTAAAAAAATCTGCAAAACAAAAAACTATTAAAAGAAGTCAATCATCAGATTCAGAGTCTTCAGAGCTCGTGCAGCCCATCTTAGAGAACATCTTTTTCACCAGCTTGTTCATTGAATTGACCTTCTTAGTTAAGGTAATATGAGCTGCCGTGATGAGCTCAAGCTCATTGGGAATTCTCTTCTGTTCCTTCGAAATCTGTTCATGCTCAAAGGATAATCGTTGTTGTTCTTTGCAGATGGATGAGACTGATGCTTCGTCCGCTGGTGCGGGTGCTGGTTGTGATGGTGATGCGGAAGTGCCGGTACTGGGTTTCGTTCCGCATGGAGGAACTGGAGTGACATGAGGCAACTTATGAAGGGACTTGACAATGGTGGACTCATCGATCATGCCCAAGCAGTGATGATAAGTTGTTGAACTAATATCGACCTGAAATTTCTTTAAAATCCTCATTATAATCAATGGAAATGGGATTCTTTCAGTGGGATGAGGATGCTCAACATATCTCGTCATTCTATTCCAAATAATGTATGGAATGTTGATATTTAATCCCATTGCCTCTGACGGATGTCCTAAGAGATACAAAAACAGCATTCGATCCTATCTCAAGACTTTCGTCTGCATATTTGGAAGGATATTGTAACATGTGATGAAGTTTAGGAACCGGTACTCAAGACGAAGTTCTTTGGATTTGACAGATTTCTCTGTTGATTGAGTTCCCTCCAAACATATTCCTTTTATAACCATTTGCCACAACGTGTTTGTCAAACTCTTTCCCTTCAAGTAGTTAACTCCTGTCTTGCTGGCTTGCATTCCCAAAACTTCGCCAATCAATTGTGGAGTAATTTTAAACCTTGTGCCTTGGATATTCGTGTAAAACTCCATCGGACCGTTTTCATTTTCTCGAAGGTGCCGTGCATTTGTATAGAAAGTCCTCACGTGATGCAGACAATATCCAAGCATTTCTGGAAATCGGCATACTTGAATAAGGTTTGCTTGTTCAATCAGAACACCAAACTCATGGGAGTGGTCTCGTAGAGCCTCAATATTAACATGCCTCTCGCCAATGCATTCACGATTCTCAAATGCCCTTAGGCGATCCGCATTAACGAACACTTGTTCCTCACGGGGTGGAGAATCCGGAACTATTGGTTCGTTAATTTCGAAACCTCGTGCTCGTCCAAAACGTCGAGCTAGTCTTTTTCTTTTCATCGAGATAGAGGATGTCATTGGCGCTTTACCTTTTGATGTGTCGAAAGTCTTTTGCTTAGGTTGAACTGGCATTGATTCATCATCCGACAATTTGTCCCAATCTACTTCTTGATTATCTACTTCAGCCTCTGAATCGCTGACAAGAAGAAACTCACCTTTCCGTTGAGTTTTCTTAGCTCTTTTCAGTTTGTTTGTTGCTCGAGTGTGTACCATTGCAACAAGCAGAAAGATGATCCAGGAAAACATCATTGTTGCTATTACTTGTGAAAAGAAATCCTGTGAGCAACAACTCAAGAACACGAAAAATTATCAATTTTCAAAAATTTGAAAGATTGTACCCAAACAATCATTATCGTGTAGAGAGACTAAGAATCAAATTAGTTTTGCAAAAAGAATTTTAAAAATAGATCAATCGCATGATTTTGGAAAATTCCCATTATATGCCCTAAAACCGAATTTTTTGAAATCGAAGGCCAAAAATTCGTTTATCATGAGAATACCTAGCATATAATCAAAACTAATCTACCCAGAGTTCTTATTTCAAAAGAAATTTGATCAAAAACTAATCTAAAACGAAAAAGATACAGAAATTTCAACACGTTTTGAGGAAGAACTGTGAAAAATCAAGATTTTGATCAATAAAACTTACTTAAAATCGAAGAACTTGAGTTTGTAAGCTTCCAAGACGGATGAATTCTAGAGAGAGAAGCTCTAGAGACTTTGGAACAAAAGATTGAAGTAAAAAGAAATCAAACTCCTTTCGTTCTATATAAAACCCTAGCCGCAATCCGGATCAGTTCGTGAATCCGATCCGGATCGGCTACCCGCAGAGAATACCTGCGTTCGGGATCCGGATCGGCTTGTCCAATCCGGATCGGCTCCAACTTTTTCTTCAGAAAAATTTAGAAAAATTCTAGAAAATCCAGAAAAAGATTGTAAGCACTTTTGTGTATCAACTTTAACCAAAAATCATCATTTCATATCAAAAGAAATAGATTATACTAAATCTATCAATAACATCCAACAAATTAAACAAAAATTTATAAAAATTAAATCCCTTAAAGTTGAACAACTTCAATCACATCTAACATGATCTTATGAGTAATGCCTTTATCAAATCATCAATTTGGTAAAGAAAATAAAATACCAAGATCAATAGATGTCTGAAATCTCAGATAAGTTAGATAATATATCTAGTCAATTTATTGAAGAGAGTGGCTCTTTGAGCATCTTTCATTAAAATTCCCACCTTATACCAACCTTGAAATTTTGACAGAGTCAAGTATTTCAACATGCATTTTATTTAATCAAACATGAAAAACCTTGCTTGGTATACATGCGGTAGCTGCACACAGTACTCGGACGACCGAGGTGGTAGCTCTTTCCTCCATGTGGTGGTAGTTTTCACACTCCTCATTGGGATGTAACTCTTTCCACATCTTTTGAGCATAACACTTTTTCTTTGACTCCCCCTCAATTGGCTATCAATTATTTAAGATATAAAGTATTCAACCAAATATTGATCTCGATTTCATACTCGACTAGATAGTCAAATAAGATAAAAACTATACCAAGAGATCATTGAGAGAGAAATTGATTTTGATCAAAACAAAGATGATTTAATTCACATAAATGATCATTGCATCAAATGAATTATTATGGTATCCAAAGCATAATAGATTTCTAAATAAACGAAAAGATGCTACTAAAGTCAATAATACATATGCTCAATTAATGTTCTATGTCTAAGCATAGATAATGAACAAAAACACAAAAACAAAACCTAACCTAAACAAGAGTTTCAAAAAGAGGTTATTTCAAGGAAAGCATTCCAATTGCTTTACGCAAATGAATAAAACGTTTTTGATCCAAAGGTTTTGTTAAAAAGTCACCTAATTGATCTTCAGTTGAAATGTAGAAAATTTGAAGAATATTTGATTCAACTAGCTCTCTAAGAAAATGGTATCTAAGTTCAATGTGTTTTGTTCTTGAGTGCAACACAGGGTTTTTTGAAATGTTTATAGCACTAGTGTTGTCACATAAAACAGTTACCGAAGTTGCTGAAATCCGGAAGTCGCTCAACACGCTTTTCATCCAAATGAGTTGAGTTGAACAACTACCCGCTGAGATATATTCCGCTTCGGCAGTCGAGAGTGCAATGCAGTTTTGCTTTTTACTATGCCATGCAAAGCAGACAATGGCCAAGATAAAAACATGCACCACTCGTACTTTTCCGATCATCCACTGATCCTGCCCAATCGGCATCTGAATATCCTATAATGTCAAGACTTGTTCCCATAGGATACCAAATTCCGAAGTTTACAGTTCCTTTGACGTACCGGATGATCCGTTTCACCGCTTTCAGGTGATCCTCCTTTGGTACTGACTGATATCTCGCGCAGATCCCAACACTAAAGGATATGTCCGGGCGACTAGCTGTGAGGTAGAGTAGACTTCCAATCATACTTCGATTGAGTTTCTCGTCTACACTATCACTAAGAGATTCACTTCCTAATCCCTTATTGCTAGTTCCCATAGGAGTAGGAAAATCTTTAGAATCTTCTAATCCGAATTTCTTTACCAACTCCTTTGCATACTTGGATTGACACAGAAGGATGCCTTCACCATTTTGTTTCACTTGCAATCCAAGAAAGTATGTCAGTTCGCCCATCATAGACATCTCAAATAAGCTTTCCATGGTTTCTGCGAATTTAGAAGCATCATTATCCTTTGTTGCTCCAACTACAATGTCATCGACATAGATTTGCGCAACAATGAAGTTATTTTGATAATGCTTCACAAAGAGAGTCCTGTCTGCTCTCCCTCGAGTATAGCCCTTCTCCAAAAGGTGCTTTGTCAACCTTTCGTACCACGCTCGCGGTGCTTGTTTTAAACCGTAAAGAACCTTTTTTAAACGAAAAACATGGTTAGGTAGTTTACAATCTACAAAACCTTTCGGTTGAGCCACATAAACTTCCTCATTTAAAAACCCATTTAAAAACGCGCTCTTAACGTCCATTTGAAAGAGTTTTATTTTAAAGTGACAAGCAATAGCGAATAAGATACGAATGGACTCGAGTCTAGCTACAGGGGCGAACGTTTCATCAAAGTCTATACCTTCTATTTGAGAGTAGCCTTGAGCAACTAAACGTGCTTTGTTCCTGATGATGGTACCATCCTCATTTTTCTTGTTCTTGAAAATCCATTTAGTACCGATCACATTGTGTTGCTTCGGAGGCGTTGTTAATTCCCAGACTTCGTTTCGTTCAAACTGATGGAGCTCTTCCTGCATTGCTTCAATCCAGTAGTCATCCTGAAGAGCTTCATCGACGTTCTTTGGTTCGATCATGGAAACGTAACAAGCGAATCCACAAACCAACTGCCTCCGAGTTTTGACTCCTTCTTGTGGGTCTCCAATAATGTTTGATTCAGGATGATTCTTGGAGATGCGTAACGTTTGAGGTAATGGAGTACTCGGAGGTACATGAGATGATTCCTGCACATCAGATAAACTTGAAGAACCATTAGATGCATCATTAATATTGGAAGTATTATCATGAGAAGATGCATTTACAGGAGTATCATCATCAAGAGAGATATCAGGGGTAGATTTATCAGATGCAAAGTGGAAAGCTTCGTCTACTTTAACATTTATGGATTCTACAATCGTTTTAGATTCCAAGTTAAATACCCGATATGCTCTACTATTTGTAGAATAACCCATGAAAATCCCTTCGTCACTTCGAGAGTCAAATTTTCCAAGATTTTCGCGGTCACATAAAATGTAGCACCGACTCCCAAAGATACAAAAATATTTGATGTTTGGTTTTCTACAAAACCATAGTTCATATGGTGTATTTAAAGTTCCCGGGCGCAAATAAACTCGATTAATAACATAGATTGTAGTGTTCACAGCTTCAGCCCAAAAATATAACGGTAAATTCCGGCTATGAAGCATAACACGTGCCATCTCTTGTACAACCCTGTTTTTGCGCTCGACTACACCATTCTGTTGAGGTGTATAGGGTGCTGAGAATTCATGTTTAATGCCATTCGAAGTGCAAAAATCAATGAATTTAGAATTTATGAATTCTCCACCTCTATCACTTCTAACACGAATGATCTTTTCATTCTTTTCAATCATAATACGAAGGCAAATCTCGTGAAAAGAATCAAAAGTATCGGCTTTCTCTTTTAAAAATGCTACCCATGAGTATCTAGAGAAATCATCAACCAATAAGAAAATATACCTTTTACCTCCCAAGGATGGTTGACGTGTCGGCCCCATAAGATCCATATGCAATAATTCTAAGGGCCGATTAATACCAACATGGTTCAAGTTCTTGTGTGCAGTCCTGGATTGTTTTCCCTTTTGACAACCACCACACACAATGTTTTGTTTAAGTGAAAGTTTTGGAACCCCCTTGACCACGTCTTTGTTTGAAATTCTAGCAAGTTCCTTAAAATTTATGTGACCTAGCCTTTCATGCCAAAGTGTTTCATTATTCAAAGAGGCTAAGTTACAATTTTCAGAAATTTTATTGGGAACAACATAACAATTGTTTTCAGATCTAACCCCCTTTAAAAAAAAACATGGTCCTTATCAGTTACAATGCATTCAACAGATGAAAAATTAACTGAAAAACCATTGTCACAAAGTTGACTGATACTTATGAGGTTAGTCTTAAGGCCATCAACAAATAACACATTATTCAGAATCGGGCCATCTGGAATAGCTACTGTTCCTTTTCCAACAATTTTGGAAGACTGACCGTCTCCGAAAACTACAAGTCCTCCGGAGATTTTCTCAAAATTTTGAAAGCAGTTTTTGTCACCGGTCATGTGACGGGAACAACCGCTATCCAGATACCAAGACGAATTATCATATGCATGCAAGGAAATATTTGTAACAAGACAAGGGAAGATTTCACCTTTACGTACCCAAACCTTTCGAGTTTTGGTGTACGTCGGAAATGATTGTGAAGTTGATACCTTTGGTGAAAGCGTCTTGTTTGATCTATCGCTTTTCCTTGACATCGTCGACTTGTTTGATGAACTACCGGGGCTCTTTTCCTTCGAATAATTTGCATTTGATTTCCGAGAAATCACACTTTTGGTAGTCGTTGCAAGAAGTGCTTGAGTTGAGCGTTTGGCTCCCATCTTGCAATTTCTCCGTATGTGCCCTGCAATACCACAACGAAAACATACCTTAGTGCTTGACGATTCCGAAGAGGGGGAAGTGGGTTTGTTGTCGTTGTTTGTTGTCAATTCCAGTGTCGGAGGAGGAGATACCGACTGGGGCACAAATACTGTCCCAACCGAACTAAGATTGTTTTCAGTTCGATTGTATCCGAGGCCGAATTTGTTTGATTGACCAAGACCAAGAAGCTTATCCAACTTACTCCTTCCTGATGAAAATCGCTGTAAGTCATCCTTGAGTTGGAGAATGGTCTCTGTCATTTCCAATTTTTCCTGTCGAGCCTCGCCGTTGAGCTTCAAGAAGTAATTCGCTTTGTTCACCATATCTACATAATTCTTCTCGAATTGCTCATTGGACTCTTGAAGGGAAACATTTGCTTTAATCAGGTTATCCCTTTCCGCTTCAAGAGCGTTTGAGAGAGAAGTTGCCCTTTTTGCTTCTTCTTCGAGATCCTGCAATCTCCCTCTCAAACTCTTGTTTTGCTTTGCCAGTTTCTTTGAATCCCTCAAAAGCTTATGGTAGGCAAGAGCAAAGTCTTCACCTTCTGAATTATCCGATTCATCGTCCGTTGCAATTTTTTCAACAGTGGAGTTGGACAATGACTCGAATGTACTAGCCATTAAGCACATGAAGGGTGAAGATGTGGACGCGTGGAACGCCGTTGCGTTATCTTCTTCATCACTTGACGATGACTCATTTGACGATGAGGTGTCATCCCAAGTGACGGCTTGCATCGCTTTCTTCTTTGACGGATTCTTATTGGGACACTCCGTTGAGATATGGCCGTACCCTCGGCACTTGAAGCATTGGACTTGTCCTTCTGAGCTTTTCTTATCCTTAAAAAAACCCTCTTGCTTTCTTGGTTTGAAACTTGAAGAACCTTTGCCTTTCTTCGACTTTATGAAGGATGGAGTTTTGCTTGAGTTACCCCTTCGAAAGTTTCGGCGAAATCTTCTTGTCAAGAGAGCGAGCTGCTTCTCAAAGTCCTCCATAGATAGGTTCACGTCATCGTCTGAGGAGGATGAATCCGCGTCTTCTTCTTTTGTTGTTTTCAATGCTAAACCTGAAGACTTAGAAGAGGATGCTTTTCCCGAAGAATAGTTAGTAGGAAATGTCATTTCATATGTTTGTAAAGAACCAACTAATTCTTCTACACGGATTTCGTCCGGGTGTTTAATAGTTTCAATGGCCGTAACCTTGGATCGAAATCTTTCAGGAAGAGTTCTTAATACTTTTCTTACAACTTTAAATTCTGGAATCTTCTCTCCCAAGTTAGCACATGAGTTTACGATGTCTTGCAATCGTGTGTAATAGTCTGTGAACGATTCATTTTCTGCCATGAAAATAGAGTCAAACTTGCTCGTAAGCATTTGCAGTTTCTGAATCTTCACAAGGTTAGTTCCCTCATGTGTAACTTGAAGAACATCCCAGATTTCTTTCGCAGTCTCACATGCCGAGACGCGAGAGAACTCAGTTTGAGACAAAGCATTAAATAGAGCATTAATCCCTTTGCCATTGTAAGAAGAAGAATCTATCTCTTCCTTGGTCCATTTCGACCTAGGTTTGATGGTGCGAACATCAGCAAGAATTTCAGTTGGATTAAACCATCCTAATTCAATTGATTGCCACACCCGTTCGTCGATGGAAATTAAAAAGGCTTTCATCCGTACTTTCCAGTAGGCATAATTTGTTCCATCGAAGAACGGGGGTCTGTTGATGTTTCCACATTCAACCATTGTTTACAACCCTATTCCCTCTCTGCTACCACTTGTTGGGTTATATATAATTGGATCTAAATAGGGAAAAAAACACCTAGAGGGGGGTGAATAGGTGTAAACAATAAACACTCAAAAATCTTTGCGATATAAAACCCAATGCGGAAAAATAAATAACACGCAGAGATTTTTACATGGAAAACTCCAAACCGGAGTAAAAAACCACGGGACCGATAACACGGTGAAATCCACTAGAATTATAACGCGTACAAAGGTGATATAACGTAATCACAGACGACTCAACCTTTTTCCATACGCTCCTAGTTGATCTTCTCCGCTCGCTCCGCAACGCTTCTCGAATCCACGATCTGCGTCCAACGCCGAATCCACGGCGTCCAACGTCGACTCCACGACGTCCGACCGAATCCACGGTCTTCACCTAGTAGCACGCTTCGAATCCACGAACGTACCTCGCTCCGAATCCACGAGAGCAGTTGCACCTTGAATCCACAAGGCCACGCGAGTCCACGCGCCGATTTTGGAAAATTCGTTGTTTTTGGGTGGTGATGATCCGCCGAATACTTAGATTAGAAATAGATCGGAAATACCATCTAAGTATTCATTAATTTGATTCTACTCAAAATCTGAGTTTGGAAAACCTAGAATCAAATTAATAATATAGATGAAGAAACATAGAATTAAATCTAGTATTTCCTTTCTTCTCTATATGTGGATTTTTCTATTTCGGTCGTATTTTTCGCTTTTTGCATCGTACCCTAAAAGATGAATTAAAGGGTCTATATATAGGTTAGAAACCGTTGGAAGAGGATAAGAATCAAAAACTAACCTTTTCTGGAATTTTTCAGGACGGCGATCCGGATCGGATTTCGGCGATCCGGATTACAGTAACGAGACAGGCAGTTTCCAGAAAAACAAAGGTTCGGGATCCGGATCAAAGTGCCTGATCCGGATCGTTCATATAATTCACCAAACACCAATGTTCGGGATCCGGATTGAAATGCCTGATCCGGATCGTTCATAAATTTCGGTAAAAACCTGTGTTCGGGATCCGGATCAAAAGAGGCTACGATCCGGATTGAATTTGCGTATGAACTAACACCCTTCGGGATCCGGATCGAAGTGCCTGATCCGGATCCTGAACATGTCCCATGTCCAGTTTTTTGATTTTTATGCAATTAAAAATTCATCCAAGTGTTTCTACACTATAAGAAGTATTCATATCACCAAAAATAATTAGTTAAACATACCTGATCCTTTTGAATTCTTCTTTCTTGAGATTGAGTTATATGATCCAACCTTCTTTATCTTCAATCTTCAAGACTTAACCGAATTCACGAAATACGCCAACTCAAATTCCGTAACAGCTTTTGCATCTTTCATTCATTCACTTAATCACTTATACTTGTTCAACCATGAGTTCATAGATTCTATGTTGCATTGCATTTCATTCTTGACCTAGAGTTCATTAACTCTAAATTGCATCTCAACATTAACCTAGAGTTTCTTAACTCTATTTTGCGTTTCATCTTAACTTAGAGTTCATTAACTCTATATTAAATACTCTATCATGCAACCTTAGGCTATTCGCTAAGACAATGCCACTCGTTTGCATAGAGTTATCACCTAATTACATGCCACTCGTTTGACCTCTTAATCTAGGTTTTCTCCTAGTTTTTACATCCATACCATTTGACTAAGTTTTCTCTTAGGTCACATATCATTCATACTAAACAATAATAACTGATCCCTATACTATCACGCAGTATACGAATTGGGAACACTGCAATCACTGAACTATATAACAGAAAGGAACAACTGTAGCTGAATAACCGAACTGTATAACTGAAGCTAAACTCCTATTCTAACATGCAGTAGAAGAATGGGTAATGCTGATACAACCAAGCTAGTGACCAATCAGGCATGACAAAAGTCCAAGATATACTGAGAACATAGTAAATATATATGACCAATCCAACATGAAGTGTGTGTCCAAGTATAAGCTAGATGATCAATCAGGCAGGGTAAATGTCTAGATATAATCAAGCATGGTATAACATCTAGATATAAGCTGATAATAAACAATCAACGGAAGGAATGCTCAAATATAGAATCTGGGTTACCACAAGAACAGGGGTCCGACCAAATAAGGTACCCCAGAGGGCCGAAATGATAAAGCCCGGACCGAAGATAAACCCACCTGTCTGCAGGCGATCTGACAACTCCAACGAAATGCTCGAAGACTAGAGTCAAACCGTGCCAACCTGAATCAAAGATGTTGATCAGGGAACAACTCACACATACCAAAACCACTGACCCACTAAACACACAAAACTTAAACCTGGATCTTTTCCAGATTAACGCGACTCGCCGGAAATCCGCCGTTCGGCCCACTTTGACCCGAACAACACTTACAGATTTTCGAAATCAACGAAACCTGACATGCAGCCTCGGAATGTTTAAACACTAATATTTGACAGTTAACATCTTGATAGACGCAACCTTATGCTCAAATGTTGCCAAAATTACCAAAATGCCCCTCCCGAAGATTCAATTTAGATTTCCGGGAGACACGGGCACCAACCCTTTGTCGCTGGCTCAACCAGATTCTACTGGGACACATCAGACAGCAAGACGTAATCGCCGCAATTCCTCGAATTGCGTGATTAACACCGGGATGCCGTTAAACCGACAATTTTGCCGATTTACGGACCGATAATCAATTTCTGCTCAACGAGAGCCGTTGGATCCCTAACGAAAAGCTTAGAGATCATGGACACACAGTCCAAGATAGCATGTGAGGTTACAATTGCATTTAGACCCCTAGGGTTTCCAAAACTGCATTATTACGCGTATTTGAGAGCCGTTTTCGCTCGTTCTAACTATCGGAGCATCGGTTTAACGAACCGTCACCACCAGTAGGTGGCCCTCGACTTGCTTGACACCGTGCTTACCATTTGGCAGCAGCGCGGATCCCGAGAAAAACTTCGGCCCATGATTTACTTTGCTAACATAGGCCAAAACACATTTTTAATTTTTTCTACTCGACCAATCCAAATTTTAAGGTGAGCATCGCGTTCAGTGACCTCAAATTAGTCAGAGGCTCACTGCGGCGAACTTGCTAAGTCACTAAAACATCCCCATGTTTAATTAAACCTATAAAAGGCCCTAACTACTAAGTCTTCAAAAACTGCTTGTGCCAACCCTAAACCAACTTGAGCATCTTGCTCAGGACATCACAGAGGCTCAAGGGCTTGCTCATGCGCAACCCAGAAGCTGCTGGATCCTTAGATCCAAGTCATCTTGCTCTCTAATGTACAAGAATGCTCCACACAAAAATCGACTCAGCCAATTTGGAATCTGAAGTGAGCATCAAGCTCATGGGATGGTGTGGAGTAATCTGGTAACTTGCTGGATGCTCAGTATTTGCTAAAACTGAAATCGAGTTCTTTGAGGCATTAACACAAACACTTGGTGGGCACAATAGCTTAACATGCAATCTCTCCAAACCCAAGCTGCAACTTCGCAAGGATGGGTTCTGGGAGCTTTTAACTTGGATGGAAATATTCTGCAAGGCTGCAGAAACATTCCCAGCAAGTCTGGGTCATCTTGCACACCTCAGTTGGCCCCGGGCAAGATGAGGAAGATGAAGAAGATGAAGCTCGGGCACCCAACAATGGTGATTTCCTATTACTGGGTTCTGGGCCTCTCACAACAGCACTAACAGGTGCCTCTCATCCCCGCAAGCTTATATGGACCTGTGCCCGGCGACAGGACACGGCGGTGGTGGCGGTGGAGCAAGCTCGGCCCAAGCTTCCACCAATAATGGTGGAACTCCACCCGGGTTGCATGGGCTCCATGCAAAAGCATGGATGGGTTCTAAAGGACCCCATGAAGCTTCTCGGGCATGTGGCCGGTGGTGGGGAGCGACGCCGGCGCCGCAGAAAAGAGCTCGACCAAAGCATACAACCCGAAAAACTAGGGTTTTGTCCCACGTCGCGGACACTCATCCAATCTCCACCAATTTTTTGGGCAGATGATCTACAGGCCCTACAGTCCAAGCCCATCATTTTTGTTTGGCGTTTGAGCCATCGGTTGCGACGCACGGCCGCGGCGGAGCCTTTTAGGGTTCCGGCGGGAATATTTCTCCCGCCGGCAACTGGGGGCTTCCCAAAGGCGGGGAATTGGTGTGTGGTATCTCTAGACTCTACAGAGTTGAATTCCAAGGGTCTCGAGTGCTAAAAACCAAAGGTGGAAGAGACTCACCTTTGCCAGAGTTGGAGAAGATGGGTTGAGGCCGGTTCTCCTCCCCCGCGTCGCGCAGGCACCCAGCAAGCTCGGGCTCGATCTCCAGACTCAGGAGAACACTCCAGAGGGCTCAGGGAGGAAGTTGGAAGAACTTGAGTGCAACCTCTCTATTCCACTCTCACTCTCGGGTTCAACTTGGTGGGTGGTGTCTCCTCGGCCAACCCTCTCACCCAGGGCTTTGTGTGGAATGTGCAGAGAAGAGTAGTGATGCTTTGGAATCCTTATTGACCCCTCGTGCTCCCTCCATGAAGACCAAAAGCCATATAGCATTAATGCATGGTTTTATGCAAAATTGCAAAGAACTCCTCACACAGCCCACCAAATGCTCCAAGACCCCTACTGTAGGTAACAAATGCTACCAGGGCCTTCACCTAAAACCCTCTAATTATTTGGTCCAAGAAAAATAGGGTTTCTTGCAAAAATACTCGACTTTTCGGCATTTTTCACCCATTTCGAGACGTACGGGTTGTCAAATTGAAAAACAGACCTAGCCACGACGTCCGGCTCGTCGAGACCTTTCAAGAAGCATATTTACTTTCTTGATTTGGCGCTCCTAAAAACTTTTGAGCCATAAAATATAGTGAATTTCACTATTAGGCACGCATTCCGATGCACCAGGGTCGCCAAACGTGAATTCCATCGGTCCCATTGCATTCAGAACGTCAAAATTAGTTAGAATTGACTACTCATACTGCTATGTTTGGGGTCCAGACGGCGAAACAGCCGACATTGGTCGAGAGGGGAATTAAATCAGGGATTACTATTCACAACTTAAGTTGTGGAGCCCGCTTCTTCTTCGCTGTTTTGCGGAAGATCCGACCGTCGGATCGAAAATTGGTTTATATCATTTGCAATCGATTCGACGAGACGGTCACACCGGCGATTTCAGATTTTCAAGATCAGATTCAGATCTGTAAGCCTGAAGTCAGTGCCCGAAAACATTGATAATTTAAACTTTTTGACTCATAAACATTCCAAAAATATACTTAAACTTAAATTTCAGTTTTCAAAATTCACGGTTACTACAGACCCCAAACATGATTTTTGGTAAAATGCATGAAACAGTTCGGATCAGACCCATCCAGTCCGGACCCCGAACCTTATTTTTGAAAATTTTTCTGTCAATGACGATAGTCCGGATCAGATGAAATCCAGTCCGGACCGCCGTGCGGGAAAATTTCTGTTGAGGTTGTTTTTGATTCTTATCTTCTTCCAAAATGTTTCTAACCTATAAATACACCCTAAGATCATCTTTTAGGGTATCCCAAGGGGGATAAAAGTAATTCCGAAAATTCCTAAATTCCTATTATTTTTAATCGGAATAAAAAAGTAATCTACGTATAGAGAAGAAAAGGTACACACCATTTTATTTTAAGTTTTCTTTCTCTATATTTATCGGTTTGATTCAAGGTTTTTTCAATATCTTTTCTTTTGAAGAATCAAATCGATGAATACTTAGATGGTGTTTCCTAGTCTATCTATATTGATCTAAGTATTCAAATATCGTCACCACCAATAAACAAACAACAATTTTCGAAAGGAGAATCGGCGCATGGATTCGCGTGGCCTTGTGGATTCAAGGTGATTGACTTCGTGGATTCGAAGTTAGGCGTGTTCCTGGATTCGGCATGCTTCATTAGTGACCGTGGATTTGGTTGAACGACTTCGTAGATTTGAAGTTAGGCGTGCTCGTGGATTCGGCATGCTTCATTGATAAACGTGGATTCGGTTGAAGACTTCGTGGATTCGGAGTTAGGCTTCGTGGATTCGAAGCCGAGACGCCTTCGTGGATTCGAGGTGCGTTGTGGAGCGAGTAGATAAGATCTACTTGGAGCGTACAGTAAAGGTTGAGTCGTGTGTGTGTGTGTTATATCACCTTGTACGTGTTTAATCTTAGTGGATTTCACCGTGTGATCGGTCCCGTGGTTTTTTACTCCTAGATTGGAGTTTTCCACGTAAAATCTTGCATACTTTATTTATTTTTCCGCACTGGGTTATTTTTACGCAAAGATTTCTGAGTTTTATTGTTTACACCTATTCACCCCCCCTGTAGATGGTTTTTTCCCTATTTAGATCCTTGGATCCCATAACCCACAAGTGGTATCAGAGCGAGAATAGGGTTGTAAACAATGGTTGAAGGTGGAAACATCAATAGACCGTCGTTCTTCGATGGAACAAATTATGCTTACTGGAAAGTACGTATGAGAGCGTTCTTGATTTCCATCGATGAACGAGTATGGCAATCTATTGAGTCTGGATCGACAAATGCTACTGAGATTATTGTCGATGATGTTCACATCATCAAACCTAGGTAGAAAAGGACCAAGGAAGAGATTGATGCCTCTTCTTACAATGGCAAGGGAATTAATGCTTTATTTAATGCCTTGTCACAGACTGAGTTCTCTCGCGTCTCGTCTTGTGAGACCGCGAAAGAAATCTGGGATACTCTACAAGTTACACATGAGGGTACAAGTTTAGTGAAGATTCAAAAACTGCAGATGCTTACGAACAAGTTTAACTCTATTCATATGGCAGAAAATAAATCTTTCACAGATTATTATACATGATTGCAAGATATCGTGAATACATATGCTAACTTGGGAGAGAAGATCTCAGAATCAAAAGTTGTAAGAAAGATTTTAAGAACTCATTCTGGAAGGTTTCGTCCTAAGGTTGCACCCATTGAAACAGTAAAACACCCGGACGAGATCAAAGTAGAAGAATTAGTTGGTGCACTTCAAACTTATGAAATGACTTTTCCTACTAACTCTTCTGCTGGAAAGATCACTTTTTCTTCCAAGTCTTCAGGTATGGCGTTGAAATCAACAAAATATGAAGACGCGGATTCATCTGTGACACCCTCGGAATTTGGATTAATCCTATCTATAAAAGATATAATAGGACTAAATCTCTTAATCCGGCTATAGCAGTTTGGGTGGTAGTAAGACCCAAGAGGTTAAGAGAGTTAAGCATGCTAGAGCTAGAGTAGTTCTAGGATGGGTGACCTCGGGATGGCGGGGCATCACTGTAGTAACCATGATTTTAAAATCCAGAATTCAGGTTTAAATAATTTCCAGAATTATTTAAATAGCAAAAATTGGTAGATAGTAGTGCAACAGTGGCCCTAAAATATCGACTTTTGATCGGGGTCTGATCTGGAAAATCCGAGATCACCATTGCGATCGTCTCGTCGAAACATAGAAGTTTCATATTCATATGTTTTCGATCCGACGGTCGGATCTTCCAGAAATCAGAAAAGAAGCGGGCAGGCCCCACAACTTAAGTGAATAGTAAACACTATAATTTATTCCCCTTAGAACACTAAAGGCCGATTCACTGTTTTAGAATATGAACATAGGAGTATTAGTAATGGATCCTAGCTAATTTCGACGTTCTGAACACGATGGCACTGACGGATTTCGCGTTTGGCGACCAGGGTGCATCGATGTGCGTGCAAAGCGCCACTTTTCGACAAACTTTATGGCCCGAGATTTTACTCAAGCGTCAAACAAACCAAACAAATACGCTACTTGACAGGTCTCGACGAGCCGGACGTCGTGGCAAAGTCCGTTTCGCAAAATTGACGAGCGGATTTCCTTGAATTTCGTGAAATGTACCAAAAAGAGAGATAATTTTGCTAAAATGTATACATTTTATGCGTCAAAGACTTAGGGGTTTAAACCACAGGGTCCTAGGTGCATTTTGTACCTACAGTTGAGAGCTCGGATGAAAAGGGTTAGGTGTAAACCCGGTATGAAGACATTTTTGCAAGAATCTTGCATTAATGGGGTTTTGGACTCTTGGCCTCCTTTGGGTTCAAATTCGAGGAGTCATGTTGGGAAGCAAAGTATCCAACCACTCCTCTGCAACTCCCAGTAAGCAGCCCGAAGTGTAGGGAGGTTGAAGTTAGGTGTGAACCGGGTTCAAGTGGGTTTTTGCAAAGGAATATTTGCATTTAAGTTGAAGCGGCTGTTGGTCTTCTTGTAAGCATTCACGAGGAGTCAAGTAGGGATTCCAGGCATCACCTAGGTCCCCTGCCATCTCCAGACCAAGCCCCTAGTGTAGAGAAGCCAAAAGAACACACCCCTTAGAGAGAGAAAATCCGAGAGAGAGAGAGGAAGAAGAAGCTTGGAACCAACCTTTTCCAAGTTGGAGCTAGAGTGCTCTGAAGTTGTCCTTGGTGTCTGGGGACCTCCTGGGTTGTTGCTGTGGCCGCGCAAAGGAGAGGAAGAGAGATCCGGCTTCCTCCATCTTCTTTGAATCTCGGCCAAGGTAAGGATCTTAAACCACGGTTTGTTTGGACCCGGGACCCCTATTAGTAGGTTTTATAAGTGGCTAGGATGCTCCCTGCAAGACCTGAGCTCCCCATGCACATGGCATGGCCGGCGGGAGCAAGGTGTTGGCCGGAAACCTAGCCGAGCTCCGCCGCATCATAACTTTGCAACCAAAGGATAAAAACGGAATCTAAAATGATGGTTGTGGACTGTCGGACCTGTTGGTCATTTCCGCAAAGTTTCAACAAATAAGTTAAAGTATTGAGAGAGAAAAACGAAGCCCTAGTTTTGGAATTTTTGCACTTTGGCCGAGAATGCAACTCCGGCGCCGGCGAACTTCCCCAGCGCCGGCCACCTACGCAGAACACTTTCTGGGACCTAGAGGAGTGCCCCCATGCATTTGCATGGCACCCATGCGGCACCAAATTGGTGCGGCCATGGATGACTCGAAAATGGGTTCAAACTCGGCCGCCGGCGTTCCGGCCATCTCCGGCCGAGGTGGGAAGGTCGGGAAGCTTCGTGTAGGCCCAAGGAACTTACCATGCAAGTTTGGAAGCTCCATGTTGCCTCTGTAAAATTCCGCCATTAGAGGTGTTAAGCTCCAACTCGAGCTTGGCTCCCCGCCGTCGCCGCCGTGCCCTGTCGCCGGGCATGGGTCTAGGAAGTTTTAGTGAGAGTTTTGGGGAAGGTCTGTGCTAATGGTTTGGGCCCAGAACCTCTTGTTGAATGATCACAATTTTCAATGCAAAGAGCATCACCTTCTCCCCGAGCTCCGGCCAGCCGAGAGCTTTTGGACTGCTCCAAGATGGGGGGAAAGGTTCCAAATGCATAGTAGAATCTGATGCTCCAAGAAATTTGGCCCCAGGTGCAGTAATTGTAGAGAACCCAAGCTCGATTTTTGTTATATTGTATGTATACAAATATTGCACACCACCTGTTTGTGAAAATGCCACAATGAACTTTGAAACTGAATTTGACAAAATAGTAAATATGAAAGCTGCTTGGAATTGTCCCCTGAGCTTGATGCTCACTTCAGATCAATCTTGATCTGTGTGGACAAGTGGTTGGTGCATTGTGAACTTGTTAGAGAGCAAGGCTTTGGATCTCTTTGATCCAGCAGTTTCTGGGCTGCCCAAAGGTGAGCCCTGGTATCCTGGCACTGTCCAGAGCCACTTTGATATACAAAGTTTTATTAAATGATGATTAGATTAAAAGTTGTAGTTAAACCAACCTCCAAATGTAATTATGACCCAAACACTGTTCTAGGATGTTTGCGAAGCCGCGACAGTGAGTTCTTGACTAATTTGGGGTCACTAGACGCGATGCTCGTGTTAAAAACTGATTTTGAAGTCCCGGAGAAACAAAAATGCAAAATGGCTATGTAGAGGTTTTTTAAATTGATCTGGGTTTTAAGTTGTGGTTAGTGAGTTCGAGGTTGATTATTATGTTTGATCCAGGTTGGCTCGATTTGTCTCTCGTCCTCGAGCATACAGTGGATTACAGTTTAGTCGCCGCTATTTGTCAGGTGGGTTATCTTCGGTCCGGGTTTTATCAGTTCGGCCCTCTGGGGTGCGATACTGGTTGGACTCCTGTTCTTGGTAACTTAGTTTATTTTGAGCCTGTCTGCCTTTGGTTGCAATATATATTACTGTTAGTTGCTCTGACTAATTGGCCATTTCGGAGTTGCACTCATATGCTTGATTATTATATCAGTCTATTAATGCTTGAGCGTGCCTTTCCATTGATTCAGTGATTTGCTACCTTATGCCTGCTTTATACCTGCTTACTTGTTGTTCGCTACCGTTATGTTGCTAAACACATGATCTTTTAAAATAAATATTTTTTACCAAGCCTTGTAGGGTAGCCTGAGTATGTTTTTGTTTGATAGGACGAGGGTAACGCTCTACGAGGGTTGGGACCCAAAAACCTATTGTTTTCAAAGGTTTTCTCAAAAACATGTGTTTAGTTGCATAAGGGGTTAGTCTGTCTGATTGGGTGAGATGTTGAGCCATGCCTGTTATCAGTTCTATTCTGCCTTACATGATTATTCTTAGTGCCTCTGGTATTTATATCTTATCTTGGAACATTTCCATGGTTGATGAGTAACCCTGTTTGTCCTGTCGATCAAATGATACACTCCTGAGCACATAGATTTATTTAACTGATGTTTTTACCGAGCTTCGCAGGGTCGCCGGAGTCTGTTCTTGTTTGATAGGACAAAGGCAATTGCTCTACGAGGTTTGGAAACCCAAGCTTCGTAGTGTCGCCTGAGTCTGTTCTTGTTTGATAGGACGAGGGCAACGCTCTTCGAGGTTTGGACTTTTCAAAACAGTTTTCTTAAGAATATGTGTTTAAGTTTTGTATCATTTGGTTGGTTTGTGTGGTTGAGATGAGTTTATCTGTGAGCTTCTGTGGAGAGAGATTTGCCTTGATCTTGCATATGAGTTGAGATTTATTGTTTAGTTGCTGAGTGTTCCTGCATGAGTATTGAGAATCAGTTGATCTTGTCATTGCATCCCAGTGGGGATTTCTCGGCTTGTTGCCGATTACCCGGTCAGTGGACCGAGAGCTTGAGCATTTGCATTATGATCGCCCGCACCGTTGTTCTTCACGTACACTAGCGGGCTGATCCCCCGTAGCGGTGTACTTTACCGGTAAAGTGGTTAGCTGTGGCAACCCGTGACCCTTGTGAAGGGAATGTCAACCAGGTGGTGCCAAGTGGGCAGCCTTGCCTGAGGTCTTGTGAAGGCCAATATGGTAGCTTGTGATTGGGTCTTTGTGTTTTCATTTATTTGATGCATGTGTTGTTAAGTTACTTTAACATACTTCCTTGATTCTTTGATCTGGCTTCTAGCTATCTACCTGTATATGATTCTTTGTGATGCCTTTGATTATAGTTCCATTGTTATCTTGCTGATTGTCCTACTCCTTGATGCGTTGATTATCCTGATACATGTTTGTCCTATTTTAAATTCTGCTAAAAGTATCTCCTAAGCTTGTACCCAGATTATAAGTTTTGCTTTCTTTACAGCATCAGTTATATATCTGCATATCCTAACTGTGATTATATATCTGTTGATGTTCATGATTGCCTATCTGATTATTCTAACCCCTGATTATTACTATCCTCTAGTATTGTATACCAGTAGGTACGATCTGCTATTTCTCGGCTCGTCGTGCCCACTGGGATACACTCCGGTGTATCTCACACCCTCGGGTGACTATTTTTCAGGCCGAGCGGGTGCTGGGATGTCGGGACGTGTTGGTGAGATTCCGTGATAGAGGTTGACCCTGGACAGCCGTGTATTTTAGAAATAGTTAATTCATGTTGTATTCAGATGTATTTAATGTAAAGTTATGATAAAGATATTTGTATTATTATTTGTAGTACGTAGTTAGTACTCTGATGATTGTTGCCAAGATAGCCGTGCATATATAGAAAAGGCTCAATTCTATAGGGGATTGGGACTCTTCTATATATGTGGCGGTCTGTCATTGCCCTGGCTGTTTTTACAACTCTGATTTAAAAAAAAAAAAAAAAATAAAAATTATACACTGGTTTTTAAACTCGGGGCGTGACAGATTAGATGGTATCAGAGAAATAGGAATACGATGTCTAGGTTTGGCTAGGAACGAACCCTAGGATGACTTGTGGTCACGAGAGAGCGCTGGGTTTCGGAATAGTGGTTTGGAACTTAGATGTGTTTCGTATTCGGGTTTTGAGAATCGTTGTTAGTGATGAGTAGTCGCGGTCATGGTTTCGACCGTGGGATTGATGTTTCAGTGGAGCCAGAGGGCTCAGATCCGTACTTGTGGTTCAAAGATTGACCCCGTAATGGTAGTGACATTTGGTAAAGGTTATATTATCGACATAGAGACTGTGTAGGAAGGTATGTGATGTACCTTCAGATGTGAGTGATGTCCCCAACTAGTTGTTGGCGACAGATCTATGGTATTTCGCTTTTCTTTTGGTAAGCACGTTGGGCGGCCGACAACGTACTTCCGAAAGAACCGAGAAATACTCCGCCCTGTAAAGGGGAATATTCAGATTGGGTCTAAATGAGTAATCTGAGAGTTGTCAATATTTTGTGACTGATTGTCACTACTGTGAACCTGTTAGAGGCGTAATAGTGGATTAGTTAAGTTTAAGTTTCGGGGATGAAACTTCTTAAAGTGGTGAGTGATGTAGTAACCATGATTTTAAAATCCAGAATTCAGGTTTAAATAATTTCCAAAATTATTTAAATAGCAAAAATTGGTAGATAGTAGTGCAACAGCGGCCCTAAAATATCAACTTTTGATTGGGGTTTGATCTGGAAAATCCGAGATCACCATTGCGATCGTCTCGTCGAAACATAGAAGTTTCATATTCATATGTTTTCGATCCGACGGTCGGATCTTCCAGAAATCAGAAAAGAAGCGGGCAGGCCCCACAACTTAAGTGAATAGTAAACACTATAATTTAATTCCCCTTAGAACACTAAAGGCCGATTCACTGTTTTAGAATATGAACATAGGAGTATTAGTAATGGATCCTAGCTAATTTCGACGTTCTGAACGCGATGGCACTGACGGATTTCGCGTTTGGCGACCAGGGTGCATCGATGTGCGTGCAAAGCGCCACTTTTCGACAAACTTTATGGCCCGAGATTTTACTCAAGCGTCAAACAAACCAAACAAATACGCTACTTGACAGGTCTCGACGAGCCGGACGTCGTGGCGAAGTCCGTTTCGCAAAATGACGAGCGGATTTCCTTGAATTTCGTGAAATGTACCAAAAAGAGATAATTTTGCTAAAATGTATACATTTTATGTGTCAAAGACTTAGGGGTTTAAACCACAGGGTCCTAGGTGCATTTTGTACCTACAGTTGAGAGCTCGGATGAAAAGGGTTAGGTGTAAACCAGGTTTGAAGACATTTTGCAAGAATCTTGCATTAATGGGGTTTTGGACTCTTGGTCTCCTTTGGGTTCAAATTCGAGGAGTCATGTTAGGAAGCAAAGTATCCAACCACTCCTCTGCAACTCCCAGTAAGAAGCCCGAAGTGTAGGGAGGTTGAAGTTAGGTGTGAACCGGGTTCAAGTGGGTTTTTGCAAAGGAATATTTGCATTTAAGTTGAAGCGGCTGTTGGTCTTCTTATAAGCATTCACGAGGAGTCAAGTAGGGATTCCAGGCATCACCTAGGTCCCCTGCCATCTCCAGACCAAGCCCCTAGTGTAGAGAAGCCAAAAGAACACACCCCTTAGAGAGAGAAAATCCGAGAGAGAGAGAGGAAGAAGAAGCTTGGAACCAACCTTTTCCAAGTTGGAGCTAGAGTGCTCTGAAGTTGTCCTTGGTGTCTGGGGACCTCCTGGGTTGTTGCTGTGGCCGTGCAAAGGAGAGGAAGAGAGATCCGGCTTCCTCCATCTTCTTCGAATCTCTGCCAAGGTAAGGATCTTAAACCACAGTTTGTTTGGACCCGGGACCCCTATTAGTAGGTTTTATAATTGGCTAGGATGCTCCCTGCAAGACCTGAGCTCCCCATGCACATGGCATGGCCGGCGGGAGCAAGGTGTTGGCCGAAAACCTAGCCGAGCTCCGCCGCATCATAACTTTGCAACCAATGGATAAAAATGGAATCTAAAATGATGGGTGTGGACTGTCGGACCTGTTGGTCATTTCCGCAAAGTTTCAACAAATAAGGTTAAGTATTGAGAGAGAAAAGCGAAGCCCTAGTTTTGGAATTTTAGCACTTTGGCCGAGAATGCAACTCCGGCACCGGCGAGCTTCCCCAGCGCCGGCCACCTACCCAGAACACGTTCTGGGACCTAGAGGAGTGCCCCCATGCATTTGCATGGCACCCATGCGGCACCAAATTGGTGCGTCCATGGATGACTCGAAAATGGGTTCAAACTCAGCCGCCGGCGTTCCGGCCATCTCCGGCCGGGGTGGGAAGGTCGGGAAGCTTCGTGTAGGCCCAAGGAACTTACCATGCAAGTTTGGAAGCTCCATGTTGCCTCTGTAAAATTCCGCCATTAGAGGTGTTAAGCTCCAACTCGAGCTTGGCTCCCCGCCGTCGCCGCCGTGCCCTGTCGCCGGGCATGGGTCTAGGAACTTTCAGTGAGAGTTTTGGGGAAGGTCTGTGCTAATGGTTTGGGCCCAGAACCTCTTGTTGAATGATCACGATTTTCAATGCAAAGAGCATCACCTTCTCCCCGAGCTCCGGCCAGCCGAGAGCTTTTGGACTGCTCCAAGATGGGGGGAAAGGTTCCAAATGCTAAGTAGAATCTGATGCTCCAAGAAATTTGGCCCCAGGTGCAGTAATTGTAGAGAACCCAAGCTCGATTTTTGTTATATTGTATGTATACAAATATTGCACACCACCTGTTTGTGAAAATGCCACAATGAACTTTGAAACTGAATTTGACAAAATAGTAAATATGAAAGTTGCTTGGAATTGTCCCCTGAGCTTGATGCCCACTTCAGATCAATCTTGATCTGTGTGGACAAGTGGTTGGTGCATTGTGAACTTGTTAGAGATCAAGGCTTTGGATCTCTTTGATCCAGCAGTTTCTGGGCTGCCCAAAGGTGAGCCCTGGTATCCTGGCACTGTCCAGAGCCACTTTGATATACAAAGTTTTATTAAATGATGATTAGATTAAAAGTTGTAGTTAAACCAACCTCCAAATGTAATTATGACCCAAACACTGTTCTAGGATGTTTGCGAAGCCGCGACAGTGAGTTCTTGACTAATTTGGGGTCACTGGACGCGATGCTCGTGTTAAAAACTGATTTTGAAGTCCCGGAGAAACAAAAATGCAAAATGGCTATGTAGAGGTTTTTTAAATTGATCTGGGTTTTAAGTTGTGGTTAGTGAGTTCGAGGTTGATTATTATGTTTGATCCAGGTTGGCTCGATTTGTCTCTGGTCCTCGAGCATACAGTGGATTACAGTTTAGTCGCCGCTATTTGTCAGGTGGGTTATCTTCGGTCCGGGTTTTATCAGTTCGGCCCTCTGGGGTGCGATACTGGTTGGACTCCTGTTCTTGGTAACTTAGTTTATTTTGAGCCTGTCTACCTTTGGTTGCAATATATATTACTGTTAGTTGCTCTGACTAATTGGCCATTTCGTAGTTGCACTCCTATGCTTGATTATTATATCAGTCTATTAATGCTTGAGCGTGCCTTTCCATTGATTCAGTGATTTGCTACCTTATGCCTGCTTTATACCTGCTTACTTGTTGTTCGCCCGTTATGTTGCTAAATACATGATCTTTTAAAATAAATGTTTTTTACCAAGCCTTGTAGGGTAGCCTGAGTATGTTTTTGTTTGATAGGACGAGGGTAACGCTCTACGAGGGTTGGGACCCAAAAACCTATTGTTTTCAAAGGTTTTCTTAAAAACATGTGTTTAGTTGCATAAGGGGTTAGTCTGTCTGATTGGGTGAGATGTTGAGCCATGCCTGTTATCAGTTCTATTCTGCCTTACATGATTATTCTTAGTGCCTCTGGTATTTATATCTTATCTTGGAACATTTCCATGGTTGATGAGTAAGCCTGTTTGTCCTGTCGATCAAATGATACACTGCTGAGCACATAGATTTGTTTAACTGATATTTTTACCGAGCTTCGCAGGGTCGCCGGAGTCTGTTCTTGTTTGATAGGACAAAGGCAATTGCTCTACGAGGTTTGGAAACCCAAGCTTCGTAGTGTCGCCTGAGTCTGTTCTTGTTTGATAGGACGAGGGCAACGCTCTTCGAGGTTTGGACTTTTCAAAATAGTTTTCTTAAAAATATGTGTTTAAGTTTTGTATCATTTGGTTGGTTTGTGTGGTTGAGATGAGTTTATCTGTGAGCTTCTGTGGAGAGAGATTTGCCTTGATCTTGCGTATGAGTTGAGATTTATTGTTTAGTTGCTGAGTGTTCCTGCATGAGTATTGAGAATCAGTTGATCTTGTCATTGCATCCCAGTGGGGATTTCTCGGCTTGTTGCCGATTACCCGGTCAGTGGACCGAGAGCTTGAGCATTTGCATTATGATCGCCCGCACCGTTGTTCTTCACATACACTAGCGGGCTGATCCCCCGTAGCGGTGTACTTTACCGGTAAAGTGGTTAGCTGTGGCAACCCGTGACCCTTGTGAAGGGAATGTCAACCAGGTGGTGCCAAGTGGGCAGCCTTGCCTGAGGTCTTGTGAAGGCCAATATGGTAGCTTGTGATTGGGTCTTTGTGTTTTCATTTATTTGATGCATGTGTTGTTAAGTTACTTTAACATACTTCCTTGATTCTTTGATCTGGCTTCTAGCTATCTACCTGTATATGATTCTTTGTGATGCCTTTGATTATAGTTTCATTGTTATCTTGCTGATTGTCCTACTCCTTGATGCGTTGATTATCCTGATACATGTTTGTCCTATTTTAAATTCTGCTAAAAGTATCTCCTAAGCTTGTACCCAGATTATAAGTTTTGCTTTCTTTACAGCACCAGTTATATATCTGCATATCCTAACTGTGATTATATATCTGTTGATGTTCATGATTGCCTATCTGATTATTCTAACCCCTGATTATTACTATCCTCTAGTATTGTATACCAGTAGGTACGATCTGCTATTTCTCGGCTCGTCGTGCCCACTGGGATACACTCCGGTGTATCTCACACCCTCGGGTGACTATTTTTCAGGCCGAGCGGGTGCTGGGATGTCGGGACGTGTTGGTGAGATTCCGTGATAGAGGTTGACCCTGGACAGCCGTGTATTTTAGAAATAGTTAATTCATGTTGTATTCAGATGTATTTAATGTAAAGTTATGATAAAGATATTTGTATTATTATTTGTAGTACGTAGTTAGTACTCTGATGATTGTTGCCAAGATAGCCGTGCATATATAGAAAAGGCTCAATTCTATAGGGGATTGGGACTCATCTATATATGTGGCGGTCTGTCATTGCCCTGGCTGTTTTTACAACTCTGATTTAAAAAAAAAAAAATAAATAAAAATTATACACTGGTTTTTAAACTCGGGGCGTGACAGATTAGATGGTATCAGAGAAATAGGAATACGATGTCTAGGTTTGGCTAGGAACGAACCCTAGGATGACTTGTGGTCACGAGAGAGCGCTGGGTTTCGGAATAGTGGTTTGGAACTTAGATGTGTTTCGTATTCGGGTTTTGAGAATCGTTGTTAGTGATGAGTAGTCGCGGTCATGGTTTCGACCGTGGGATTGATGTTTCAGTGGAGCCAGAGGGCTCAGATCCGTACTTGTGGTTCAAAGATTGACCCCGTAATGGTAGTGACATTTGGTAAAGGTTATATTATCGACATAGAGACTGTGTAGGAAGGTATGTGATGTACCTTCAGATGTGAGTGATGTCCCCAACTAGTTGTTGGCGACAGATCTATGGTATTTCGCTTTTCTTTTGGTAAGCACGTTGGGCGGCCGACAACGTACTTCCGAAAGAACCGAGAAATACTCCGCCCTGTAAAGGGGAATATTCAGATTGGGTCTAAATGAGTAATCTGAGAGTTGTCAATATTTTGTGACTGATTGTCACTACTGTGAACCTGTTAGAGGCGTAATAGTGGATTAGTTAAGTTTAAGTTTCGGGGATGAAACTTCTTAAAGTGGTGAGTGATGTAGTAACCATGATTTTAAAATCCAGAATTCAGGTTTAAATAATTTCCAAAATTATTTAAATAGCAAAAATTGGTAGATAGTAGTGCAACAGCGGCCCTAAAATATCAACTTTTGATTGGGGTTTGATCTGGAAAATCCGAGATCACCATTGCGATCGTCTCGTCGAAACATAGAAGTTTCATATTCATATGTTTTCGATCCGACGGTCGGATCTTCCAGAAATCAGAAAAGAAGCGGGCAGGCCCCACAACTTAAGTGAATAGTAAACACTATAATTTAATTCCCCTTAGAACACTAAAGGCCGATTCACTGTTTTAGAATATGAACATAGGAGTATTAGTAATGGATCCTAGCTAATTTCGACGTTCTGAACGCGATGGCACTGACGGATTTCGCGTTTGGCGACCAGGGTGCATCGATGTGCGTGCAAAGCGCCACTTTTCGACAAACTTTATGGCCCGAGATTTTACTCAAGCGTCAAACAAACCAAACAAATACGCTACTTGACAGGTCTCGACGAGCCGGACGTCGTGGCGAAGTCCGTTTCGCAAAATGACGAGCGGATTTCCTTGAATTTCGTGAAATGTACCAAAAAGAGATAATTTTGCTAAAATGTATACATTTTATGTGTCAAAGACTTAGGGGTTTAAACCACAGGGTCCTAGGTGCATTTTGTACCTACAGTTGAGAGCTCGGATGAAAAGGGTTAGGTGTAAACCAGGTTTGAAGACATTTTTGCAAGAATCTTGCATTAATGGGGTTTTGGACTCTTGGTCTCCTTTGGGTTCAAATTCGAGGAGTCATGTTAGGAAGCAAAGTATCCAACCACTCCTCTGCAACTCCCAGTAAGAAGCCCGAAGTGTAGGGAGGTTGAAGTTAGGTGTGAACCGGGTTCAAGTGGGTTTTTGCAAAGGAATATTTGCATTTAAGTTGAAGCGGCTGTTGGTCTTCTTATAAGCATTCACGAGGAGTCAAGTAGGGATTCCAGGCATCACCTAGGTCCCCTGCCATCTCCAGACCAAGCCCCTAGTGTAGAGAAGCCAAAAGAACACACCCCTTAGAGAGAGAAAATCCGAGAGAGAGAGAGGAAGAAGAAGCTTGGAACCAACCTTTTCCAAGTTGGAGCTAGAGTGCTCTGAAGTTGTCCTTGGTGTCTGGGGACCTCCTGGGTTGTTGCTGTGGCCGTGCAAAGGAGAGGAAGAGAGATCCGGCTTCCTCCATCTTCTTCGAATCTCTGCCAAGGTAAGGATCTTAAACCACAGTTTGTTTGGACCCGGGACCCCTATTAGTAGGTTTTATAATTGGCTAGGATGCTCCCTGCAAGACCTGAGCTCCCCATGCACATGGCATGGCCGGCGGGAGCAAGGTGTTGGCCGAAAACCTAGCCGAGCTCCGCCGCATCATAACTTTGCAACCAATGGATAAAAATGGAATCTAAAATGATGGGTGTGGACTGTCGGACCTGTTGGTCATTTCCGCAAAGTTTCAACAAATAAGGTTAAGTATTGAGAGAGAAAAACGAAGCCCTAGTTTTGGAATTTTAGCACTTTGGCCGAGAATGCAACTCCGGCAACGGCGAGCTTCCCCAGCGCCGGCCACCTACCCAGAACACGTTCTGGGACCTAGAGGAGTGCCCCCATGCATTTGCATGGCACCCATGCGGCACCAAATTGGTGCGTCCATGGATGACTCGAAAATGGGTTCAAACTCAGCCGCCGGCGTTCCGGCCATCTCCGGCCGGGGTGGGAAGGTCGGGAAGCTTCGTGTAGGCCCAAGGAACTTACCATGCAAGTTTGGAAGCTCCATGTTGCCTCTGTAAAATTCCGCCATTAGAGGTGTTAAGCTCCAACTCGAGCTTGGCTCCCCGCCGTCGCCGCCGTGCCCTGTCGCCGGGCATGGGTCTAGGAACTTTCAGTGAGAGTTTTGGGGAAGGTCTGTGCTAATGGTTTGGGCCCAGAACCTCTTGTTGAATGATCACGATTTTCAATGCAAAGAGCATCACCTTCTCCCCGAGCTCCGGCCAGCCGAGAGCTTTTGGACTGCTCCAAGATCGGGGGAAAGGTTCCAAATGCTAAGTAGAATCTGATGCTCCAAGAAATTTGGCCCCAGGTGCAGTAATTGTAGAGAACCCAAGCTCGATTTTTGTTATATTGTATGTATACAAATATTGCACACCACCTGTTTGTGAAAATGCCACAATGAACTTTGAAACTGAATTTGACAAAATAGTAAATATGAAAGTTGCTTGGAATTGTCCCCTGAGCTTGATGCCCACTTCAGATCAATCTTGATCTGTGTGGACAAGTGGTTGGTGCATTGTGAACTTGTTAGAGATCAAGGCTTTGGATCTCTTTGATCCAGCAGTTTCTGGGCTGCCCAAAGGTGAGCCCTGGTATCCTGGCACTGTCCAGAGCCACTTTGATATACAAAGTTTTATTAAATGATGATTAGATTAAAAGTTGTAGTTAAACCAACCTCCAAATGTAATTATGACCCAAACACTGTTCTAGGATGTTTGCGAAGCCGCGACAGTGAGTTCTTGACTAATTTGGGGTCACTGGACGCGATGCTCGTGTTAAAAACTGATTTTGAAGTCCCGGAGAAACAAAAATGCAAAATGGCTATGTAGAGGTTTTTTAAATTGATCTGGGTTTTAAGTTGTGGTTAGTGAGTTCGAGGTTGATTATTATGTTTGATCCAGGTTGGCTCGATTTGTCTCTGGTCCTCGAGCATACAGTGGATTACAGTTTAGTCGCCGCTATTTGTCAGGTGGGTTATCTTCGGTCCGGGTTTTATCAGTTCGGCCCTCTGGGGTGCGATACTGGTTGGACTCCTGTTCTTGGTAACTTAGTTTATTTTGAGCCTGTCTACCTTTGGTTGCAATATATATTACTGTTAGTTGCTCTGACTAATTGGCCATTTCGTAGTTGCACTCCTATGCTTGATTATTATATCAGTCTATTAATGCTTGAGCGTGCCTTTCCATTGATTCAGTGATTTGCTACCTTATGCCTGCTTTATACCTGCTTACTTGTTGTTCGCCCGTTATGTTGCTAAATACATGATCTTTTAAAATAAATGTTTTTTACCAAGCCTTGTAGGGTAGCCTGAGTATGTTTTTGTTTGATAGGACGAGGGTAACGCTCTACGAGGGTTGGGACCCAAAAACCTATTGTTTTCAAAGGTTTTCTTAAAAACATGTGTTTAGTTGCATAAGGGGTTAGTCTGTCTGATTGGGTGAGATGTTGAGCCATGCCTGTTATCAGTTCTATTCTGCCTTACATGATTATTCTTAGTGCCTCTGGTATTTATATCTTATCTTGGAACATTTCCATGGTTGATGAGTAAGCCTGTTTGTCCTGTCGATCAAATGATACACTGCTGAGCACATAGATTTGTTTAACTGATGTTTTTACCGAGCTTCGCAGGGTCGCCGGAGTCTGTTCTTGTTTGATAGGACAAAGGCAATTGCTCTACGAGGTTTGGAAACCCAAGCTTCGTAGTGTCGCCTGAGTCTGTTCTTGTTTGATAGGACGAGGGCAACGCTCTTCGAGGTTTGGACTTTTCAAAATAGTTTTCTTAAAAATATGTGTTTAAGTTTTGTATCATTTGGTTGGTTTGTGTGGTTGAGATGAGTTTATCTGTGAGCTTCTGTGGAGAGAGATTTGCCTTGATCTTGCGTATGAGTTGAGATTTATTGTTTAGTTGCTGAGTGTTCCTGCATGAGTATTGAGAATCAGTTGATCTTGTCATTGCATCCCAGTGGGGATTTCTCGGCTTGTTGCCGATTACCCGGTCAGTGGACCGAGAGCTTGAGCATTTGCATTATGATCGCCCGCACCGTTGTTCTTCACATACACTAGCGGGCTGATCCCCCGTAGCGGTGTACTTTACCGGTAAAGTGGTTAGCTGTGGCAACCCGTGACCCTTGTGAAGGGAATGTCAACCAGGTGGTGCCAAGTGGGCAGCCTTGCCTGAGGTCTTGTGAAGGCCAATATGGTAGCTTGTGATTGGGTCTTTGTGTTTTCATTTATTTGATGCATGTGTTGTTAAGTTACTTTAACATACTTCCTTGATTCTTTGATCTGGCTTCTAGCTATCTACCTGTATATGATTCTTTGTGATGCCTTTGATTATAGTTTCATTGTTATCTTGCTGATTGTCCTACTCCTTGATGCGTTGATTATCCTGATACATGTTTGTCCTATTTTAAATTCTGCTAAAAGTATCTCCTAAGCTTGTACCCAGATTATAAGTTTTGCTTTCTTTACAGCACCAGTTATATATCTGCATATCCTAACTGTGATTATATATCTGTTGATGTTCATGATTGCCTATCTGATTATTCTAACCCCTGATTATTACTATCCTCTAGTATTGTATACCAGTAGGTACGATCTGCTATTTCTCGGCTCGTCGTGCCCACTGGGATACACTCCGGTGTATCTCACACCCTCGGGTGACTGTTTTTCAGGCCGAGCGGGTGCTGGGATGTCGGGACGTGTTGGTGAGATTCCGTGATAGAGGTTGACCCTGGACAGCCGTGTATTTTAGAAATAGTTAATTCATGTTGTATTCAGATGTATTTAATGTAAAGTTATGATAAAGATATTTGTATTATTATTTGTAGTACGTAGTTAGTACTCTGATGATTGTTGCCAAGATAGCCGTGCATATATAGAAAAGGCTCAATTCCATAGGGGATTGGGACTCTTCTATATATGTGGCGGTCTGTCATTGCCCTGGCTTTTTTTGCAACTCTGATTTAAAAAAAAAAAAAAAAAAAAATTTATACACTGGTTTTTAAACTCGGGGCGTGACAATCACAGTTGGTATCAGAGCCATTCACCAACCGAAAATGTGAGATGAGTCTCAGCTGAGTCAGGGTTATTTAGTGGGTAGAGCGAGGCTCCCTGGCGAATGACAATTGTGGGTGGAGTACAACTCCCCACAAGGTCGGCTAAGGCTAGCGAGACGAGTCTCACATCGCTTGGTGCTTGTGAGTGTGTTGAGCTTGACGTGGATATCAGGGCTTAAAGGGGGGAGGAATGTGACACCCCCGGAATTTGGATTAGTCCTATATATAAAAGATATAATAGGACTAAATCTCTTAATCCGGCTATAGCATTTTAGGTGGTAGCAAGACCCAAGAGGTTAAGAGAGTTAAGCGTGCTAGAGCTAGAGTAGTTCTAGGATGAGTGACCCCCTGGGAAGGCGGGGCGTCACATCATCCTCCTTGGATTCTGACGATGATCTATCTATGGAGGACTTTGAGAATCAACTCGCAGGGGAAACTCAAGCAAATCTTCATCCTTCCCAAAGTTCAGGAAAGGCAAAGGTGATTCTACGTCAAAATCAAGAAAGCAAGAAGATTCCTCAAAGGAGAAGAAGAACGCTGAAGGGCAGATCCAGGTTTTCAAGTGCAAAGGCTTTGACCACATTGCAACGGAATGTCCCAGCAAGAATCCACCAAAGAAGATGGCAATGCAAGCCATCACTTGGGATGACTCTTCTTCTTCAGACGAATCATCTTCTAGTGATGAGGATACTAATGCCACCGCATTCTTCGCATCCACGACTTCACCTTTCGTGTGTTTTTCTTCGATTGCATCTAGTTCATTGTCCATCTCCTCCTTGAATGAAAAAACTGTATCGGATGATGAACCAAGTGATTCCGAAAGTGAAGATTTTGCTTTCGCCTACCATAAATTGCTACGGGATTCAAAGAAATTGGCGAAGCATAATAAAAACTTGAGGAGAAGGTTGTTGGAACTCGAAGAACAATCTAAAAGAGCAACTTCTCTCTCAAGGACTCTTGAAGTGGAAAGGGACAATTTGATCAAGATAAACACTTCCCTTCAAGAGAAGAATGAGCATTTCGAGAAGGAACATATAAAGTTGGTAGATAAAGCTAATTACTTCTTGATGCTCTATTCCGAGGCTCGGCAAGAAAAATTTGTTACGGAATTTGAGTTGGCGTAGTTTCGTAAAAGTCTCAAGTCTTGAAGATTGAAGGTGAAGAAAGTTGGATCATTTAACTCAATCTCAAGAAAGAAGAATTCAAAAGGATCAGGTATGTTTAACTAAAGATTTTGTGTGATCTGAATACTTCTTGTAGTGTAGAAACACTTGGAAGAATCTTTCATTGCATAAAAATCAAAAACTGGACTTGGGACATGTTCAGGATCCGGATCAGGTTGTTCGATCCGGATCCCGAAGGTGGTTCGTTCATACACCAGTTCAATCCGGATCGTAGACTCTCTTGATCCGGATCCCGAACACTGAGTTTACCATCTTCCTTGAATGATCCGGATCAGGCTTCGCAATCCGGATCCCGAACGTTGATGTTTGGTGAACTGTATGAACGATCCGGATCAAGCACTTCGATCCGAATCCCGAACCTTCGTTTTTCTGGAATTGCCTGACTCGTTACGACGATCCGGATCACAGCTAATCCGATCCGGATCGCCGTCCGTAAAATTTCCAGAAATGTTAGGTTTTTGATTCTTATCTCCTTCCTAGGGTTTCTAACCTATAAATAGACCCTATGACTCTTTTTCTAGGGTTAATCTACATAGCCGTCATTTTCCTATATCATCTTATACGGCTCTAGATCCACATATAGAGAAGAAAGGAAATCATTAGAGAATACTCTATGTTTCTTCATCTATATTGATTAGTTTGATTCTAGGTTTTCATACTCACATCTTGAGTTGAATCAAACTAATGAATACTTAGAAGGTATTTCCGATCTATCTTTGATCTAAGTATTCGGCGGATCATCACCACCAAAAACAACGATTTACCCCAAAAATCGGCGCGTGGATTCGCGCGTCCTTGTGGATTCAAGGTTCAACCGCTCTCGTGGATTCGGAGCGAGGCACATTCGTGGATTCGAAGGGTGCTATTAGGTGAAGACCGTGGATTCGGTCGGACGTCGTGGATTCGACGTTGGACGCCGTGGATTCGGCGTTGGGCGCAGATCGTGGATTCGAGAAGCGTCGCGGAGCGAGCGGAGAAGATCCTCTAGGAGCGTATGGAAAAGGTTGAGTCGTAAGTGTGTACGGTAAATCACCTTGTACATGTTTTAATTCTAGTGGATTTCTGCCGTGTTATCGGTCCCGTGGTTTTTTACTCCGGTGATGGAGTTTTCCACGTAAAAATCTTGCGAGTTATTTTTTATTTCCGCATTGGGTTTTTATCGCAACGATTTTTGAGTGTTTATACGTTTACACCTATTCACCCCCCTCTAGGTGTTTTTTCCCCTATTTAGATCCTTATTACATATAACCCAACAAGTGGTATCAGAGCGGGAATAGGGTTGTAAACAATGGTTGAAGGTGGAAACATCAACCGACCCCCGTTCTTCGATGGAACAAATTATGCGTGCTGGAAAGTGCGGATGAAAGCCTTTTTAGTTTCCATCGACGAACGGGTGTGGCAATCAATTGAATTAGGATGGTCTAATCCAACTGAATTTATTGGTGATGTCCACACCTTAAAACCTAGGTCGAAATGGACCAAGGAAGAGTTAGACTCATCTTCTTACAATGGCAAGGGAATTAATGCTATTTTTAATGCCTTATCTCAAACTGAGTTCTCTCGCGTCTCAGCATGTGAGACTGCGAAAGAAATCTGGGATGTTCTTCAGGTTACACATGAGGGAACTAACCTCGTGAAGATTCAGAAACTGCAAATGCTTACGAGCAAGTTTGACTCTATCTTGATGGCAGAAAATGAATCTTTCACGGACTACTATACACGATTGCAAGACATCGTAAACTCATGTGCTAACCTGGGAGAGAAGATTCCAGAATTTAAGATTGTAAGAAAGATCTTAAGAACTCTTCCTGAACGATTTCGCCCAAAGGTTACTGCCATTGAAACTATTAAACACCCGGACGAAATACGTGTAGAAGAATTAGTTGGTGCATTACAAACTTATGAAATGACATTTACTACTAACAATTCTTCTGGAAAAGCATCCTCTTCTAAGTCTTCAGGTTATGCGTTGAAAACAACTAAGGAAGAAGACGCGGATACATCCTCCTCAGACGATGACGAGAACCTTTCAATGGAGGAATTTGAGAAGCAGCTCGCTCTCTTGACAAGGAAGTTTCGCCGCAACTTTCGAAGGGGTAATTCAAGTAAATCTCCATCCTTCGGAAAGTCGAACAACGGCAAGGGTACTTCAAGTTACAAGTCAAGAAAGCAAGAGAACTTCTCAAAGGATAAGAAAAGTTCAGAGGGACAACTACAATGCTTCAAATGTCGAGGCTACGGCCACATTGCAACGGAGTGTCCCAACAAGTATCCGGCAAAGAAGAAGGCGATGCAAGTCGTCACTTGGGATGACAACTCAACGTCAAATGAGTCGTCTTCGAGTGATGAAGAAAAGAGCTCCACGGCATTCCACGCGTCCATATCTTCACCCTTCATGTGCTTTATGGCAAGTACATCCGAGTCGTTGTCCAACTCCACTGTTGAAAAGATTGCAACGGACAATGAATCGGATGATTCGGAAGGTGAAGATTTTGCTTTAGCCTATCACAGACCTTTACGGGATTCAAAGAAACCGGCTAAGCAAAACAAGGGGTTAAGAGGGAGATTGCAGGATCTCGAAGAAGAAGTAAAAAGGGTAACTTCTCTCTCGACCGATCTTGAAGTGGAAAGGGATAATTTGATAAGAGCAAATGTTTCCCTTCAAGAGTCCAATGAGCAACTCGAGAAGAATTATATAGATATGGTGAACAAAGCGAACTACTTCTTGAAGCTCTACGGCGAGGCCCGACGGGAAAAATTGGAAATGACAGAGACCATTTGCCAACTCAAGGATGACTTACAGCAATTTTCTTCTGGAAGGAGTAAGTTGGATAAACTTCTTGGTCTTGGTCAAACAAACAAGTTCGGCCTCGGATACACTCAAACTGGAAACAGTCCAAGTTCGAGTGGGACAGTCTTTGTGCCTCAGTCGGTATCTCCTCCTCCGACACCGGAATTCATGACAACCAACGACAACAAGCCTACTTCATCCTCTTCAGAATCGTCAAGCACAAAGGTATGTTTTCGTTGCAATTTTGCAGGGCACCTTGAAAGAAATTGCAAGATTGGAGCTCAAAGATCAAATCAACCACATCTTGCAACTGCTACCAACAAGTTCACCCCCCGGAATTCAAAGAAGGATTTTTCAAAAGAAAAGAACGTTGGTAGTACTCCAAACAAGACGTTGACAAAAGAAAAAGATCAATCAGACAAAACATCTTCATCAAGGAAAATTTCTCAACCATTGCCGACATACTCCAAAACTCAAAAGGTTTGGGTATGCAAAGGTGAAATCCCTCCTTGTCTTTAATCGTTCTACGATTAAATGTTGTGTACTTTATGTAGACTATTTTTTTTCCTTTCTTTTGGCCGACCCGTCAACCATCTTTGGGAGGTAAATGGTATATTTTTTTATTGGTTGATGATTTCTCTCGATTTTCTTGGGTAGCATTTTTTAAAAGAGAAAGCTGATACTTTTGATTCTTTTCACGAGATCTGCCTTCGTATTATGATTGAAAAGAATGAAAAGATCATTCGTGTTAGAAGTGATAGAGGTGGAGAATTCATTAATTCAAAATTCATTGACTTTTGTACTTCAAACGGTATTAAGCATGAATTCTCTGCACCCTATACACCTCAACAGAATGGTGTTGTCGAGCGCAAGAACAGGGTTGTTCAAGAGATGGCGCGTGTGATGCTTCACAGCCGGAATTTACCGCTACATTTTTGGGCTGAAGCTGTGAACACCGCTGTCTATGTCATTAATCGAGTGTTCTTGCGCCCGGGAACGTTAAATACACCATATGAACTATGGTGTGGTAGAAAATCCAACATCAAATATTTTCGCATCTTCGGGAGTCGGTGTTACATTTTACGTGACCGTGAAAACCTTGGAAAGTTTGACTCACGAAGTGACGAAGGGATTTTCTTGGGGTATTCTACTAATAGTAGAGCATATCGAGTATTTAACTTGGAATCTAAGACGATCGTAGAATCCATAAATGTTAAAGTAGATGAAGCTTTTCACTTTGCATCTGAAAAATCTACCCTCGATATCTCTCTAGATGATGATACTCCTGCTGTTGCATCTTCTCATAATAATACTTCCAATATTAATGATGCATCTAATGGTTCTTCAAGTTTATCTAATGTGCAGGAATCATCTCATATATCTCCGAGTACTCCGTTTCAACAAATGCTACGAATCTCCAAGGATCATCCGGAATCGAATATTATTGGAGATCCACAAGAAGGAGTTAGAACTCGGAGGCAGTTGGTTTGTGGATTAGCTTGCTACGTATCTTTAATCGAACCAAAGAACATAGATGAAGCTCTTCAGGATGACTACTGGATTAAAGCAATGCAGGAAGAGCTCCATCAATTTGAGCGAAACAAAGTCTGGGAATTAATGAAGCCTCCACAGCAACACAATGTGATAGGTACCTAATGGATCTTCAAGAACAAGAAAAATGAGGATGGTACTATCATCAGGAACAAGGCATGATTAGTTGCTCAAGGCTACTCTCAAGTAGAAGGTATAGACTTTGACGAAACATTCGCCCCTGTAGCTAGACTCGAGTCCATTCGTATACTGTTTGCTATTGCTTGTCATTTTAAAATCAAATTATTTCAAATGGACGTTAAGAGCGCATTTCTAAATGGGTTTTTAAATGAGGAAGTTTATGTGGCTCAACCGAAAGGTTTTGTAGACCATAAACAACCTAACCATGTTTTTCGTTTGAAAAAGGCTCTTTACGGTCTGAAACAAGCACCGCGAGCATGGTACGAAAGGTTGACAAAGCACCTTTTGGAGAAGGGCTACACTCGAGGGGGAGCTGATAGGACTCTCTTTGTGAAGCATTATCAAAACAATTTCATTGTAGCACAAATCTATGTCGATGACATTGTATTTGGCGCAATAAGAGATAATGATGCTTCTAAATTCGCGGAGACCATGGAAAGCGAATTTGAGATGTCCATGATGGGCGAATTGACTTATTTCCTTGGATTGCAAATTAAACAAAATGATGAAGGTATTCACTTGAGTCAATCCAAGTATGCAATGGAGTTGGTTAAAAAGTTTGATCTTGAAAATTCGAAGGGTTTTCCGACTCCAATGGGAACTAGCCACAAGGGACTTGGAAGTGAATCACAAAGTGAGAATGTAGACGAGAAACTGTATCGAAGTATGATTGGAAGTCTACTTTACCTCACGGCTAGTCGCCCGGATATATCTTTTGGTGTTGGGATCTGCGCGAGATATCAATCTGCACCAAAGGAGGTTCACCTGAAAGCGGTGAAAAGGATCATCCGGTATATCAAAGGATCAATTAATTTCGGAATTTGGTATCCTATGGGAACAAGTTTGGATATTGTTGGATACTCAGATGCCGATTGGGCAGGATCAGTGGATGATCGGAAAAGCACGAGTGGTGCATGCTTCTATCTCGGCCATTGCCTTGTTGCATGGCACAGTAAAAAGCAGAATTGCATAGCACTCTCGACTGCCGAAGCGGAATACATTTCAGCTGGAAGTTGCTCAACTCAACTCATTTGGATGAAAAGCGTATTGAGCGACTTCCGGATTTCAGCATCTTCGGTAACAATTCTTTGTGACAACACAAGTGCAATCAACATTTCTAAAAACCCTGTATTGCACTCTAGAACAAAACATATTGAACTTAGATATCATTTTCTTAGAGAGCTAGTTGAATCAAATACTCTTCAACTTTCATATATTTCAACTGAGGATCAATTAGCTGACATTCTAACAAAACCTTTGGATCAAAAACGTTTTATTCATTTGCGAAAAGCAATTGGAATGCTTTCCTTGAAATAAACTTCTTTTTGAAACCTTTGCTTAGGATAGGTTTTGTCTTTGTTTTGTTTTGTTCATTATCTATGTCTGTACATAGGACATTAATTGAGCATAGATCATAATTGACTTTAATTGCATCTTTTCGCACATTTAGAAATTTATTATGCTTTCGCCATCATAATATTTCACTGTTGCAATGATCATTTATGTTAATTAAATCATCTTATGAGTGATCAAAGTCAATTTCTCTCTCTCAATGATCTCTTGGTATAGTCATTATCTTATTTGACTGTTTAGTCGAGTATGAAATCGAGATCAATTTTTGGTTGAATACTTTATATCTTAAATAATTGATAGCCAATTGAGGGGGAGTCAAAGAAATGTAAAATGCTCAAAAGATGTGGAAAGAGTTACATCCCAATGAGGAGTGTGAAAACTACCACCACATGGAGGAAAGAGCTACCACCTCGGTCGTCCGAGTATTGTGTGCAGCTACCACATGTATACCAAGCATGGTTGTTCAAATTTTGATTAAGTAAAATGCATGTTGAAATACTTGACTCCGTCAAATTTCAAGGTTGGTATAAGGTGGGTTTTTTAAAGAAAGATGCTCAAAGAGCCACTCTCTTCAACAGATTGTCTAGATACATTATCTACTATATTTGGGATTTCAAACATCTATTGATCTTTGTATTTCATTTTCTTTACTGAATTGATGATTTGATAAAGGCATTACTCATAAGATCAAGTTAGATGTAATTGAAGGTGTTCAACTTTAAGGGATTTAATTTTTGTAAATTCTCGTTTCATTTTTGGATATTATTGATAGATTTGGCATAATCTAATTCTTGTTGTATGAAACGATGATTTCTGTTTAAAGTTGATACACATTTGTGCTTACAATCTTTTTCTGGTTTTTCTTGAATTTCTCTGAAATTTTCTAAAGAAAAAGTTGGAGCCGATCCGGATCGGGAAAGATGATCCGGATCCCGAACGCAGGTATTCTTCTGCGGGCTGACGATCCGGATTGGACCTGCCGATCCGGATCCCGAACGCAGTTTCTCACTGCGGGTAGCCGATCCGGATCGCAATCATGAACTGATCCGGATCGCGGCTAGGGTTTTATAAAGAACAAAAGGGTTTTGATTTCTTTTACTCCAATCTTTTGTTCCAAAGTTTCCAGAGCCTCTCTCTCTAGATTTCATCCTTCCTGGAAGCTTTCAAACTCAAGTTCTTCAACTCCAAGTAAGTTTTATTGATCAAAATCTCGGTTTTTCACCGTTTTTCTCTTTTCCTCCTCAAACGTGATGAATTTCTTGGATCAACTTTGTTTGTGGATGGTTTTTGATCAAATTTCTTTTGAAATAAGAACTCTGGGTAGATTAGTTTTGATTATATGCTAAGTATTCTCCTGATTAACGGAATTTTAGGCTTCGATTTCTAAAATTTCGGTTTTAGGGCATATAATGAGGATTTTCGAAAATCATGCAATTGATCTATTTTTAAAAGTCCTTTTGCAAAACTAATTTGATTCTTAGTCTCTCTACATGATTATGATTGTTTGGGTACAATTTTTCCAACTTTTTGAAAATTAATAATTTTTCATGTGTTCTTGAGTTGATCTTCACAGGATACATTTCTCACTAGCAATCAAAATGGTGATCACTTGGATTGTTTTCCTACTTGCTGCTATGGTACTTACGAGAGACACTGCCAAGAGGGCTAAAAAGGATGAAGTCAATTGGGATGAGTTATCAGATGATGAAACACATCCTGGAGAATCGCCACAGAAAACCTCTGTTGCATCGAAAGGGAAAGCCCATGCAGAGACATCAACGGAAAAGGCTCCGCTCACTGCTGCGGAAAAAGGAAAAGCACCAATGACCTCTTCATCCATTTTTCCAAAAAGAAAAAGACTTGCTCGACGACATGGACGAGCTCGAGGAATTGAAATAAATGAACCATGTCAAGAGAACCCAAGGAATATCTCTCAAATTGACACTGAATCAGAAGACGAAGAAGATTGGGACACATTTCTTGACGAAGTACAACAAGGTATTGATGAAGAAAATAAGGTTTACCTAAAGAAAAAGAAGCTACTGAAGTCTTCCTCAATACTTAAGCAACAAGCAAAGAAAAAGAATGTGCCAAGCAATCCACCCTTTTTGCCAAGACGATCTCCTCGGAATGAAGGTCAGACTGCTCCGTCAATCGTCACACAACGCTCTTCAACTTCCAGAAGAACTGACCAAAAGGGAAACCTAGAGTCTTCCATAAAACAAGAACAAGATAAAATGGCTCTAGAACTCAGAAAGATGTCCAAAGACATACATCAGATGAAGCAAGAGTGTACTACGATCTCGGGAATGCTTAAAGGAATTTTGAAAAAGTTGGGTTGCACGAGCTCTGAAGACTCCGCCTCGGTTGACTCAGATTCAGATGCCTGAATCGTCTGACTAACAATTCTCTTATGCAGGAACTTTAGATTTTTAATCCTTTCTTGTGCAGGTTTTCAGTTTTTAGGACTTACTCTTAGTTCTAGTCCTTAATTTTCGGAACATTTTTTTTAAAATTTTTAACTCTCCTTCAATTTTTGGTAATTTTGGCTTTGTTTGTGACAAAAAGGGGGAGAGAGTTTAGAGAGAACAATGAACAATGATGATGATGTGAAAATTTTGTATACATCAAGGTACAATGATGACTGAGAACTTGAACAATGCTGATGTGAAAATTTTTGTATACATCAAGGTAAGTATCACTTCAACCTCAACTTTGGTTTTTATCTTGTGATTTGTATGCATGTCTCTACTAACTATTCGACTAACTATTTGGGCATGTATTATGACTAACAAGTTGATGTTGCACTAACACTTTATGACATTTGGTTTTTGATTGCGTAGAAGATATGTTGGTTCTTGACTATGATTCTCTTACATATCTGAATTCTCAAATGTCATGATGATCAGATAAACTCTATCTCTGTACTAGGTTTTGAATGCTAAATATTCTTGAGGTATCTAACGATCTCTTTTTGTCAAGGATGATTTCTTTGTGCAGAGAGTACAGATGTCTAAGTCTAGAGTCTGTTTTAGGAGTTTATCTCATGTTTTTAAATTTTCGGATCTCCATTGTAAATTTTTGTTGTATGGTGATAGCAACAAAAATATCTTTTTGAATTTTCTTGAGTGGATCTGTGTTTTGTCACGAAACCGCCAAAGGGGGAGATTGTTACGGAATTTGAGTTGGCGTAGTTTCGTAAAAGTCTCAAGTCTTGAAGATTGAAGGTGAAGAAAGTTGGATCATTTAACTCAATCTCAAGAAAGAAGAATTCAAAAGGATCAGGTATGTTTAACTAAAGATTTTGTGTGATCCGAATACTTCTTGTAGTGTAGAAACACTTGGAAGAATCTTTCATTGCATAAAAATCAAAAACTGGACTTGGGACATGTTCAGGATCCGGATCAGGTTGTTCGATCCGGATCCCGAAGGTGGTTCGTTTATACACCAGTTCAATCCGGATCGTAGCCTCTCTTGATCCGGATCCCGAACACTGAGTTTACCATCTTCCTTGAACGATCCGGATCAGGCTTCGCAATCCGGATCCCGAACGTTGATGTTTGGTGAACTGTATGAACGATCCGGATCAAGCACTTCGATCCGGATCCCGAACCTTCGTTTTTCTGGAATTGCCTGACTCGTTACGACGATCCGGATCATAGCTAATCCGATCCGGATCGCCGTCCGTAAAATTTCCAGAAATGTTAGGTTTTTGATTCTTATGTCCTTCCTAGGGTTTCTAACCTATAAATAGACCCTATGACTCTTTTTCTAGGGTTAATCCACATAGCCGTCATTTTCCTATATCATCTTATACGGCTCTAGATCCACATATAGAGAAGAAAGGAAATCATTAGAGAATACTCTATGTTTCTTCATCTATATTGATTAGTTTAATTCTAGGTTTTCATACTCACATCTTGAGTTGAATCAAACTAATGAATACTTAGATGGTATTTCCGATCTATCTTTGATCTAAGTATTCGGCGGATCATCACCACCAAAAACAACGATTTACCCCAAAAATCGGCGCGTGGATTCGCGCGTCCTTGTGGATTCAAGGTTCAACCGCTCTCGTGGATTCGGAGCGAGGCACATTCGTGGATTCGAAGGGTGCTATTGGGTGAAGACCGTGGATTCGGTCGGACGTCGTGGATTCGACGTTGGACGCCGTGGATTCGGCGTTGGGCGCAGATCGTGGATTCGAGAAGCGTCGCGGAGCGAGCGGAGAAGATCCTCTAGGAGCGTATGGAAAAGGTTGAGTCGTAAGTGTGTACGGTAAATCACCTTGTACGTGTTTTAATTCTAGTGGATTTCTGCCGTGTTATCGGTCCCGTGGTTTTTTACTCCGGTGATGGAGTTTTCCACGTAAAAATCTTGCGAGTTATTTTTTATTTCCGCATTGGGTTTTTATCGCAACGATTTTTGAGTGTTTATACGTTTACACCTATTCACCCCCCTCTAGGTGTTTTTTCCCCTATTTAGATCCTTATTACATATAACCCAACAAAATTGGAGATGACGAAGACCATATTCCAACTTAAAGAAGATTTGAAGAAATTTTCATCAGGAAGGAGCAAGTTGGACAAATTGCTTGGTCTTCGTCAAACGAATCATTTGGGCCTCGGATACGGTAGAACTGGTGAGGATCCAAGTTTGAGCGATACGAAGTTTGTGCCTTAGTCGGTCTCACCTCCTCCGCCGACTGAAATCACCCTATCAATTGTTGAGAAACCTTCTACATCACAAGGGAATTCAAAGTTAAAAAAGGTATGTCACAATTGTGGAGAAAAAGGACACATAAGACCAAATTGCATGTATGGAGCCAAACGATCGAATCAAACACTACTTGCAATAACTACCATCAAGTACATCGACCGGAATTCAAGAAGAAATCAACCAAAGGTCAATTACAATGGTAGTACATCCCCCAAGACAAGATCGTCATGGAAATCAATGAAAAGTGATCAACTGAACAAGACGCTTTCACTAAGGAGCTCAACTTCACGATCATTACTGACGTATTCCAAAACTCGTAAGGTTTGTGTGAGGACCCGAAAATTCCCACATTTGGATTACTGTTGGATCTGTGACTTCTGGGGAACCAGGATGAGTGTTAGAGGTGTTTGCGCGCATTTTCGACCCAAGATTTGGACCCGGCATGAAAACGGATCAAGTTTGCTTTTCCGGGAATTTTTGAGAAATTTTAGAAGTGGAATTTGGCAAATCGGACATCGGATTTGGATTCAGCGCGCGAAAACGATCGAAACGGGCTATTTACTTGGATTTTTCGGGGCCCGGATGACCCAGCACGGATTTCGAGGTCTTGGGTACTGTTCCGGCAGCCGGAGAAGCGCCGGCGGCGGCGGCGGGCGGCGGAGCGCGGCGGAGCACGGCGGCACAGGCGCGCGGTCCACCGCGGGAGACGTGCACCGGGCGCGGGCCACGTGGCGCGCTCCGGTTGGCCGGCGCAGCAGGCGCGGTCCACGCAGTGGCGCGGGTGCACGGTGGACCAGGGGTGGACACGTGGCATCACGGGGTTGGGTGGTGTTGTGCGCGCGGTCTACGGTGTGGGGAGTGGGTACCTCGGGAAGCGTGCCCGACAGGCACGCGTGGGAGCACGTGGGGCGCGACGTGGGCGCGCTGACCCGCGCTTCCCGCTCGGGGGCGCCACGTGTCGGCACCCGCTTCGGCCGCGTGGCGCAGCGCGGTTGGCCCAAACAGCTGTTTGCTGTTTGGGAGGCTACGTGGCAGCCTGGGAGATTTCCGGGCGTGAACAGTAACGGGCTGGGCCCGTTACTGTAGCAGCCCGGAAGATTCGGGCGCTCGGTTTTGGGCCAAAATTCCAAAACTGTTGGATTTTCGGGCTGGGCCTATAAATAGGAACTTTGCTGGGACTTTTTGCCCCCTTTCCCGAGCTCCCCTACCCATGGCCCCTTTAGCAAAGTTGTAGATTTTTGTGTTGCGCATCTTCTGGCAGAGGCCCGGAATTTTTGGAAGCCGCGACGTCGACGACTTCGGCATCGGAGCGCAGTGTGACGATTTTCAGTTGGAGGCCCATTTCCGTCGCACTTCAGTCTGAAAGGTCTACTGAGCTACCCCGATAGTGTTTTTGGAGGATTCTTGTGGCATTGGATTCACGAGAGGTACATCTTCGCCTTTCGTGTTGATCATCTTGCTGGATTCAGAATTTATGACACGGTTTTCGAGGCATTTCTAGGCTGTTGTTTTCTGGTGGAGTTTTTGGACAGCGGCCCCTTCCCGGAATTTTATCTCCTCAACCGGACATCGGATGGAGATGAGCCTATATACTTTTTGGATCTACTCGTCGCGAGGATTATCATCGTATTTTTTTGGGATTTTTCTGAGGCTTGCCCGAAGGTATACTGTTTCCCCTTTTACTGTGCAGAGTTTTTCAGTTGTGTGGTTGTGAGTGTTTGCGCACCTGTACTGTGGAATTTGTAACTCGACCTACGGGGCTCGGATTTGGACGTGCAGGTACCCGTTTCGAAGGTCTCGACGCGATGATCGCAGTGATATTTTTATAGGAATTTTCAGGGCAATTTCTGCAGGTGAAAAATTAGCATCTTTGAGGCTGAATTTCAGGGTGTGTTTATTTGATTAATTTTTGGAATTAAGTGTAAATGTGAACCTTGTGTTGTACCCAGGAGAGTTGCGGGTATTGCTGGACCCATTAGAGTTGGAGTTTTGGACTTCCTGGTATTTTAAGCTGTGGGACTTGGATAGTCAGCTCTTCAGGTGGGTGGCCTTGTCTTCATGACCTATGGACTGTGCATTAATTCTATCTGTGTAGGGACTTGCATGTTGTAGATGTGTTCTGTATAGCATGCTAGATTATAGGAATTGATGTTCCTGATGTTGATAGATCATCATGTGTTTATTTCTTTCCCTACAAGCTGTTGATTATTGTTATCTTGGAATTTGACCTAGCACCCCTGTCATATGTATCATGTTCAGCCAGACTGTAGAAGACTCCTACTTGGGCTAGGTTTCTTTATTGTTCTAGACATTCCCGCATCACCTTATTACTAGTCGTTCTGGACTTAGCTTTTCCTCGCCCGAGTTGTGGGCCGAGAGGTCGGGTGGTTGTGGGATGCTTTTACACTCGTGTCGGGGGACCGAGTGGAGTTGATAGCAGTCTGTAGATCAGGTTTCTTTGGGAGAGTGACAGTGGGTCCCGGCTGTGGGGTATCTCTAGCCTGTGTGTTTGGCCTGTTGAGGCAGTTGTTCGCAGTGGATGCGATGTTCGGCCTGTTTGGCCTGTTGAGACAGTTGTTCGCAGTGGATGCGATGTTTGGCCTGTTTGGCCTGTTGAGGCAGTTGTTCGCAGTGGATGCGATGTTCGGCCTGTTTGGCCTGTTGAGGCAGTTGTTCGCAGTGGATGCGATGTTCGGCCTGTTTGGCCTGTTGAGGCAGTTGTTCGCAGTGGATGCGATGTTCGGCCTGTTTGGCCTGTTGAGGCAGTGGTTGTAGATCTGGGTTCCTAGGGAGCCGTCTGAGTGAGACAGTGTTTTGTTGGTTAGCCGATCTTGTTGATCGAGGATTTGGATCATAGCCTGCATGAGCCACATTTGAGACACTTGACAGAGATACTTGTTACTGAGATACTTTACTCGTGTGGGTCGCTCCCCTCGAGTGCCACTCCGGAGTAGGCGAGACCGGGTTGTTGTGCCGGCGTGAGACTGAGTTTTTCTATCGCGACTTGTCGTTGCATTTGTCCCTCTGGCTGTGCTGGTGTTGGCAGTCATGGACGTCCTACGTAAGTCCGCTCCTCCGGGACGTAACGGCAGTAGGTTGGCGCAGGTTTGACTGGACCCGAGGAGGCAGTCAGTTTAGATTGGGTGATCAGAGATGAGAGTTAGTTGTTGCACCATGTTATCATCTGTTCCACTCTTTGAGCATCTAGATAGAGGCATAGTAGCTGTAGAGTTACTTCTTACCAGCTTTTCCTTACAGCCATGCATTGGTTACTTTATGCCTCTAGTAGACTTAGTGGGCAGACCGTTGGGCTTGTTGGCGGCACCCACTGAGAACTACTTGGGACGTAGTTCTTACACCCGTCGTGGTGTATTTTCCCACAGGGACTTCTACTCCTGTTCCTGTTGCTCCTGTTGCTGCTTCTTCTGATCGAGGTGAGGGAGTCGCGAGCTAGATCCCTACCAGTCGTCGTCCAGAGAGTAGATGTACCCTTTTTTTTTTTAGAGTTCTTGTTAAGAGACTTATTAGTGAGGTATAGAGTTGTACTTTTCTTTCTGAGTTGAGTGACTTGTACTTTGGTGAGGACTTTGTATTAATCTATTTTATTTCTAGCAGTTTATTTTCAGCTCTGATATCTGGTTAGTTTAGTATCTATCTTTTGCAGGTTAGACGTTTCGTCTATACGGGGTTCGCCGTATGGGCGGCGGATCTGTTGGCGAGCCCGGGTCGCAGTTTCGACGCCGGGGCGTGACAGATTAGAGTGGTATCAGAGCCTAGGTTGTAGGTCATTGTTGACTTAGAAACCCTAGGCTTGTGGTTGGACATTAGGATGACTACGTGAGAGTCGTGACTGTTAGCGAGAGTCCTGATTGAGTTTCATATCTCTCCCAAGGGATGGGATGAGTGATTGGCATGTTTATTCTCCTAAGCGATTATGTTGGCTGCAGACAACATAATGCTATGGAATGGATGACATGTCTTAGACTTTCGCTGGATTGGGTTGTTTGGTTGTTGTGTCCTGATGTTTGTTATTGCGCAGTGGACTACGATGCCCCTGAGACGTCGTGTAGCGAAGAGGGCACATCCCGCATCTGACGAGTAACCCGAGCAGCGGGAGGCAGAGCTATCAGAGCAGAGCGAGACCCAGGAGTTATGGATCCAGATGGCACAGATGTCGGAGGCTGTCCGATGGCAGGATGAGGCCATAGAACGTTTGATGCGCTTGTTGGAGCAGAGAGCACAGCTAGTTGCAGTACCGCTTGAGTGTCCTCAAGTACTTTCTTTCTATGCGGTGGCATATTCAGTTGTACCAGTAGCACCGATGGAGCGAGCAGCCCCCTCCGTGCCGACGAGCAGTGCCGAGGCACCGAGGCAGGGTGGATATTGGATAGTCTTGATTTTCAGGCAGACTGAACGATGACCACTTTCATCGAGCGGATGAATTTGTGCCGCCCGGTTGGAGGGTGCCACAGCAGCGAATTGGGTTGTCACCGGCATGACTTCATTACAGCAGTCTGAGTTAGAGTGTTTTTGGTTTTCCTGTCTGGGCTGGAGGTAGAGGGTTACCACGTGCACTAGAGGTACATGTTCCTGTTGGTATTGTGCACTTGGGGAAGCCTTATAGATTATGTCTAGTGCTGTTGAGACTTGGAATTTTACCGGCAAAGGTGACGGTTGGGTTACAGCTCCACGACTCAGATGAGCACACGGGATGGACCAGTTGGTGCGGTATCGTGCAACGATTGATTGTGGATGGAGAACCGTGACCTTCCCGCGAGTTGGACGAGTAGATTTGGTTAATCTTCCTTGTCCCCAGCTTTGTGGAGTTCCTGAGGTTTTCCACGTCTCAGCTCAGAGGTGTTTTTCTTTTGGACCCCTCGCCCGTGATTGACTCGCTCCAGTTGAGATTTGTGGGTGTGGGAGTACGAGGGACGCCGTTGCGAATTCTGGCTCGTGTGATGAGAGAATTGCGCAACCGGGCCATGCCGTACTGATTATTGTTTTTGATGAGGAGTAATCACGGAGAGTGAGTAGTGCTTGGGAGCCGGAGACGGTGTTGATGGATGCTTACCTTTGGCTTGGAGACTCCCTGTTTGAGTTGTGTTAGTTTCGAGGACGAAACTTTCTTTTAGTGGGGGAGGATGTGAGGACCCGGAAATTCCCACATTTGGATTACTGTTGGATTTGTGACTTCTGGGGAACCAGGATGAGTGTTAGAGGTGTTTGCGCGCATTTTGGACCCAAGATTTGGACCCGGCATGAAAACGGATCAAGTTTGCTTTTCCGGGAATTTTTGAGAAATTTTAGAAGTGGAATTTGGCAAATCGGACATCGGATTTGGATTCAGCGCGCGAAAACGATCGAAACGGGCTATTTGCTTGGATTTTTCGGGGCCTGGATGACCCAGCACGGATTTCGAGGTCTTGGGTACTGTTCCGGCAGCCGGAGAAGCGGCGGCGGTGGCGGCGGGCGGCGGAGCGCGGCGGAGCACGGCGGCACAGGCGCGCGGTCCACCGCGGGAGACGTGCAACGGGCGTGGGCCACGTGGCGCGCTCCGGTTGGCCGGCGCAGCAGGCGCGGTCCACGCAGTGGCGCGGGTGCACGGTGGACCAGGGGTGGACACGTGGCATCACGGGGTTGGGTGGTGTTGTGCGCGCGGTCCACGGTGTGGGGAGTGGGTACCTCGGGAAGCGTGCCCGACAGGCGCGCGTGGGCGCACGTGGGGCGCGACGTGGGCGCGCTGACCCGCGCTTCCCGCTCGGGGGCGCCACGTGTCGGCACCCGCTTCGGCCGCGTGGCGCAGCGCGGTTGGCCCAAACAGCTGTTTGCTGTTTGGGAGGCTACGTGGCAGCCTGGGAGATTTCCGGGCGTGAACAGTAACGGGCTGGGCCCGTTACTTTAGCAGCCCGGAAGATTCGGGCGCTCGGTTTTGGGCCAAAATTCCAAAACTGTTGGATTTTCGGGCTGGGCCAATAAATAGGCACTTTGCTGGGGCCTTTTGCCCCCTTTCCCTAGCAAAGTTGTAGATTTTTGTGTTGCGCATCTTTTGGCAGAGGCCCGGAATTTTTGGAAGCCGCGACGTCGACGACTTCGGCATCGGAGCGCAGTGTGACGATTTTCAGTTGGAGGCCCGTTTCCGTCGCACTTCAGTCTGAAAGGTCTACTGAGCTACCCCGACAGTGTTTTTGGACGATTCTTGTGGCAGTGGATTCACGAGAGGTACGTCTTCGACTTTCGTGTTGATCATCTTGCTGGATTCAGAATTTATGACACGGTTTTCGAGGCATTTCTAAGCTGCTGTTTTCTTTTGGAGTTTTTGGACAGCGGCCCCTTGCCGGAATTTTATCTCCTCAACCGGACATCGTATCGAGATGAGCCTTTACACTTTTTGGATCTACTCGTCGCGAGGATTATCATCGTATTTTTTTGGGATTTTTCTGAGGCTCGCCCGAAGGTATACTGTTTCCCCATTTACTGTGCAGAGTTTTTCAGTTGTGTGGTTGTGAGTGTTTGCGCACCTGTACTGTGGAATTTGTAACTCGGCCTACGGGGCTCGGATTTGGACGTGCAGGTACCCGTTTCGAAGGTCTCGAAGCGATGATCGCAGTTATATTTTTATTGGAATTTTCAAGGCAATTTCTGCAGGTGAAAAATTAGCATCTTTGAGGCTGAATTTCAGGTTGTGTTTATTTGATTAATTTGTGGAATTAAGTGTAAATGTGAACCTTGTGTTGTACCCAGGAGAGTTGCGGGTATTGCTGGACCCATTAGAGTTGGAGTTTTGGACTTCCTGGTATTTTCAGCTGTGGGACTTGGATAGTCAGCTCTTCAGGTGGGTGGCCTTGTCTTCATGACCTATGGACTGTGCACTAATTCTATCTGTGTAGGGACTTGCATGTTGTAGATGTGTTATGTATAGCATGCTAGATTATAGGAATTGATGTTCCTGATGTTGATAGATCATCATGTGTTTATTTCTTTCCCTACAAGCTGTTGATTATTGTTATCTTGGAATTTGACCTAGCACCCCTGTCATATGTATCATGTTCAGCCAGGCTGTAGAAGACTCCTACTTGGGCTAGGTTTCTTTATTGTTCTAGACATTCCCGCATCACCTTATTACTAGTCGTTCTGGACTTAGCTTTTCCTCGCCCGAGTTGTGGGCCGAGAGGTCGGGTGGTTGTGGGATGCTTTTACACTCATGTCGGGGGACCAAGTGGAGTTGATAGCAGTCTGTAGATCAGGTTTCTTTGGGAGAGTGACAGTGGGTCCCGGCTGTGGGGTATCTCCAGCCTGTGTGTTTGGCCTCTTGAGGCAGTTGTTCGCAGTGGATGCGATGTTCGGCATGTTTGGCCTGTTGAGACAGTTGTTCACAGTGGATGCGATGTTTGGCCTGTTTGGCCTGTTGAGGCAGTTGTTCGCAGTGGATGCAATGTTCGGCCTGTTTGGCCTGTTGAGACAGTTGTTCGCATTGGATGCGATGTTCGGCCTGTTTGGCCTGTTGAGGCAGTTGTTCGCAGTGGATGCGATGTTCGGCCTGTTTGGCCTGTTGAGGCAGTTGTTCGCAGTGGATGCGATGTTCGGCCTGTTTGGCCTGTTGAGGCAGTGGTTGTAGATCTGGGTTCCTAGGGAGCCGTCTGAGTGAGACAGTGTTTTGTTGGTTAGCCGATCTTGTTGATCGAGGATTTGGACCATAGCCTGCATGAGCCACATTTGAGACACTTGACAGAGATACTTGTTACTGAGATACTTTACTCGTGTGGGTCCCTCCCCTCGAGTGCCACTCCGGAGTAGGCGAGACCGGGTTGTTGTGCCGGCGTGAGACTGAGTTCTTCTATCGCGACTTGTCGTTGCATTTGTCCCTCTGGCTGTGTTGGTGTTGGCAGTCATGGACGTCCTACGTAAGTCCGCTCCTCCGGGACGTAACGGCAGTAGGTTGGCGCAGGTTTGACTTGACCCGAGGAGGCAGTCAGTTTAGATTGGGTGATCAGAGATGAGAGTTAGTTGTTGCACCATGTTATCATCTGTTCCACTCTTTGAGCATCTAGATAGAGGCATAGTAGCTGTAGAGTTACTTCTTACCAGCTTTTCCTTACAGCCATGAATTGGTTACTTTATGCCTCTAGTAGACTTAATGGGCAGACCGTTGGGCTTGTTGGCGGCACCCACTGAGAACTACTTGGGACGTAGTTCTTACACCCGTCGTGGTGTATTTTCCCACAGGGACTTCTACTCCTATTCCTGTTGCTCCTGTTGCTGCTTCTTCTGATCGAGGTGAGGGAGTCGCGAGCTAGATCCCTACCAGTCGTCGTCCAGAGAGTAGATGTACCCTTTTTTTTTTTAGAGTTCTTGTTGAGAGACTTTGTAGTGAGGTATAGAGTTGTACTTTTCTTTCTGAGTTGAGTGACTTGTACTTTGGTGAGGACTTTGTATTAATTTATTTTATTTCTAGCAGTTTATTTTCAGCTCTGATATCTGGTTAGTTTAGTATCTATCTTTTGCAGGTTAGACGCTTCGTCTATACGGGGTTCGCCGTATGGGCGGCGGATCTGTTGGCGAGCCCGGGTCGCAGTTTCGACGCCGGGGCGTGACAGATTAGAGTGGTATCAGAGCCTAGGTTGTAGGTCATTGTTGACTTAGAAACCCTAGACTTGTGGTTGGACATTAGGATGACTACGTGAGAGTCGTGACTGTTAGCGAGAGTCCTGATTGAGTTTCATATCTCTCCCAAGGGATGGGATGAATGATTGGCATGTTTATTCTCCTAAGCGATTATGTTGGCTGCAGACAACATAATGCTATGGAATGGATGACATGTCTTAGACTTTCGCTGGATTGGGTTGTTTGGTTGTTGTGTCCTGATGTTTGTTATTGTGCAGTGGACTACGATGCCCCTGAGACGTCATGTAGCGAAGAGGGCACATCCCGCATCTGACGAGTAACCCGAGCAGCGGGAGGCAGAGCTATCAGAGCAGAGCGAGACCCAGGAGTTATGGATCCAGATGGCACAGATGTCGGAGGCTGTCCGATGGCAAGAGGAGGCCATAGAACATTTGATGCGCTTGTTGGAGCAGAGAGCACAGCTAGTTGCAGTACCGCTTGAGTGTCCTCAAGTACTTTCTTTCTATGCGGTGGCATATTCAGTTGTACCAGTAGCACCGATGGAGCGAGCAGCCCCCTCCGTGCCGACGAGCAGTGCCGAGGCACCGAGGCAGGGTGGATATTGGATAGTCTTGATTTTCAGGCAGACTGAACGATGACCACTTTCATCGAGCGGATGAATTTGTGCCGCCCGGTTGGAGGGTGCCACAGCAGCGAATTGGGTTGTCACCGGCATGACTTCATTACAGCAGTCTGAGTTAGAGTGTTTTTGGTTTTCCTGTCTGGGCTGGAGGTAGAGGGTTACCACGTGCACTAGAAGTACATGTTCCTGTTGGTATTGTGCACTTGGGGAAGCCTTATAGATTATGTCTAGTGCTGTTGAGACTTGGAATTTTACCGGCAAAGGTGACGGTTGGGTTACAGCTCCACGACTCAGATGAGCACACGGGATGGACCAGTTGGTGCGGTATCGTGCAACGATTGATTGTGGATGGAGAACCGTGACCTTCCCGCGAGTTGGATGAGTAGATTTGGTTAATCTTCCTTGTCCCCAGCTTTGTGGAGTTCCTGAGGTTTTCCACGTCTCAGCTCAGAGGTGTTTTTCTTTTGGACCCCTCGCCCGTGATTGACTCGCTCCAGTTGAGATTTGTGGGTGTGGGAGTACGAGGGACGCCGTTGCGAATTCTGGCTCGTGTGATGAGAGAATTGCGCAACCGGGCCATGCCGTACTGATTATTGTTTTTGATGAGGAGTAATCACGGAGAGTGAGTAGTGCTTGGGAGCCGGAGACGGTGTTGATGGATGCTTACCTTTGGCTTGGAGACTCCCTGTTTAAGTTGTGTTAGTTTCGAGGACGAAACTTTCTTTTAGTGGGGGAGGATGTGAGGACCCGGAAATTCCCACATTTGGATTACTGTTGGATCTGTGACTTCTGGGGAACCAGGATGAGTGTTAGAGGTGTTTGCGCGCATTTTGGACCCAAGATTTGGACCCGGCATGAAAACGGATCAAGTTTGCTTTTCCGGGAATTTTTGAGAAATTTTAGAAGTGGAATTTGGCAAATCGGACATCGGATTTGGATTCAGCGCGCGAAAACGATCGAAACGGGCTATTTACTTGGATTTTTCGGGGCCCGGATGACCAAGCACGGATTTCGAGGTCATGGGTACTGTTCCGGCAGCCGGAGAAGCGGCGGCGGCGGCGGCGGGCGGCGGAGCGCGGCGGAGCACGGCAGCACAGGCGCGCGGTCCACCGCGGGAGACGTGCAACGGGCGCGGGCCACGTGGCGCGCTCCGGTTGGCCGGCGCAGCAGGCGCGGTCCATGCAGTGGCGCGGGTGCACGGTGGACCAGGGGTGGACACGTGGCATCACGGGGTTGGGTGGTGTTGTGCGCGCGGTCCACGGTGTGGGGAGTGGGTACCTCGGGAAGCGTGCCCGACAGGCGCGCGTGGGCGCACGTGGGGCGCGACGTGGGCGCGCTGACCCGCGCTTCCCGCTCGGGGGCGCCACGTGTCGGCACCCGCTTCGGCCGCGTGGCGCGGCGCGGTTGGCCCAAACAGCTGTTTGATGTTTGGGAGGCTACGTGGCAGCCTGGGAGATTTCCGGGCGTGAACAGTAACGGGCTGGGCCCGTTACTGTAGCAGCCCGGAAGATTCGGGCGCTCGGTTTTGGGCCAAAATTCCAAAACTGTTGGATTTTCGGGCTGGGCCTATAAATAGGCACTTTGCTGGGGCTTTTTGCCCCCTTTCCCTAGCTCCCCTGCCCATGGCCCCTTTAGCAAAGTTGTAGATTTTTGTGTTGCGCATCTTCTTGCAGAGGCCCGGAATTTTTGGAAGCCGCGACGTCGACGACTTCGACATCGGAGCGCAGTGTGACGATTTTCAGTTGGAGGCCCGTTTCTGTCGCACTTCAGTCTGAAAGGTCTACTAAGCTACCCCGACAGTGTTTTTGGACGATTCTTGTGGCAGTGGATTCAAGAGAGGTACGTCTTCGACTTTCGTGTTGATTATCTTGCTGGATTCAGAATTTATGACATGGTTTTCGAGGCATTTCTAAGCTACTGTTTTCTGGTGGAGTTTTTGGACAGCGGCCCCTTGCCGGAATTTTATCTCCTCAACCTGACATCGGATCGAGATGAGCCTTTACACTTTTTGGATCTACTGGTCGCGAGGATTATCATCATATTTTTTTGGGATTTTTCTGAGGCTTTCCCGAAGGTATACTGTTTGCCCTTTTACTGTGCAGAGTTTTTCAGTTGTGTGGTTGTGAGTGTTTGCGCACCTGTACTGTGGAATTTGTAACTCGGCCTACGGTGCTCGGATTTGGACGTGCAGGTACCCGTTTCGAAGGTCTCGACGCGATGATCGCAGTGATATTTTTATTGGAATTTTCAGGGCAATTTCTGCAGGTGAAAAATTAGCATCTTTGAGGCTGAATTTCAGGGTGTGTTTATTTGATTAATTTGTGGAATTAAGTGTAAATGTGAACCTTGTGTTGTACCCAGGAGAGTTGCGGGTATTGCTGGACCCATTAGAGTTGGAGTTTTGGACTTCCTGGTATTTTCAGCTGTGGGACTTGGATAGTCAGCTCTTCAGGTGGGTGGCCTTGTCTTCATGACCTATGGACTGTGCATTAATTCTATCTGTGTAGGGACTTGCATGTTGTAGATGTGTTCTGTATAGCATGCTAGATTATAGGAATTGATGTTCCTGATGTTGATAGATCATCATGTGTTTATTTCTTTCCCTACAAGCTGTTGATTATTGTTATCTTGGAATTTGACCTAGCACCCCTGTCATATGTATCATGTTCAGCCAGACTGTAGAAGACTCCTACTTGGGCTAGGTTTCTTTATTGTTCTAGACATTCCCGCTTCACCTTATTACTAGTCGTTCTGGACTTAGCTTTTCCTCGCCCGAGTTGTGGGCCGAGAGGTCGGGTGGTTGTGGGATGCTTTTACACTCGTGTCGGGGGACTGAGTGGAGTTTATAGCAGTCTGTAGATCAGGTTTCTTTGGGAGAGTGACAGTGGGTCCCGGCTGTGGGGTATCTCCAGCCTGTGTGTTTGGCCTGTTGAGGCCGTTGTTCGCAGTGGATGCGATGTTCGGCCTGTTTGGCCTGTTGAGACAGTTGTTCGCAGTGGATGCGATGTTTGGCCTGTTTGGCCTGTTGAGGCAGTTGTTCGCAGTGGATGCGATGTTCGGCCTGTTTGGCCTGTTGAGACAGTTGTTCGCATTGGATGCGATGTTCGGCCTGTTTGGCCTGTTGAGGCAGTTGTTCGCAGTGGATGCGATGTTCGGCCTGTTTGGCCTGTTGAGGCAGTTGTTTGCAGTGGATGCGATGTTCGGCCTGTTTGGCCTGTTGAGGCAGTGGTTGTAGATCTGGGTTCCTAGGGAGCCGTCTGAGTGAGACAGTGTTTTGTTGGTTAGCCGATCTTGTTGATCGAGGATTTGGATCATAGCCTGCATGAGCCACATTTGAGACACTTGACAGAGATACTTGTTACTGAGATACTTTACTCGTGTGGGTCGCTCCCCTTGAGTGCCACTCCGGAGTAGGCGAGACCGGGTTGTTGTGCCGGCGTGAGACTGAGCTTTTCTATCGCGACTTGTCGTTGCATTTGTCCCTCTGGCTGTGCTGGTGTTGGCAGTCATGGACGTCCTACGTAAGTCCGCTCCTCCGGGACGTAACGGCAGTAGGTTGGCGCAGGTTTGACTGGACCCGAGGAGGCAGTCAGTTTAGATTGGGTGATCAGAGATGAGAGTTAGTTGTTGCACCATGTTATCATCTGTTCCACTCTTTGAGCATCTAGATAGAGGCATAGTAGCTGTAGAGTTACTTCTTACCAGCTTTTCCTTACAGCCATGCATTGGTTACTTTATGCCTCTAGTAGACTTAGTGGGCAGACCGTTGGGCTTGTTGGCGGCACCCACTGAGAACTACTTGGGACGTAGTTCTTACACCCGTCGTGGTGTATTTTCCCACAGGGACTTCTACTCCTGTTCCTGTTGCTCCTGTTGCTGCTTCTTCTGATCGAGGTGAGGGAGTCGCGAGCTAGATCCCTACCAGTCGTCGTCCAGAGAGTAGATGTACCCTTTTTTTTTTGAGAGTTCTTGTTGAGAGACTTTGTAGTGAGGTATAGAGTTGTACTTTTCTTTCTGAGTTGAGTGACTTGTACTTTGGTGAGGACTTTGTATTAATTTATTTTATTTCTAGCAATTTATTTTCAGCTCTGATATCTGGTTAGTTTAGTATCTATCTTTTGCAGGTTAGACGCTTCATCTATACGGGGTTCGCCGTATGGGCGGCGGATCTGTTGGCGAGCCCGGGTCGCAGTTTCGACGCCGGGGCGTGACAGTTTGGGTGCGCAAAGGTGAATTCTTTTCTTATCTCGTCATTCACACATCACTACATGCTTATGACAATTCATCTTGGTATCTGGACAGCAGTTGTTTCCGGCACATGACTGGTGATAAAAATTATTTTCAAACTTTTGAGAAAACCTCCGAAGGGGACTTGTTGTTTTCAGAGACGGAAGATCTTCAAAAATAGTTGGAAAAGGAACAATCACTATTCCAGATGGCCCGGTTTTGAACAATGTTCTATTTGTTGAAGGCCTTAAGACTAACCTCATTAGCATTAGTCAATTATGTGAAAATGGTTATTTCAGTTAATTTTTTTTCTGTTGAATGTATTGTAACTGACTCATACCATTCATTCTTTTTGAAAGGGGTTAGATCACAGAATAATTGCTACGTAGTTCCTGGTAAATCTTTAGATCAATGTAACCTAGTGTCACTTGATAATGAAACTCTTTGGCATGAAAGACTAGGTCACATAAATTTTAAGAAACTATATAGAATTTTCAATAAAAACGTGGTTAGAGGTGTTCCAAAATTGAATTTAAAAAAAAATATTGTGTGGAGATTGTCAAAAAGGAAAACAAACTAGATCTACGCACCGGAACTTGATCCACGTGGGAACCAAACGGCCGGTGGAATTAATGCACATGGACTTAATGGGGCCAACTCGTCAACCAGGCCTGGGAGGTAAATGGTATATATTTTTTTTGGTTGATGATTTCTCTAGATATTCATGGGTAGCATTTTTAAAAGAGAAAGCGGATACTTTCGATTCTTTTCATGAGATTTGTCATCGGGTTATGATTGAGAAAAATGAAAAGATCGTTCGTGTTCGGAGTGATAGAGGTGGAGAATTCATTAATTCAAAATTCATTGATTTTTATTCTTCGAATGGCATAAAACATGAATTCTCTGCACCTTATACACCGCAACAGAACGGTGTAGTCGAACGCAAAAATAGGGTTGTATAGGAGATGGCACGTGTTATGCTTCATAGCTTGAATCTTCCGTTACACTTTTGGGCTGAATTAGTTAACAGCGCTGTCTATATGATCAATAGAATATATTTGCGCCATGATACTTTAAATACGTCATATGAGCTATGGTTCAGTAGAAAATCGAATGTTAAGTATTTTCGTATCTTTGGGAGTCGTTGCTACATTTTACGCGATCGTGAGAATCTTAGAAAATTCGACTCTCGTAGTGACGAAAAAATTTTTATGGGTTATTCTACAAATAGTAGAGCATATCGGGTATTTAACCTTGAATCTAAAACGATGATAGAATCTATCAATGTTAAAGTAGATGAAGCTTTCTATTTTTCTTCTGATAAATCTACTCCTGATATGTCTCTTGATGATGAATTGCCTGCTAATGATATTGCATTGGTACATGATAAATCTTCTGAAAATTTTGATGCATCTCATGGCTCTTCTAGTTAATCTAATGTGCAGGAATCATCGCAAATTTTCCCGAGTACTCCGTTACCTCAAACGCTTCGATTCTCCAAGAACCATCCGGAATCAAACATAATTGGAAACCCTCAAGAAGGAGTTAGAACTCGGAGGCAGTTAGAATGTGGAGTCGCTTGCTACGTCTTCATGGTAGAACCTAAGAATATTGATGAAGCTCTTCAGGATGACTATTGGATTGAAGCAATGCAAGAAGAGCTTAATCAATTTGAAAGGAATAAAGTCTGGGAATTAAAGAAGCCCCCTAAGCAACAAAATATCATTGGTACTAAATGAATTTTCAAGAATAAAAAAAATGAAGACGGTACCATTATACGGAACAAAGTGCGTTTGGTTGCTCAGGGCTATTCACAAGTTGAAGGTATAGACTTTGATGAGACTTTCGCCCCGGTTGCTCGTCTCGAGTCCATACATATCCCTTTCGCAATTACTTGTCACTTTAAAATAAAACTTTTTAAAATGGACGTGAAGAGTGCATTTTTAAATGGTTTTCTAAATGAGGAAGTTTATGTGGCTCAACCGAAAGGTTTCATTAATCATAAATTTCCAAACCATGTTTTTCAATTGAAAAAGGCTCTTTACGGACTAAAACAAGCACCGCGAGCATGGTACGAAAGATTAATGAAATATCTTTTGGAAAAGGGCTATACTCGAGGGGGAGCCGATCGGACACTCTTTGTGAAGCACTTTCAGGACAACTTCATTATGGCTCAAATCTATGTGGATGATATCGTGTTTGGAGCTACGAGAAACAACGATGCTTCAAAATTCGCCGAGACAATGGAAAGAGAATTTGAGATGTCCATGATGGGCGAGCTTACCTATTTTCTTGGATTGCAGGTTAAACAATGTGAAGATGGCATTCATTTGCGTCAATCCAAGTATGCGAAGGAGTTGGTTAAGAAATTCGGATTAGAAGATTCTAAAGACTATCTGATTTCTATAGGGACTAGGAATAAAGGATTAGGAAGTGATTCTCACGGAGAAAGTGTAGACGAGAAACTTTACAGAAGTATGATTGGAAGTCTACTCTACCTTACTGCTAGTCGCCCAGATATTTCTTTCAGTGCTGGGATTTGCGCGAGATATCAATCAGCACCGAAGGAAATTCACCTGAAAGCGGTGAAAAGGATCATCCGGTACGTCAAAGATACAATCAATTTCGGAATTTGGTATCATATGGGCACATCTCTCGATATTATAGGATATTCAGATGCCGATTTGGCTGGATCCGTGGATGATCGGAAGAGCACGAGTGGTGCATATTTTTATCTTGGCCATTGTCTGGTTGCATGGCATAGTAAAAAGCAAAACTGCATTACTCTCTCTACTACCGAGGCGGAATATATTTTTGCGGGAAGTTGCTCAACTCAATTAATGTGGATGAAAAGTGTATTGAGTGACTTCCGCATTCCTGCGACCTCGGTAACTATTTTGTGTGACAACACTAGTGCCATTAATATTTTCAAAAACACTGTGTTGCACTCTAAAACAAAACACATAGAACTAAGATATCATTCTTTTAAGAGAGCTAGTTGAATCAAGTACTTTACAAATTGCTTATGTTTCAACTGATGATCAATTAGCCGATATTTTAATAAAACCTTTGGATCAAAAATGTTTTATTCATTTGCGAAAAGCAATTGGTATGCTTTCTTTGAAATAACCGATTTCGAACCATTGCTTAGGTTAGGTTTTGTTTGTGTTTTTATTCTTTTTGTTTGTACTATAGAACATTAACTAAGCATTAGCTTAATTGACTTTAATTGCATCCTTCCATATTTTGAAAAGTTTATTATGATTTGGATATCATTATAACTCATTTGATGCAATGATCATTTATATCAATTATTTCATCTTTAATTGATCAAAGTCAATTCCTCACTCAATGATCTCTTGATATTGTTTTTATCTTATTTGATAATTGAAATAAGTATGAACACGAAATCAATTTTTGATTGAATACTTAATATCTCACATAATTGATAGCCAGTTGAGGGGGAGTCTATTTAAAATTTTCATGCTCAAAAGATGTGAAAAGAGTTACATCCCTTAGTGGAGTGTGAAAACTACCACCAAATGAAGGGAAGAGTTACCACCTCGGTCGTCCGAGTAGTGTGTGCAGCTACCACATGTTTACCAAGCATGGTGTTACTGTTTATTTGATAAAATACTTTTTGGAATACTTAACTCTGTCAAATTCCAAGGTTGGTATAAGGTGTGATTTTAGATTGGAAGATGTTCAAAGAGCCACTCCCTAAATATATTGACTAGATAATATTATTTGACTTACTAGGGATTTCAAACATCTATCGATTTTGGTGCTTCATTTTTTTTGCTCAATTAATGATTTGATAAATTCATTACTCATTAGATCGTGACTGATGTTTTGAACTTGCTCAACTTTAGAGGTTTTAATTTTTATAAATTTTCGTTTCAAAATTTGGGATATTTTGATAGATTTCTCTTAATCTATTTCTTTGTATGTGAAACAATACTTTTTGTAAAGTTGATATGCAAGAATGCTTACATACTTTTTCTGGATTTTCTAGAATTTTTATAAATTTTTCTGAAGAAAAAGTTGCAGGCAGTCCAGACTGGATGAATCAGTCCGGATCCCAAACGATGGGATTTTCTGCGCGAAGCCGATCCGAACTGACTTCTTAATCCGATCCGGACCGCGGCTAGTGTTTATATTAAAACGAAAGGTTTTTATCTCTTTTTCATTCAAGCTTTGGATTTCTAGTTTTCTCTCTTTCTCTCTCTAGAATCTAAAGCATTTGGATCATCCTTGGCTGGTTTTTCTCTCCGTCCAAGTAAGTTTTTAAATCAAAATATCAAATTTTTCACAATTTTTGCTATTTTCTTCAAAATGAGATGGAATTTTTGCCCCGTATTCAATTTTTGATGTTTTTCTCTAAAATTTCTTGCATATATTGAACTCTCAATGCCTAAGAAACCTTTCTATGATTGTTTGTTAACTTCGAAACATATTTTTGGGCTTCGATTCTGAAATTTCGGTTTCAGGGCATATTTTAAGAATTTTTGAAAATTGTGGAATTGATCTATTTTTAAAAATTCTTTTTTGAGAATTCTTCTTGATTCCTAGCTTCTACATAACATGAGAATTGCTTGGGTATAATTTTTATAATTTTTTGAATTAAACATATTTTCCATGTTCTTGAGACTTGCTCACAGGAGTTTGTTGAAATCTCTGTAACAATAGCTTTTGAGTGGTGCATTGTGTTCATCACTGCTCTTCTAAGCATGAGGATTACGAACAAGTTAAAACAAGTAAGGAAGAATCAAGAGGAGGGAGATTTTGTTCCCCTGGATGTGTGTGTGATGATCCGGATCTCTGTGGAGCACTTGCAGTGTGATCAGCAACTTCTAGAGGCTCTTTGCATGTGTTGGAGGTGTGTGTGCACGTATCGGACTCAAGAAATGGACCCAGCGCGAAATTTGGATTAAGTTTACCTGTCCGGATGCCTTCGACAAATTTTAGAAGTAGAATTTGGCAAAACAGACATCAGATTTGGATTCAGCGCGCGAAAACGATGAAAATAGACTATTTACTTGTATTTTTCGGAGCCCGGATGCCAAATACGGTTTTTGAGGCACTTTGTTACTGTTCCGGCAGGCTAGGGCAGCACCGACAGCGCGGGCAGGCAGCGGAGCGCGGCGGCGCGGGTGCGGGCAGGCAAATGCGCGGCAGCGGGCAGGCTAGTCCACGGATTTGGGCGTGCACCGGGACCAGCGGACTTCGGCTTGGACACGTGGCGCGCGGGGAGAGGTCGGTCAATGCATGCGCGATAGCGCACCGGGCGCGGCGCACGGTGGACCCCGCCAGGCCACGTGTCGCCCGCTCATTGGCGGGCCCAGCGACCCGGCTGGGCCGCCGTGAACCGCGGCCCACGGTCCCCGCCGTGGACCGCGCTGCCACACGGCGCGTCGCGATTGGCGGGCGCGCATGTGCTGGGCGCGCGGGGCGCGGAACGGGTGACATGGCGCGCTGAGTGAGATTCGGGCGCGCACAGTAACGGGTTCGGGCCGGATTCGGGCGCCCGAATCCGGCGCCCGAATCCGGATCCTCTTGTATGTTGGGCTTGGGCTATAAATAGCCCCTTTGGGCTTCTTTTTGAGGGCTTTCCCGAGCTCCTCTTGGGTTGAGGCCTTAAGGAAAGTTGTTCCTCTCCCTCTCCTCCACCCTTCGATGGATTCCCGGATTTTTGGAGGCCGCGGCATCGGCGTTTTCTGCGACGCGGTGCACTTCGACGCTTCTTGGATTGTGGCTTCTACCGTCGCATTGCAGTCCGCGAGACCCCCTGAGCTACCCCGTTGGTCTTGTGAGCTGATTTTTGCGGCAGCGCGTTCACGAGAGGTACACCTTCGATTTCTGTGTTGATCACTTCGCCTCATTTTGAGTTATTGGAGCGGTTTATGAGGCATCTTGAACCCCTTTTCTGCTGGTGGTTTTTCTGGACAGCGGAGACTTGTCGGATTTTATCTCTGTGCTCGGGTATCGGATTTCGACGTATGAGGACTCGATCGACATCTACACTTCGAGAGGAACGCGCTCGTATTTTTATTGGAATTTTTGGAGGACTCTTCGAAGGTGATAATTAAGCTTCTTTGAGGACTATTTTTCTGTAGGCTTGTGTTTGTGAAGGTTTTGGCTTACGGCGATGTTTTAATTGTATCTTGGCCTAAAGGTGTCAGAATAAGGTGTATAAATACTCAATTTGCATCTACTCGTCGCGAGGATCACAGTGGTGATTTTTCTGAGATTTTTGGAGGACTGCTCATAGGTGAAAAATCTCCTTCTTTGTGCTGGTTGGTAAAAACAACATGTGCTGTTTGGGTGTTGTGGGGTATTGATCGTGTTGCTGTTGGTTATGTTGTTTGTTGAGCAGAGGCTTGCGCGACCGTGTATCGAGGGTGCAGTTTCGGTGGATTTTGATAGCGTGTGACTACGCACTTCACCGACTTCGGCTTTGCCTGCGGAAAGCGTTTCAGGTGGGTAACCTTGTCCCGAGAACCGGTGGACGGTTCCCTAATTCTATCTGATAGAATGCATGCATGTTTAGGGTACATTGTTTGTGATGGAGAGGTAAGCTAGTAAGGATGATGGTATAAGAAAAAATTGCAAGATTAATATTCATGTTAAATATTATTGAGGACTTGCAAGATTTGGGTATCCATGATAATGAATAGTAAAAGCTTACCTAAGGGAATTTACCCTATGTGATTGTTAGCATGCATGTTTAATTGTACAATATCTAGCATCGAGATGGAAGCTTGAGGAATGGCCTAGATCATGTAGATTGACACACTATAGTAGTGATCTTTTAGCATGCCATGTTGCACATAGTCTTTTATGATATGATTACTCGATGGGGTAGGATGCTATATCTATGTGCAGGTATCATTCTGATGATTTTTGATGGACCATGGATTATGGACAGGTATAACGGATTAGTGGATTTGGCAGGTGGTGCTACTAGTTGTTTTATTACCTTTTATCTTCCTTGGGGGCATTTGCATGCTTGTATGGACATCTAGATAGGCCATCATTTATTGCTACACTATCATGTTGGAATCTGACTTAGGAGGAACCATGTTTGTTCTTTCTCCTTTCTTTCTAGATTCTAGATTCTGGTTGCTCGAGTTTGAGCAGGGGCTTGGGATAGTGTAGTCGAGACTTCGAGTCTGGGGCAGGTTGGGTTTGTTTGTGGATTGTGGGTATTGCGGTGACCGCGGATATTGGGCGGTTGGCCGAGTGTCGGTTGTACTTGATTATAGATGGCAGGATAGTGCGGCAACCGCGGTTATTGGGCGGTTGACAGGAAATCGGTTATGGGTCTATGGATTGTGGGGCATTACGGCAACCGCGGATATTGGGCGGTTGACCAGATATTTACTTACACATCAGATTGGGTATCAGATTTCTCTAGTGGACGAAGTTTCCCACTTATTGAGTACTGTTGCATCTGATTAGGGATCAGGTTTCCCTTTAGTGGATGGGTTTTCCCACTTTGATCAGAGTCGTGATCCAGTCCTGCTATAGTGAGATATTGAGACATGGTTACTGTACTTGTGAGACTTGATTACTTTACTCGTGTGGGTCACTCCCCTCGAGTGCCACTCTGGAGTGTGCGACCGTGCCGGGCAAAAGCCGGTCTGTTACTTATTTTGGGATCCGACCGTACCGGTCAGAAGTCGGTCTGTATCCCACGTATGAGTTCTTGAGTTCGATAGCAGAGCAGGCAGTGCCGGGTTCTATACCGGTCCATTGATTGGGTTATTCAGGCAGGTACTTTTATCGTTGCACTCGTGCATGGGGGCTGAGTGGAGTCTAGTAGCGGTGTTGAGACCAGTGCTTGTGTTGTTGAGTTCGACAGCAGAGCAGGCATTTCCGGGTTCTATACCGGTCCATTGATTGGGTTATTCAGGCAGGTACTTTTATCGTTGCACTCGTGCATGGGGGCTGAGTGGAGTCTAGTAGCGGTGTTGAGACCAGTGCTTGTGTTGTTGGGAACTGTTTGGGGAAGACGGTGGTCCCAGGGTCGTTATGAGTACTTCGACCGTTGTGCGAGATGTTAAGGATCTTGAGTCTTTCTGTTCTGAGAGAGAGCGTGGATTTCGACTATAGCCTGCATGTGCCACTATTCGATAGCGAATTAGTCCGGTTGGACACCCTACGTTGATACACTAGGGAGGCGCAGGCTTGACTGGACCAGATGTGGCAGTCAGCTCGATTGGGTCGATTGTGCACCTCGTGTGCGAGTGGTTGCATACCTTTCATTGGTTTTTCCCCTTTTGAGCATTTAGATAGAGGCATGGTAGCTGTTGTGTATCTCCAGCTTTTCTTTCAGTCTTCACTGCATCGTTATCTTATGTCTCTAGTAGACTTAGTGGGCAGACCATCGGGCTTGGTGGCGGTACCCACTGAGAACTCCCTTTTGGTATAGTTCTCACACCCGTTGGGGGTTCTCCCCCTCCTTTTTCTTTCCTCTTCTTTTTTTTGCAGAGTCTTAGCGGGTGTTGCTGATTCTGCTGTTGCTGTTCGAGGCGAGGGAGTCGCAAGCTAGGTCCCTACCCGTCTGTGGAGAGTAGCGGTACCCCCACTTTGGAGATTTATAATACAGTCAGTAGATTATTTTGTTTCCACTTTTGAGAGATTATTGTAGTGAGGATATGACTTGTACTGACAGTCTGTACACTGATGTATTATTTCAGGTTATCCTCCCTGTTGAGTTCTGGGTTATTGTATCTGAGGATTTTGTATTTGATCATTTTTGGGAGGTGGATATTATATTATTATTTCCAGATGTACAGATGGTTGGTTTTAGTTTTACAACAATTTTTATTTTTATAGCTCTGATATCTGTTTAGCTGTAGTACCCTTTCTTGCAGGTAGGACGCTTCGCCTATGCGGGGTTTTGCATTGGTGGCGGATATGTTGGCGAGCCCGGGTCGCAGTTTCAACCCAGGGGCGTGACAGTGTGACACCCCCAGAATTTGCATTAGTCATATATATAAATGATATAATAGAACTAAATCTCTTAACCCGACTATAGCATTTTGGGTGGTAGCAAGACCCAAGAGGTTAAGAGAGTTAAGCGTGCTAGAGCTAGAGTAGTTCTAGGATGGGTGACCCCTTGGGAAGTTGGGGCGTTTCAGTTGGTATCAGAGGCATTCACCAGCCGGAAATGTGAAATGCGTCTCGGCTGAGCCAGGGTTATATAGCGGGTAGAGCGAGGCTCCCCGGCTAATGACCGTTGTGGGTGGAGTGTAGCTCCCCACAAGGTCGATTAAGGCTAGCGAGACGAGTCTCACATCGCCTGGTACTTGTGAGTGTGCTTGAGCATGGCGTGGACGTCAAGGCTTAAAGGGGAGAAGAATGTGACACCCCCGGAATTTGCATTAGTCCTATATATAAATGATATAATAGAACTAAATCTCTTAACCCGGCTATAGCATTTTGGGTGGTAGCAAGACCCAAGAGGTTAAGAGAGTTAAGCGTGCTAGAGCTAGAGTAGTTCTAGGATGGGTGATCCCCTGGGAAGTTGGGGTGTTTTAGGATGAGTCCGAAACGGAATCTGAAGACTGGGAGAAAACTGTCAAGAAAGCACAAGAGGTTGCCGCAGCTAAAAATTGGTCTGCTTTAAAGGGCAAGGCACCTATGGAATCCCGCTCGATGAGAAGAAAGTATGTTAGAAGGAAGCAAACATGGGATGGTGGACTTCATATTAATGAGCCTCTTGCGACCGTGTCACCTCCACTTGGAGTGAACATCACCCAGATGAAAGATTATGAATGGATTGGAAATAGACCTACATCGTCAATTCCTGTTTTTGTTACACGATCTGTACCCTCGATACCTATTTCGACATCAAAAAGAGAGACACCTCAGAGGATGATGCTTCTGTGTCCTCCATTTATCGAGAACAGCAGAGACTTTCTTCAGAGCAAGAAAGAATGTCTTTTGACTTACATTGCATCACTGCCGACCAACATGATCTTCGAAAGAATTGTTCCAGACTCTCAAAGTTGATCAAGGCCATTTTTGACAAATTAGGATGCTACAACAGTTCCAATGAAACCGATTCAGAGTAAAACTAAATGAAATGACTTTCAGAGTTTCAGTTTTTTTTTTGTTTTTTTTTAAGCTTCTCTTTTGCAGATTTTTCTTTATGAACTTTTTGCAAATTTTACCCTCCATTCCTTTTGGCTTGTTTAAGTGACAAAAAGGGGGAAAGTGTGATGATCCGGACTCCCGCAGGAACTGTGCAACATTAAACAGTGACTGTAGGGAGCTTATCCGGTGAAGCAGAGCTTGTAGAATCGAAATTGGATATTTAATATAGACTCTGCGCGAAAATCGGAGCAAATGGAATTTTCCGGGAGCTTTCGGCAAAATTTCGGATGGGAATTTGGCAAAATGGACGTCGGATTTGGACTCAGCGCGCGAAAACGATCGAAATGGTATATTTGCTTTATTTTTTCGGCACTTGGTACTGTTCACCGGAACAGTAACCGCCGGCCGGAATTACTGTTCCGGCCGCCGGCGGCGAGCGGCGAGCGGCGGCGGGCGGCGGCGCACGGCGGCGGGCAGCGGCGCAGCGGCGGCAAGCGGCAGAGCGCGGAGGCGCGCGGCCCTGGTGCGCGGTCCATGGGCCTGGCGTGCACCGGGAGCACCGAATACCCCCTTTCCACGTGGCGCTTCCCCATTGGTTCGCCGGCTTCTAGAAGCGCGTGGGAGGGTGACACGTGGCACACCCGGATTGGCCGACATCTTCCGGAAGACCCGGCGCGGGGACCGGGCCCGTGCTCCACGTGGACACGTGGCGTCCTCTGAGTGGCCCTTGCACAGGCTGTTCCCTGTTTTGTGGACACGTGGCACGTTTTGGTTGGCCCGTTTCGGTGTTTCCTGTTCGGATCCGATCCTGTGTGGAGCCTCAGCCCATTATAAATAGGGCCCCCCACCCCCCTCTCATTGCACCTCGGTTTTCGAGCCCTTAGAGAGAGAACCAGAGAAAGTGCCCTCTACGAAATTTCTTCCTCTCTCTCTCTTCTCTCTCTCCTCCAAATCTCAGAATTTTTGGAGTTACAGTTAGTGAGTTATCTGCGACGCGGCGCACTGCGACGGTTTTCTTTGTCGGCCCATTTCCCGTCGCAGTTCCGTCGAAAATTCCCTGTGGGCTAACCAGGAGGAATTTTTGGACGATTTTTGCGACAGCGCGTTCCTAAGAGGTAAGGCTTCGATTTCCGTGTTGATCACTTTGCTCCATTTCGTACTTTTGGCACGTTTCCCGAGGTCTCTTTGACCCCCCTTTTTGCTGTGGAAATTTCTGGGCAGTGTCAACTTCTCCGATTTTTATCTTGGCGTAGGAGCATCAGATCGAGGCGTTCAAAGAGTCGATTTTGATCTACTCTTCGCGAGGAACGCAACCGTAATTTTTCTGGATTTTTCTGAGCACTATACAGAGGTGAAAAACTCCTCTCTTTTCGTGCTATTTGAAAAATAGCAAAAGCTGTATTTTTATGAATAATATAGTTACACCCTGTGCAATGTGTGTTGCTGTAGGGCACCGTTCTCGGCAGACAGCAGTTCTAGGGGACTGTGGACAGCCAGGAGACTATCTAGGTGTGATTTGAGCTGTTCGAGGTGGGCGGTTGTTGCTTACCTCATTTTTGACAAGCTCACTGGGATTACTGGAACTCCCCTAAAATTTAATATGACAATTGATGAGAACAATTGGGACAAACTAATATGACAATTGATGAGAACAATTGGGACAAACTAATATGACAATTGATGAGAAAAATTGGGACAAACTAAATTGATGAGTACTATTGGGACTACTAACAGGACTACTAACAGGACTACTAACAGGACAATTGATGAGAACCGCTGGGACGAACTCTCCTAAAAATTAATATAACCCCACAGATGATATGATGACTTATATTGGGACACTGTGATTGAGACAAAGGCTATAATCTCGCATGCAAATGACTTTTATTCAGTAAATCAATCTTTTTAAATCTTTGACACTATTTTACAACTTTTAAAATAAAGACAGTTGCATGCATGCCCGGACATCAGGTAGGGCCACTATTTATTGCTACACTATCATATTAAGACTTGACATGTTTTATTACTCTCTTTTGCTTTCAGTTGCTTGTCGCTCGAGTATGAGCAGGGGTTTGGAATAGTATAGCCAAGGTTATGTTAGATTATAAACTTGTGGGGTGTTGCGGTGACCGCGGACAGTAGGCGGTCGATCAGATATTTATCCTTGCATCAGATTAGGGATGAGTCTGGTCTAGTTTGCACCAGCTGAGGATCGGGTTATCCTAGTGGGTGGTTTTCCCACTTGTTAAGTACTATGGCATCAGATCGGGGTTTTCTTTAGTGGATAGTTTTTCCCACTTTGATCATAGTCATGATCCAGTCCTGCTGTTTTATGGCACTTCTGATACTTATTACTGAGATATTTACTCGTGTGGGTCGCTCCCCTCGAGTGCCACTCCGGAGTGTGTTACAGACAGACTTTGAGTCCTTGAGACTCCTATCCCCTATCGGTGTTATGCGTTGACCAGCATACCCAATTTGGCAAACACTATTCCCTATCGGTGTCATGCGTTGGCCAGCATACCCGATTTGGCAAACACTATCCCCATCGGTGTTATGCATTGGCCAGCATACCCGATTTGGCAAGGCACAGCAGGCAGTACCAGTGACACAAGACTGAGTTATTTCAGGCAGGCATGTTTGGTATTGTTGCATACAGTCATTTCATGCTACATGACATTTAGAGGCATACTAGTGGTGGTTTCCCTTTATTCAGCAGTTCTGTTTACAGCTTTACCACTTATTCCTTTCTGGCCTCTAGTAGTCCTAGTGGGTGCGTCAGAGTTGAGGTTTTTGCCCACTAGGGGAGGCTACTAGTTTATCTGGTAGTTCTCACCCCCATTATTCTTTTCTGTTTCTTTCTTCTCCTTTATTTTTGCAGAGTCGTCTGCGGGAGCTGCTAGGCCATCGGCAGCTGATCGAGGTAAGGGGATCGCTGAATAGATAGATCTCCTGGGAGACTGAGAGATGTTAGATAGATGCTGCACCCTTTACTCAGACTGTGGTATTCTTCTTTTATTCTAGGTCTGGCTTTCGCCAGCTGGATGTACTATTTTGGTGAGCTGGGAGATTATTGTACTTATTACAGCTTTATTAGTAGTTCCAGTCTGAGATACTATGTGGTTCTTCCACTTCAGCTCTGTATTATGCTCTTTTATTGTTTATATTATATCGGAGCAGGTTACCAGCGCTTCGTGTACTCGGGAAATCCCATGTGCACGGCGGATCTGTTGGCGAGCCCGGGTTCCGGGGCGTGACAGAAAGAATGCTGAGAACTTGAGACAACTTGATAACCCTTAAGTAAGTGGAAGGGTAAGTAGAACTGAACTCTAATGTGCCTTGATACTAACTATTTGATGACTAACTATTTGGGCATGTAATATTTGTTAACAAGTGACATGTGATCTGATGACTCGACTAAATAATTGAAACTTGCTAAACTTGTTAACTTTGAACCTTGAACATAACATGACATATGGAACTTTGATGATACATAAAGGTATGTAAATTTTGATTGTTTATATTTGTGCATATCAGATTCTTGATGTCATGTACGAATAATCTCTCTGGTTATTTACTGATTTAAATTCTTGAGGTACTTACGTTTTTCTTTTGTCAAGAATTTTATTTTGCAGAGAGAACAAGATTTGAAGACACCTGTTTATGTCTAAGTCTAGAGTTTATTTTAGGAGTTAAATCTTGTATTTATTTGGATCGTTCATGCGTATTTTTGTTGTATGGTGATAGCAACAAAAATCATTCTTTTATTTATTTTAAGTGGATTACATGTTTTGTCACGAAACTGCCAAAGGGGAGATTGTTAAGGATTTTTGTATTGGCGTATTTCGTGAAAGGTTTTGAGTCTTGAAGATTGAAGTTAAAGACTTGAAGATCACATACATCAATCTCAAGAAGAATGGATTCAAAATGACCAGCTACGTTAAATTAAATATTTGTGTTGATTTGAATACATTCTTATAGTTTATAAACACTTGGAATAATTTTCATTACATAAAAATAAAAAACTGGACATTTTATATATTCAGGATCCGGATTAGGCAGATCCAGTCCGGACCTCAAACATGGTTTGGTTCATGCGAAAAACCAGTCCGGATCAACCCCTATCCAGTCCGAACGCAAAACCTTATTTTTAGAAATTTTTCTATCAATGACGACAGTCCGGATCAGATGAAATCCAGTCCGGACCGCTGTGCGGGAAAAATTCTGTTGAGGTTGTTTTTGATTTTTATCTTCTTCCAAAATGTTTCTAACCTATAAATACACCCTAAGATCATCTTTTAGGGTATCCCAAGGGGGATCAAAGTAATTCTGAAAATTCCTAAATTCCTATTATTTCTAATCGGAATCAAAAGGTAATCCACATATAGAGAAGAAAAGGTAAACACCGTTTTATTTTAGGTTTTCTTTCTCTATATTTATCGGTTTGATTCGAGGTTTTTTCAATCTCTTTTCTTTTGAAGAATCAAATCGATGAATACTTAGATGGTGTTTCCTAGTCTATCTATATTGATCTAAGTATTCAAATATCATCACCACCAATAAACAAACAATGATTTTCGAAATGAGAATCGGCGCGTGGATTCGCGTGGTCTTGTGGATTCAAGGTGATCGATGTAATGACACGACTTTTCTAGTGATATTTTACCCTCCTGCTAATAGAGTGTGAGTTAGTGAAAATTAAAATATCAGGCTCTTTAGAGTTGACTAACATGCGGTGCGGATATTTCTCGGTGATAGAGCTCGAAAAACGATGAACGACGATGCAATCGGATCCAAAATCCGACTTACGGATCTCCCGGAATGGGGTTTCTAAGATCGCGGTGACTTAAGGTATGCATCGAAATCCGTGTAAAATATCCTACTCAGTTTCTGAGGAAGTTTGGATATTCCGTGTGATTAATTAATTAAGGAATTAATTAATCGGTGACGATAGATTAAGTTGGAAATTTATTCCCTATGATTATCTAATTAGGAAATTAAATAATCGGTGACTAGGATTTAAAAGGTGGGATTCTATCTCGTGGGTTTAGATGTTTATTGTTAGAAGATAAATATCCGAATATTCGTGGGTTTTCCCTTTTTACGTACGTATAATAAAAGAAAAATAAAAGAATAAAATAAAAGAGGAAATTAAATTAATAAGAGGATAATTAAATCCCGTTACCGGAAGGAAAACCCTAATTTAAAAATACCGCCTTCTCAAACCCTCCTCTTTCGTGCGTACCGAAAACCACACGAAACCCTAGTTTGAAAAGAGAGGGAGAAAGCGGAGGAACCCGATCGCCCCGATTGACGTCCGGAGACCGGAGAACAAGACGCCGTCATCTACGGGGAGCAGATCCGGATCTCCAACGCCGCGAGAACCAAGATCGGTTCTTTAGTTCCGATAAATTAAGGTTAGTGATCATCGTTACGTTTGTCAAATTAATCGGGGGTTTTCCGTGTTCTTGTAAGGTCGTTTTAATTGGTACATCGATCGCGGATTTTCGTCGGGTTTTGATCCATGTTTTATTCTCGTTCTTGATCGAGGGTGATCGATGGTTTTTATCGAGTTTAATCGATGATTTATTTTAATCGGTTTCTTTTTATCGGGCTTCCGATCGACGTTTTGGTTGTCCGTCGATCGTTGGTTTAGTCATTAGAATTATCATGTATTTATTCGGGAATTTTTGGGGATATTTCATTGGAACATAGTGGGTTAACGGGAGGCCGCCGCCGCCGTTGTTAAACGGGAGGCCGCCGCCATCGTAACCATGGTCGCGGGGTCTTCGCCGGAGTCGCACGGGAGCGAAAATGGAGAAGAAAACCGCAAAATTAGGGTTTACTGTGCTTGTCCGTACAGCGCGGTCCACGGGTCCAGGCGTGCACCCGGTGCACGCCCGAAGCGTCGGAAGAACAAGACCCGGCGCACGGTTTCGCGCACCGGCCCGGCCCAAGGCGCCCGGTGCACGCCTCATGCGTGCACCCGGCGCATGCCGCACGGCCACCCGACGCGCAGACCCGGTGCACACCTCGCGCGTGCACCGGCCCGGCCCAAGACGCGCGGTGCACGCCTCCTAAGTGCACCCGGCGCATGCCGCACGGCCGCCCGATGCGCAAACCCGGTCCACGGTTGCCCCTGTGCACCACCCGACAGCCCAAAGTTCGGTGGCTCCGTTTGGGTCCGTTTTTCCACCGTTTTGAGCACCGTTTTCGCCGTTGGGATCACCATCTCCGTGATTTTCTTGGCATGGCCACCTGGGATCTTTTTGGTCACTGTTTCGCCATGTTGGGTGCTATTTTCGCCGATGCTCCGCGCCTCGACGAAATCGTCGGGGGCGCGCCGTCGGGTCTCTTTTCTCATCATTTTCGCCGCCGGGGTCTTCTTGGTCTAACCATTGACGTCCCGAGTGGGCTGCCGGTTGAGAATTGGGTTTTGCTGGTTTTCCGTTAGCGGTTTTGGTTCCGACGGAGCTCGCGACGAAATAGTCGCGTTCCGGTTGTTGTTAGTCGTTGACGTTACCGGTTTGATCTGAGTTTTTAGTTTTACTCGATGGTTTTGACTTGTTGGGTTTTTGACCGACGTTGCGGTCCCCTAGGCACCACGATTTCGATTTTGCGGGTTTAACGTAACAGTGGTTGGGACCACTGGTTTTTACCTGATTAGGGTAAGGTGTTAATTTGTGCTCTTGGATATTTTAGTAGGCAGCGAGGAGTCCTGATTTGCTTAGGAGGGTCGCGGGCGCGGTCGTATATCTTCAACTAGGTGGGTACCCGTGCTAAGTGCAACAAGTGCAGTAAGTGCATCTATCATCATAAAAAGGCTCGTTAAATTGTCTAACAAAGTAGATGGAATGTTAAATCTTTCGCCTAAATGTTTCTTTTCATTCTAACATGATAATTGTAGCGACTGCGGTCGCGGTGCTCAATACACGCCGACACCGGCAAATATTGGGGTGGGATGCTGCACGTACACAGGCGGATTGGCCTCCGCATGGGTGTACTTTTCCGGAGAAGTGGTCTTTTTGGACCCGTGTACCTCACAAAGGGGTGGGGGCCGTGAGGACCTCTGCGCGCCTGCTGCAAATAGCACACCAGCACCGTGAAGAGGTTAAAAGCATCAAGGGGTTGTGCACGAGGGGAGACTTCCGTCTCTCCGACAGGTACTCTGGGGTTGGTGCCCAGCTTAACTCGGTATTCTGGGGTTGGTGCCCAGCTTATTTTGTGACAGGGTTTTAGCGAAAGGTTCCGGTGTATTTCGGTTTGTTCTTGAATCTATGTTAATCGTTAAGACATCTACTTTGTTTGTCCCTGACTTTACCCACTCCGTGACAGGTTTGACTAGGAACTAGTAGTCGGGACGACGGTGAGGCAGCGATTAAAGAACATTAGCTGGATAAGGTTTATCCCATTATTTCTTGCTTGAGTTATCTCTTTCCCTTGTTATCTAAGTTTAAGTTCTGAATTGCTTGATTGTGGAATGTTGTGGATGTTGGATTGAGAGACGGTTTTGTGATGTGATTTTTATAATGTTCCTTGATGATTTATATGCGGCATGTTTTATACCGAACAAAAAGGGGTTTCGAAAATGTTTTCCAAAACCAAGTGTCGTGTGGGCACTGCTTTGAAAACCTTTGGATTTATCCTTTCCGAAATGATGTAGCCGCCTTACTGTGAATGTGTAGACGTTTTTAAAGGAATGGGTGTCGAGTGGACACCGTTTACAAACTTGTAGGTTCCTCTTAATGTGATTAAATGTCTTTACACTCTCGTACTTGTTGACTGTGACTGTGTGGTTAAAGAATGTATGTTGATGTTGTAAATGAGACGCCGTGCATATACAAAGGAGACTCTGTCCGTGGGCAGGGTGAATTTGTGTATGTGGCGGTCTGACACGCACCGGGGACGAGGCTGATGCTTATTTATTAAGGAAAAAATTTATACACGCACATTTCTGCTTATCTTTACCTAAAAACCCCCGGGGGCGTGACAGATTAAATGGTATCAGAGAAAAACAACTTTAACCACAGTAGTCGGTGATCCACATCCACAGTGTCTGATGCCACAAGCAAATTGAACAAGAGATAACCAAGGTGTAGGAGCTGTAGATCGTGAGTGTACGAGGGATAAAAGGGGAATTTAGTTCCGGTGTGTCTGTAGGTCATGGTGCTAGACCAGTTAGGTCTAGGGTGACTTGGTTTCTTTGTATACAGCGAATAATGGCCCGAAATGGGTTATCAGCAGAGAACGCAGGGGCAAAAAGTATCAGCTTCTCCGACAACGACTATAAGAGATGGTCGGGCAGTTAGCAACCCTTATGGAACAGATGCGATAGTGGGTGCAATGGTCGACTACACCAATGGGGGTCGCCCAGGCTTCTCTGCCCGGACCATCCGCACCAGCAACTTTGGGACCTATGCCGGGAGCCGTCATTGGAGACCCCTTGAGGGAGATACGACCGACCCTTGGGTCGTAGGAAAATAGGTAGATACCATGGAAAGGCTCTTCGAAGCTTTGCTAATGGAGAAAGGTGAATGGGTCCCTTTGGCAGTCCTTTTCTTGAGGGAGACGCCCGCGAGTGGTGGAAGACGGTGCGCCCGGACCCTTCGGAGGGCACCGTCCTTCCATCTTGGACCACGTTCCAAGGAAAACTATTTGGGGCATTTCTCTCCGACAGCATCAAACGGCAGATGGAAGGTGACGTGAAACTCATCAAGCAAGGAAGTCGGACAGTTATGGGGTATCAACGGGCATTTTGGAGGTTGATCAAATGTGTTCCCTTGTTATAAGAGATGAATCTCACAAGGCCCGTCTCTTGGTGAATGGCTTATGGAGCGACATCTTCAAGGTGGTGCAAACGGCGGGTTTGCGCACCTTCCAGGAGGTGGTCGATAGAGCCACCGCGGTAGAGCGCGGATTTACGATTTCTCGAGCCCGACGGGAGAGCTCAGGACACAGCAGGGATAAGAAACGAACCCGGCCAAACTTCAGAAGGGAGCATACCAAGAGGAGCCGGCCTCCTAAATACTCGAGATTTCAACAAGGCACCAAGAATGCGCTGACGGGAGGACAATGGCCGGTGGACAAGTCTTGCATTATTGTGACGGAATACACCAAGTGACTGAGTGTCCCCAGAAGTAAGACCATTGTTTTCGAGGCGGCAAACCGGGGCACTGTCGTTGCAACTGCCCCTCGGAAACGGGGACATCATCCGTAGCAGCGTCCCCACCTTCGTCTCAGCAATCGGGAGGAGGGAGAGTCTGCACGATGACCCACCAGGGGACGGACCCATAGGGCACGACGTAACAGGTAATACTCGAGTTTCAGACCATCGTGCTAGAACTCTTGTGTCAACACCTAAGCCTCCCACCCTTCCACCTCGCTTCATGTTTTCGCCCTACTTTAGTTATTAGAAGAAATCCCCATCGTAGGAATAAGTTCGGTTGGACCCTCTGGCTACCCCTCGGGGCAGGCGGTTGTACCCCTTCCTGCCCAGTGAGGGTGAGGCGGGTTCTTAGTCTCTAAGAACTAATGAGGTTCTGTTAAAGGTTGTCGGTGTAGCGCTTGGGGCCGACAGTTGCGGCAATCTTTAAGCGGTAATTGACTGCTTGAAGTTCCAAGTGAGTCTCCGGGAATCGGACTCATCGGAACTTGTAAACTTAGCCTATAGGAACGCCTTTGCTCGCTTTCCTTTGTTGCGGGCAAGGGGCTTGGTAGAAGGCAGCCCAGTAGCGTTCACGAGTACCATATGGATCTCGACACGAGAAGGACAAGTACTCCTCTACCTCGGATAGACGACCTATGTGATCAACTACAAGGAGAAACGGCATTCCCAAAGGTTGATCTGCGGTCCGGCTATCGCCAGCCTAGAGACCGGAGTAATGACACACTGAAAACAGACCTGCGAGCTCGGAATGGTCAAGATGAGTTTACGGTTATACCGTTTAGACTCGTTAACGCACCAGTGGTGCTCTTGGGCATGATGAATCGGATACTCAAGCCCTTCTTAGACTAGTCGGTGATGGTCTTCTAGTGGACGTTTCGACCTACTCTCACATAGACAAGGGGTATGGGGAACACTTGCGAGTAATCCCCCAGACCCTCCGGGGTCAGAAACCATATGCCAAAACTTATAAAGTGTGAGTTATGGTCCGCGAGGGGGACTTTTGGGGCATATCGTTTCGGTGTCTGGAATTACAGTGGATCCAAGGAGGATTGAATCAGGGATCAACTGGGCTCGACCAACAGCGATAAGGGAGATTCGAAGCTTCCTGGGTCTGGCAGGGTATTACAGACATTTTGAGGAAGGCTTCTCCAAGATAGTAATGCCCCTGACTTACCTGACCCGAAAAGGGGAGAAGTTTATCTGGACTGACCAATGCCAGAAGAGTTTTGAGGAACTCAAAGTCAGGTTGACGTAGGCCCCGGTGCTCGCCCTACCGGAGCCTGGTGAAGACTTTGAGGTTTATTGTGAGGCGTGCTTATGCAACGGGGTGAGGTCATAGCCTACGCGTTAAGGCAACTCAAGGAGTACGAGAGAAACTACCCCGTGCACGACCTGGAGCTTGCAGCGGTCGTGTTCGTCCTCAAACTGTGGAGTCACTATTCGTACGGTACACATGGCAATGTGTACTCCGATCATCAGAGCCTCAAGTACCTCTTCACTCAGAGGGAGTTAAATTTGCGGCAAGGGCGGTGGCTCGAATTACTAAAGGACTATGATCTAACCATCCACTACCACTTCAGGAAGGCGAATGTGGTGGCTGACGCCTGGAGCCGCAAGGGACAGGCATAAGGAGCAGGTGCAAGTGCTATCATCCAGCAGGACCGTCCGATTGCATAGTTAGGACTGGAAGTGGTGCCAGCGGGCACGGCCGCACAACTCTTGACCCTGGTGGTCAGACCTACCCTGCTGGACAAGATTCTGAAAGGGCAATTGACCGATGGCCAGCTACAACTGGTGCGAGACAGAATGTCCTCGGAGCAAGGCGGAGTTTTTATGCCTAACTCGGGTAATGTAATAAGGTGCCGGGGACGAATTCGTATGCCCGATAAGCTAGAAACGAGGAGAGAATCTAGCATAAGTATATAATACCTCATACACCGTGCATCCCGGAGGTACAAAGAGGTGCAAGGATCTGTGGCAGACCTTCAGTTGGCCCAAGTCGAAAGAACGATGTGGCACAAATTGTGGCGCAATATTGGGTGTGCCAACGGGTGAAAGCGAAACATCAGCGACCGGCGGGGGAAAGCAGACGTTTCGGCTACGAGGGAGGTAGTAGCAAGGAATACCTCTTACAAAGAGTAATTTTGGCCACGACCCCAGAGGAACCCTTAGAAGTAATGCTTCGTACCTTCCTGCCCAATAAGGAGGTGAAGACTTAGTTGTCTTATTTGTTGGCTATTTAGTTAAGGGTTAAATAGGTCCAACTTCCGGCCTTGTGACGATAGACCCGAGGCGTTGTAACAGTATGCCTTGGACGTCCAGGTGAGGTGAGTCGGGCCAAGACCCGAGGCGTTGTAACAGTACGCCTTAGACGTCCAGGTGGGTTGAGTCAGGTCAAGATCGGTGGCGATGTGACAGAACGCCTTAAGTAAATGGGTTGTGTATTTCTTATAATTCGAGCTTTTGGGATTGTTGGTTGGAGTCGACGACCCGACATTTGGGATTTCGGGGCACGTAGGCCCGGTGGCATACCGGTGGACGTTACTGCCAAACCTCGATACGGAGGCTGGCATGGGAGGAAAAGAAACTCCGCAACTGGACAATCCCTTACGTAAAGGTGTAATGGAGTAACCATGAGGAGCGCGAAGCAACTTGGGGACTTAAGACGAAAATGAAGGAAGTTTTCCCCGAATTGTTTAGAGAGGGTTGAGTTTAAGTTTCGAGGATGAAACTTTTTATAAAGTGTGAGTGGTGTAATGACACGACTTTTCTAGTGATATTTTACCCTCCTGCTAATAGAGTGTGAGTTAGAGGAAATTAAAATATCGGGCTCTTTAGAGTTGACTAACACGCGGTGCGGATATTTCTCGGTGATAGAGCTCGAAAAACGATGAACGACGGTGCAATCGGATCCAAAATCCAACTTACGGATCTCCCGGAATGGGGTTTCTAAGATCGCGGTGACTTAAGGTGTGCATCAAAATCCGTGTAAAATATCCTACTCGGTTTCTGAGAAAGTTTGGATATTCCGTGTGATTAATTAATTAAGGAATTAATTAATCGGTGACGATAGATTAAGTTGGAAATGTATTCCCTATGATTATCTAATTAGGAAATTAAATAATCGGTGACTAGGATTTAAAAGGTGGGATTCTATCTCGTGGGTTTAGATATTTATTGTTAGAAGATAAATATCCGAATATTCGTGGGTTTTTCCTTTTTACGTACGTATAATAAAAGGAAAATAAAAGAATAAAATAAAAGAGGAAATTAAATTAATAAGAGGATAATTAAATCCCGTTAGCGGAAGAAAAACCCTAATTTAAAAATACCGCCTTCTCAAACCCTCCTCTTTCGTGCGTACCGAAAACCAAACGAAACCCTAGTTTGAAAAGAGAGGGAGAAAGCGGAGGAACCCGATCGCCCCGATTGACGTCCGGAGACCGGAGAACAAGACGCCGTCATCTACGGGGAGCGGATCCGGATCTCCAACGCCGCGAGAACCAAGATCGGTTCTTTAGTTCCGATAAATTAAGGTTAGTGATCATCGTTACGTTTGTCAAATTAATCGGGGGTTTTCCGTGTTCTTGTAAGGTCGTTTTAATTGGTACATCGATCGCGGATTTTCGTCGGGTTTTGATCCATGTTTTATTCTCGTTCTTGATCGAGGGTGATCGATGGTTTTTATCGAGTTTAATCGATGATTTATTTTAATCGGTTTCTTTTTATCGGGCTTCCGATCGACGTTTTGGTTGTCCGTCGATCGTTGGTTAAGTCATTAGGATTATCGTGTATTTATTTGGGAATTTTTGGGGATGTTTCGTTGGAACATAGTGAGTTAACGGGAGGCCGCCGCCGCCGTTGTTAAACGGGAGGCCGCCGCCATCGTCACCATGGTCGCGGGGTCTTCGCCGGAGTCGCACGGGAGCGAAAACGGAGAAGAAAACCGCGAAATTAGGGTTTACTGTGCTTGTCCGTACAGCGCGGTCCACGGGTCCAGGCGTGCACCCGGTGCACGCCCGCAGCGTCGGAAGCACAAGACCCGGCGCACGGTTTCGCGCATCGGCCCGGCCCAAGGCGCGCGGTGCACGCCTCATGCGTGCACCCGGCGCATGCCGCACGGCCACCCGACGCGCAGACCCGGTGCACGCCTCGCGCGTGCACCGGCCCGGCCCAAGACGCGCGGTGCACGCCTCCTGCGTGCACCCCGCGCATGCCGCACGGCCGCCCGATGCGCAAACCCGGTCCACGGTTGCCCCTGTGCACCACCCGACAGCCCAAAGTTCGGTGGCTCCGTTTGGGTCCGTTTTTCCACCGTTTTGAGCGCCGTTTTCGCCGTTGGGATCACCATCTCCGTGATTTTCTTGGCATGGCCACCTGGGATCTTTTTGGTCGCCGTTTCGCCATGTTGGGTGCTATTTTCGCCGATGCTCCGCGCCTCGACGAAATCGTCGGGGGCGCGCCGTCGGATCTCTTTTCTCATCATTTTCGCCGCCGGGGTCTTCTTGGTCTAACCATTGACGTCCCGAGTGGGCTGCCGGTTGAGAATTGGGTTTTGCTGGTTTTCTGTTAGCGGTTTTGGGTTTCGAGGGAGCTCGCGACGAAATAGTCGCGTTCCGGGTGTTGTTAGTCGTTGACGTTACCGGTTTGATCTGAGCTTTTAGTTTTACTCGATGGTTTTGACTTGTTGGGTTTTTGACCGACGTTGCGGTCCCCTAGGCACGACGATTTCGGTTTTGCGGGTTTAACGTAACAGTGGTTGGGACCACTGGTTTTTACCTGATTAGGGTAAGGTGTTAATTTGTGCTCTTGGATATTTTAGTAGGCAGCAAGGAGTCCTGATTTGCTTAGGAGGGTCGCGGGCGCGGTCGTATATCTTCAACTAGGTGGGTACCCTTGCTAAGTGCAACAAGTGCAGTAAGTGCATCTATCATCATAAAAAGGCTCGTTAAATTGTCTAACAAAGTAGATGGAATGTTAAATCTTTCGCCTAAATGTTTCTTTTCATTCTAACATGATAATTGTAGCGACTGTGGTCGCGGTTCTCAATACACGCCGACACCGGCAAATATTGGGGTGGGATGCTGCACGTACACAGGCGGATTGGCCTCCGCATGGGTGTACTTTTTCGGAGAAGTGGTCTTTTTGGACCCGTGTACCTCACAAAGGGGTGGGAGCCGTGAGGACCTCTTCGCGCCTGCTGCAAATAGCACACCAGCACCGTGAAGAGGTTAAAAGCATCAAGGGGTTGTGCACGAGGGGAGACTTCCGTCTCTCCGACAGGTACTCTGGGGTTGGTGCCCAGCTTAACTCGGTATTCTGGGGTTGGTGCCCAGCTTATTTTGTGACAGGGTTTTAGCGAAAGGTTCCGGTGTATTTCGGTTTGTTCTTGAATCTATGTTAATCGTTAAGACATCTACTTTGTTTGTCACTGACTTTACCCACTCCGTGATAGGTTTGACTAGGTGTAGTAGTCGGGACGACGGTGAGGCAGCGATTAAAGAACATTAGCTGGATAAGGTTTATCCCATTATTTCTTGCTTGAGTTATCTCTTCCCCTTGTTATCTAAGTTTAAGTTCTGAATTGCTTGATTGTGGAATGTTGTGGATGTTGGATTGAGAGACGGTTTTGTGATGTGATTTTTATAATGTTCCTTGATGATTTATATGCGGCATGTTTTATACCGAACAAAAAGGGGTTTCGAAAATGTTTTCCAAAACCAAGTGTCGTGTGGGCACTGCTTTGAAAACCTGTCGATTTATCCTTTCCGAAACGATGTAGCCGCCTTACTGTGAATGTGTAGACGTTTTTAAAGGAATGGGTGTCGAGTGGACACCATTTACAAACTTGTAGGTTCCTCTTAATGTGATTAAATGTCTTTACACTCTCGTACTTGTTGACTGTGACTGTGTGGTTAAAGAATGTATGTTGATGTTGTAAATGATACGCCGTGCATATACAAAGGAGACTCTGTCCGTGGGCAGGGTGAATTTGTGTATGTGGCGGTCTGACACGCACCGGGGACGAGGCTGATGCTTATTTATTAAGGAAAAAATTTATACACGCACATTTCCGCTTATCTTTACCTAAAAACCCCCGGGGGCGTGACAATCGACTTCGTGGATTCGAAGTTAGGCGTGTTCGTGGATTCAGCATGCTTCATTGGTGACCGTGGATTCGGTTGAACGACTTTGGGGATTCGAAGTTAGGCGTGTTCGTGGATTCGATATGCTTCATTGATAACCATGGATTTGGTTGAAGACTTCGTGGATTCGGAGTTAGGCTTCGTGGATTCGAAGTCGAGACGCCTTCGTGGATTCGAGGTGCGTTGTGGAGCAAGCGGAGAAGATCTACTTGGAGCATACGGTAAAGGTTGAGTCGTGTGTGTGTGTGTGTTATATCTCCTTGTACGTGTTTAATCTTAGTGGATTTCACTGTGTGATCGGTTTCGTGGTTTTTTACTCCTGGATTGGAGTTTTTCATGCAAAATTTTGCGTACTTTATTTATTTTTTCTTATTGGGTTATTTTTACGCAAAGATTTCTGAGTTTTATTATTTACACCTATTCACCTCCCCGCCCCCTCTATGTGAATTTTGTCCTATTTAGATCCTTGGATCCCATAACCCATAGTAGATAGAGCAATGTAGTTTTGCTTTTTACTATGCCATGCAACAAGACAATGGCCAAGATAAAAGCATGCTCCACTAGTGCTTTTCTGGTCATCCACCGATCCAGCCCAATCGACATCTGAATATCCTATTATGTCGAGAGATGTGCCCATAGATACCAAATTTCGAAATTAATTGTACCTATGACGTACTGAATTATCCTTTTCACTGCTTTCAAGTGTATTTTCTTCGGTGCAGATTGATATCTCGCGCAAATTCCAACACTAAAAGAAATATCAAGGCGACTAGCTGTAAGGTAGAGTAGACTTCCAATCATACTTCTATACAATTTCTCATCTACACTCTCTCCGTGAGATTCACTTCCTAGTCTCTTATTGCTAGTTCCCATAGGAGTCGGATAGTTTTTAGAATCTTCCAATCCGAATTTCTTAACCAACTCCTTCGCATACTTAGATTGACACAAATGAATGCCATCTTCACATTGTTTAACCTGCAATCCAAGAAAAGTAAGTTCACCCATTATGGACATCTCAAATTCGCTTTCCATCGTTTTTGTGAATTTTGAAGCATTCTTGTTTGTGGTAGCACCAAACACAATGTCGTCGACATAAATTTGTGCTACTATTGTCACGCCCCGGGTGTAAACCAGAATCCGGGCCCGTCTACAGATCCGCCGTGCACACTGAATTTCTCGTGTATACGAAGCGCTGGTAACCTGCTCAGATATAACAGATACAATAAAAGAGCATAAAACAGAGCTGAACTAAAAATACTACATCTCAGACTGAAGCGGGAAATAAAGTAAAGTACAACAGTAAATAAAATACAAGTGTCTCTCCCAGCTCACCAAAATAATACAACGAGCTGGCTAAAGCCAGACCCAAAATAAAAGTACAAGTACAACTGTCTGAGAAGATAGGGGTACATCAAAAGTCCAGCTAGCTCACTGTCGGGTAGACACTCTATCTAATCAGCTAGCCTCTTATCTCGCTCCGCCGCTGATGGCCCAGCAGCTCCCGCAGACGACTCTACAAAACAAAGGGGGAAGAGAAAGACAACAACAATGGGGGTGAGAACTACTAGAAAAACCAGTAGCCTCCCCTAGTGGGTAAAGCCTCAAACTCCGACGCACCCACTAAGACTACCAGAGGCAAACGGGAAAGAAAGGTGGTAAGCTAAGAATAGAACTACTGATAAAAAGAAGCTACCACTACTATGCCTCTAAATGTAGTGCCAAAAGAGTAGCTATATGGATGCATCAGTAAAAGTGTCTGCCTGAATAAATCTAATCAATGGACCAGTAAAAACTGGTACTGCCTGCTCTGCCGGCCGCATCGGGTATGCTACTGACGCATAACACCAACGCAAAGAAATAGTATAAAGAACTCAAAGCCTGCCTGTCGCACACTCCGGAGTGGCACTAGAGGGGAGCGACCCACACGAGTAAAGTATCTCTATCACAAGTATCATAATATAGCAGGACTGGATCACGACTATGCTCAAGTGGGAAAACCCGTCCACTAAAGAAACCTCGATTCCCAATCTGATGCACAAGTAAAGATCCGGTCAATCGCCCAATGTCCGCGGTCACCGCAACACCCCACAAATCCCCAATCAAGTCCAACTTGTCCCAGACCCAATGTCCCGGCTACACTATCCCAAACCCCTGTTCGAACCCGAGCAATATGTGCCACATGTCTAACTAAAAAGAAGAAAAAAAGCAATCATAGTTTCTCCTAAGTCAAATCCCAGCATGATAGTATAGCAGAAAAAGGTGACCTATCTAGATGACCATACAAGTATGCAAGTGTCCTCATGATGATAAAAGAAAGATAGATATTGTTGTACTTACATTGATTAGAGCATGATAACCCAAATTTAGTAAACAAACTTATAGGAAGATTAAATGCTAACATGACACAAATCACTTTCCATATAAGCATGCAAATATCCTCAAGAAAGATAAAAGAAGGTTTATCAAGTAATAATCTCGCAAGGGGTAAGTCATCGGTCATAATTGCTATCCCCCTATGTATGTCCATAAAATCCTCAAGTAGTACCCACCAACAGGATGAATCATCTTGTCCCCAATATATTAGTCGATTTCACATGCAAGGTTAAGTGCTAACATAGCTAACAATATATCAATACAAGCATGTATATTCCAACCAAGCATTAGTCAATAAATCCTACACGGGGATACTCTAATATTCCAAGTGAGTATGTCAAATATGAGGTCCACAACAATCACCCACCTCGATCGCGAAGCACGAATCCAAACACACCCTCTCTCGGGGAAAACCACGGCTCACCGCGAAAACTGCAAAAATACCCAAAACGGTGCACAATCAATTCCGCAATCCAAAATCTGCCGTTGTCTACGCAACCAGTCCAGAAAAAGGTAAATTTTCACATGCGAGATGAACTCCGAAAATTCTAGAAAAATCGCCGCTGCGATCATCGCGATGAGTAGATGAAGATCGAGTACTCGCACGTCCCGTTTCGACAACTGTAGGCCAAGTTACAAATTAAACACTGCGGTAAGCGCGAATCTCCCAAGAACACATCTACCCAGTAATCCGCCCAGAAAAAGTAGGATTTTCACCTCCGGGACAACCTCAAAAAAATCTAGAAAAATCATGATGATGTTCCTTGCGACGTGTAGATACGAAACGAGTACTTGCACTCCACGTTCCGACACTTGAGCGCAGAGAAATTCCAGAAAAACTCCGATGCTGTCAAAAACTCCGCCGCAGAAAATGGGGTCACAAGATGGCCTGAAAAACCCAAGAAAAGCTCCGAATGAGGAGAAGATGAAAATACAAAAGTCGTAGCCCTACCTGTTGTGGACATAACGGTGTAAGAATCGCCCAAAATCTCTGTCGGAGTAGCCCGGGGGAGTCCGCGCACCGAAACGCAATGGAAAAGATCGTTGGAGAAGAAGCGTCGTAGCACGCCGAATCGCCATAGAATTCAATGTAGGGGCCTCCTAAAATCCCATAAATCCTCCACAAGGTGTAGAACTGGTAGAGGAAGAAGTCTCATGTAGAAGCCTTTGTGAGAAACAGGCCAGAAAACCTAGAAATGAAGCCATACGGGGCCTATTTATAGGCCCAGCCCAACAAATTGAGAAATTTCCAATTTGTCCCCAGTTTTGGGCGCTCGGCCCAAATTCGAGCGCCCGAAACTCCTGAAGGACGGCCCGCGAGGAGCACCCGAATCGTCCTGGGCTAGACACGTGTACCGAACATGGGACAGCGTGTGCAAGCCCACTCAGAAAACTCCACGTGGCCCGCGCTCGGTCAACCCAGTAGGTGGCGGCCGCGAATCACCGGGCGCCACGTGTCCCCCGCCCGACCGTGCGCCATGCCGCGCCACCTACCCCCTGCCACGCACGCACCCCGAGGTGCCCACGTGCGCCGCTGTGGACCGCGCCTACGTGAGCCCGCCAATCCAGAGCTGCCATGTGTCCCCGCGCCCGGTCCATGCACCCGCGCGGGTTCCGTGGACCGCGCAACGTGCGCCAGCCAATCCGAGAGCGCCATGTGTTTCCCGCCCGGTCCATGCGCCACCCCGCGCCTCTCCGTGGATCGCGCCCTGAGAACCGGCCAATGACAGGCCGCCACGTGGCACCATGTCGGTCTACGGCCTCCCCCATGCACCCGAATCCACTAAAAACTTCCGGGAGCCCCTTTTTGGGCATCCGGACTCAGAAAAATACAAGTAAATAGATGTTTTCAAGGGTTTTTCCGCGCTGAATCCAAAACCGACCTCTGATCAGCCTGAAACCTCTTCTAAAATTCGGCAAAAGCAGCCGAAAGACAGGCTTGATTCAGGAACCTCACTGAGTCCATCTAACACATCCATTTGATGCGTTACGGGCCCGACACACCAATAATAGGTGTGTCACACTGTGGATTCTCGGAGAAAAGCTACATGGGGATTTGGGCCACTACAACTATAAAGGTATTCTGAAAGTGCTTCACAAAAAGTGTCCGATCGGCTCCCCCTCGAGTATAGCCATTTTTCAAAAGATATTTCGTTAGCCTTTCATATCATGCTCGTGGTGCTTGCTTAAGTCCGTAAAGAGCCGTTTTCAATCAAAAAATATGGTTTGGAAGTTTATGGTCAATGAAACCTTTCGGTTGGACCACATAAACTTCTTTCAATCGAAAAATATGGTTTGGAAGTTTATGGTCAATGAAACCTTTCGGTTGGGCCACATAAACTTCTTCATTTAGAAAATCATTTAGAAACACGCTCTTTACGTCCATTTGAAACAGCTTGATTTTAAAGTGACAAGCAATTGCGAACGAAATCTGAATGGACTTGAGATGGGCAACCGGGGCGAATGTCTCATCAAAGTTTATGCCCTCAATATGTGAGTAGCCCTGAGCAGCCAAACGTGCTTTGTTCCTCACAATGGTACCATCTTTATTTTTCTTATTCTTGAAAATCCATTTAGTGCCAATGATGTTCTGTTGCTTAGGGGGCTTCGTTAATTCCCAGATTTTGTTTCTTTCAAATTGATTAAGCTCTTCTTGCATTGCTTCAATCAATGGTCATATTGAAGAGCTTCATCAACATTTTTTGGTTCCAGCATGGAGACATAACATGCAACTCCACATTCTAACTGTCACGCCCCGGGGTCGAATTGCGACCCGAGCTCGCCAACAGATCCGCCGTCTGTGCGGAAACTGCCGCACAGACGAAACGTCTACCCTGCAAAAGATCTATAGCTACACATGTATCAGAGCTGAAAATAAATCTAGTAGCCAAAACATCACTGAATGTCTGAATAAAAATAAATCCTCAAGCGAGTCTCTCAACAATAAAAGTAAATACAATAATCCTCACTGATCTCTCAGACTGTCCAGTACAAAAGAGGAATCGTAAGATACCGGGTACATCTACCTCTGACTCTCAAAGCTGGTGAGGAACTACTCGGCCACGTCCTCGCCTCGATCAGCTGTCTCCACGCGAGCTAAGCTGGAACAGCAGCCTCGAAACCTGTCACCGCAGCGGGTGTGAGATCTAATGCAGAAGGTAGATCTCAGTGGGTACCGTCACCAATATTCACGGTATGCCCACTAAGTCTACTAGAGGTAAAACAGATAGGTATGCAGATAGATAGATAGATAGATAGATAGATAGATAGATAATGGTAAGCTGAAAGAAAACTACAGCTAATGTGTCTCAACATAAAGCTCAAAGGAAACTCTATCATAAACATGCTATGCATACTCTCGCTACTGCTAAAATGCCTCAGTATCAATGCTCAAAGGAAAAACCATCTAAGAACATAATATGTGACCACCCGCTCATAACACCCAATCCCAAAGACTGCCACATAGGGTCCAGTCAAGGCTGCGCCTGTCGACTAGGAACGCACCTGCCCACTACTACACATCCCCATGAGGACGGGATTTACGTGGGGCGTCCTGTCCGACTATCTCAATCTCAATCAAGTAACCTCCTGGTAACTCGGCCAGGGGCATCAACCACCTGGTAACTCGGCCAGGGGCAAGTAACCACCTGGTAACTTGGCCAGGGGCAATAACCACCTGGTAACTCGGCCAGGGGCATCAACACATCTACGCATCCAGAGCGTGACCCGAGGGGAGCGACCCCAACGAGCTCAAGTATCACATCAGTCTCAGCTGTCTCAATAAACGGCATATGCAGGCTATCGTCCACGATCAAACAGATCGGCAACTCAATGCTCAGAAGTACAACTCAGTCGGAAAAGACTCCTCGACTCAAACAAGAAAAGCCCAAAACCTCACATAATTTGTCGGAGAACCCTCAACGACTCAATCTGATAATCCACAACTCATGGCTAAGTCGGAAAACCTCCACGACTCGATCTGCCAGAACCCCAAACTTTCAAGCTAAGTCGGAGGTCCACCTCAACGACTAAAACGGAAAAACACAATCTAGAGCAATCACCCAATCCCCATAAGGAAGCTCATCTCACATGACACTAGAGCTCAGCACACATGCTCTAAAAAAATCCACTCGGCCCCCCGGCACGAGTATACAAGTACCCTGAATCTATGCCATACCTTTGGCAACTCATAATTTAAAAACCATCTTTGAAAACCATAATTTTCCTTAAAACGGGTTTCTCAATTTTAAAAACGGTTCAGGTGCAATTATGATGCAAACAAAGCATGAAACCTAGTGTCATATAATATCAGGAGTCTACTAAAAATAATCCGGGGTTCCAATAAATTATACAGAAGGTTCCAGGCAACTATCAGATTAAAAATAGTAAAAAATAGCAAGATAAACATGATCAACTTGCGTTCAATAGCATTAAAGGGCATTCCATAAATTTTGGAGAAATTCCAACCCACCTGGATCGCTTTCTGCAGCCAGCGCTGAAGTCGGTGAAGCGCTGGATCCCTAAACGGACGACCTCGAAAATCGCGCCGAAAAATCACAGAAAAATCCTCGGAAGCTCCAATAAATTCCCTCGAGTCTGCTCTGAAAATCTGCACATACCCGGGTCACCCACAGCTAACACACAGCACACACACAAAGGCTCAAGTACACCTCCAATCTACCCAAGCATCAACCTTAAGTAATTGCCCGCATCAAGTCCACCACAATTAATTAGCTTGCACTTAAAATACATGTTCAGCTTTACACCCATAGCACCAGCACAATTCAAAAATTCCACAACCCTTAATACACTCACAAAAATCAAGCTCATGCAAGCCAACTTCATACATCTAGAGCCATTAAAAGAAATCTACACATCAATAAATAAGTGCTCACTTATTCGCAATCACTTCCTCTATTACAGTCCAGAAATATCCACAGCAGCTTCCACAATTCCATTGCACATTCACAAAATACATACATCACACAACACCTCAATTATTCTCACAAAAATCCCCAGCACAAATAGAAGCTCCAATACATAATCTGCAAGCTCCAAGTATCCACATAAGGCTCACAATATACCACTAAAGGATTTCCTCTCCCTAGTTCCAACACCTCGAGCCATCTGCATACCTAAACCCCACCACGCACTCGATTCGAGCTCCACACGGCGCCTCGCCGAAATTCGCGCAACATGGCGTCGTCCTGTGAGAAAAATGGGGGAAAAAACACGAAAATCCGTTAAACACGATACACAAATGGACTCGCGACGCCCGGGCAACCACCAGCCCATGCCGTGTGCGCACAGCCCATGGCGCCGGCTCCCCGCTCTCTTGCTGACCGCGCGCAGCAGCCGCACCAACCACGCGCTGTGCTGTCGCCGCCCGCGCGGCGCCCGAACTGCCACAGCCGCTGGCCGCGCCGCTGTTGCAGCCGCTGCCGGCCCCCAGCAGCTCGGCGACCAGCGGCGAGGCTGCGCGCTGCCCGCGCGGCACCCAGCGGCGCCCCTGCGCACGCCCGCACGGCAGCTGGGCCTGCCGCGCGGCGCATGGGCCCGACGCGCGGCGGCCCCCGCGCGCAAGCTGCCGCCTGCGCGGCGCATCGGCACGCCCGCGCGGCGCCAGCGCGACGCCCGCGCGGCGCCAGCGCGACGCCAGCGCGACGCCCGCGCGGCGCCTCCGTAGCGCCGCTGTGCGCGCCCGCCCGCGTGCAAGTTGCGCGCCTGCTCGAAAGCTGTGCGCGCGCTGTGGCTCCCCGGCTGCTTGCTGCCAACAACCAAGGACAACAAGCACCCAACAGAGCAAAAACCCAATCTTCCACTCCCACCCTCTCTCACTCTCCATTCCCAAAGGAGAAAAAGAAAGGAAACAGCACGTACCTCATGAGTCCGCGCGCCGCTCGCCGGCTCCCACTCGGCCCCATGCAATAGACCACAAGCACCACCACCAATCTTCTTTTTAAACTCACAAATCCACTAAATTTCATTTCCCATACTCTTTCTTCCTCATCTTTTCTCTTCTCCACTTCCTCTGCTTCTACCTCAATCCTCTGCTTCAACAGGGGAGGGAGAGATGACGTGGAGCCTTAATTAGGTGGTGCCTAATTAATATAAGGATGGGGGTAGTTGGCCGCATTTAATGCCCAAACCAAAATATCCCAAAACTCTCTTTAAATCCAATCCTCATTAATCCACCCCTTCATTCCTTCTCTACAACATAAGTAAAAACCAATTAATTCAACTAATTAATTTAATTAAATAATTAATCCATCATAAGTCCCCCGTCAACTCACTTTTTGCCCTCGGGGCCTCCGTGCAGATCCGAAACCTCCCGAACTCCGCTGTAATCTGAAAATACATGTGTCCACAGCTTTTTCTCCCCAAAAAGCTCAACCGTTGAGTCGGGGTGCTCAATCCAAAAACCGGCTCCAAAATTGTCAGTTCCGACTCACTTTTCGCCTTCGGGTCCTCCGCGTCAGTCCGGAACCTCCCGAAATCCACTGTAACTCCAAAGTACACCTGCTCCAGGTATTTCCCACTTTCCTGCACACCACGGTGGAGTCGATGCTTCCCCAAAACCAGTCCTCAATCGGCGCACAATGCCCGAAAAAACCCCGAATCAAGCGGGGGCTTCCGCGGTTATCCGAATCAACCCGACATCAACTGTAAACACATAAGCAACATGCCCGAGGCAATTCCTCCTCACCACGCCATCTTGCGAGGTCGGCGCGCCATCCGAAAGCCCGGTATTCTGCACTAACTGTCTCCGAGTTCTGACTCCTTTTTGAGGATCTCCAATGATGTTTGATTCGGGATGGTCCTTGGAGATACGTAGAGTTTGAGGTATAGGAGTATTCAGGGAAATTTGTGATGAGTTCTGCACATTAGATGAACTAGAAGAACCATGAGATGCATCAAAATTTGCAGAAGATTTATCATGGAAAGATGTAACATCATCAGCAAGAAATTCATCATCGAGAGACATATCAAGAGTAGATTTATCAGAAGACAAATGAGAAACTTTATCTACTTTAACATTTATCGATTCTATCACCGTCTTAAAATTAAGATTGTATACTTGATATGCTCTACTATTTATAGAATAACCAAGAAAGATTCTTTCGTCATTACGAGAGTCGAATTTTTTAAGATTTTCACGATCGCGTAAAATGTAACAACGACTCCCGAAGATACGAAAATACTTGATATTCGTTTTTCTACTAAACCATAGTTCATATGGAGTATTTAAAGTATCCGGACGCAAATAGATTCTATTGATCACATAGATCGCGGTGTTAACTGCTTCAGTCCAAAGATACAAAGAGAGTTTCCGGCTATAAAGCATAACACGCGTCATATCTTGAACAAACCTATTTTTGCGCTTGACTAAACCGTTCTGTTCCGGTGTATAAGGTGCGGAGAATTCATGTTTTATGTCGTTTAAAGAGTAAAAATCAATAAATTTTGAATTTATAAATTTTCCACCTATATCACTGCGAACACGGACAATCTTTTCATTTTTCTCAATTATAATACGATGACAAATATCATGAAAAGAGTCGAAAGTATCCGCTTTCTCTTTCAAGAATGATACCGATGAAAATCTAGAGAAATCATCAACCATGAGAAAAAAAATATCATTTTCCACCCAAATTAGGTTGACGAGTTGGCCCCATTAAATCCATATTCAATAATTCTAGTTGCCGTTTAGTTCCTACATAGTTCAAATTCTTGTGAGTGGATTTAGTTTGTTTTCCCTTTTGACATCCACCACACATAATGTTTTCTTTGAAGTTTAGTTTAGGAACACCTCTAACAACATCCTTATGTGTTATTCTACATAGTTCCCTAAAGTTCATGTGACCTAGTCTTTCATGCCAAAGAGTCTTAGTGTCAAGTGAAACTAGGTTACAATGTTCGATGGGTTTACTAGGAACTACATAGCAATTATTCTATGATCTAACCCTTTCAAAAAGAATGACTGGTTTGAATTAGTTACAACACATTCAATAGCTGAAAAACTAACTAAAAAATTATCATCACACAATTGACTAATACTTATGAGGTTAGTCTTGGGGCCCTCAACATATAAAATATTTTTCAAAACTGGGTCGTTTGGAGTAGCGATTATTCCTTTTCCAACTATTTTTAAAGATCGTCCATCTCCGAAAACAACAAGTCCTCCGGAGGCTTTCTCAAATAATTTTAAATAGTTTTTATCTCCGGTCATGTGCAGTGAGCAACCACTATCCAAATACCAAGATGAATTATTATATGCATGTAGTGATGTGTGAATAACAAGACAAGGGAATATTTCACCTTTGCGCACCCAAACCTTACGAGTATTGGAATACGTTGGCAATGATCGCGATGTTGAGCTCCTTGGTGAATGTGTTTTATTCGGTTGATCACTTTTCTTTGATTTCCACATCGATGTTGTCTTGGGGGACATGCTACCATTGTTCTTAACCTTTGGTTGATTTCTTCTTGAATTTCTGTTTCTGTTCTTGACGGTAGTCGATGCATGATTCGCCTGATATGCTCGTTTTGCTCCTTGTTTGCAATTTGATCTCATGTGCCCTTTTTCTCCACAATTGTGACATACCTTATTTGACTTTGAGTTCCCTTGCGATGTAGAAGGTTTGTCAACAATTGATAGATCAATTTCAGTCAGGGGAGGAGGTGAGACCGACTGAGGCACAAACTTTGTTTCACTCGGACTAGGATCCTCACCAGTTCGATCGTATTCAAGGCCCAAACGATTCGTTTGACCAAGACCAAGCAACTTGTCCAACTTGCACCTTCCCAATGAAAATCTTTTCAAATCTTCTTTAAGTTGGAATATGGTATTCGTCATCTCCAAATTTCCTTGCCAAGCCTCGGAGTAGAGTTTCAAGAAGTAGTTAGCTTTATCCATCAATTTTATATGTTCCTTCTCGAAATGCTCATTCTTCTCTTGAAGGGAAGTGTTTATCTTGATCAAATTGTCCCTTTCCTCTTCAAGAGCTTTTGAGAGAAAAGTTGTCTTGTTTGATTGTTCTTCAATACCCCACAACTTTCTTCTCAAATTCTTATTATGCTTCGCCAATTTCTTTGAATCTCGTTGCAATTTATGGTAGGCGAGAGCAAAATTTTCACCTTCGGAATCACTTGGTTCATCATCCGATGCAGTTTTTTCATTCAAGGATGAGATAGATAATGAACTAGAGAAAGTTGATGAAAAACACACGAAGGGTGAAGTTGTGGACGCAATAAATGCCGTGGCGTTTATATCCTCATCACTGGAAGATGACTCGTCGGAGGAGGAAGAGTCATTCCACGTGACGGCTTGCATTGCCTTACTTTCTTGGAGCACTTTGGAAGAGATTCAAGTGGAGGACTGCGTACTGTAAGACCTACATTTTTTGCAAAAGACAACTCATGTCAAATTTACCGAATAACTGAAAGAGAGACACATAGGGTAAAGAAAAATTACACATTTATCAACCTAAGTGCCAAAAATGAACAAAAAATCTTGCAACTAAAAGACTGCACATTTAGCTTGCAGATTTTTTCTTGTTTTGTTTTCATTTGTAATTCCTAAGGTTTACCAATTGGAAACAGGAAAGAGTACAATCAAATAAAAAAGTAGGGAAATTGTGTAATATTCTTTTGCAGTACTTTGAAAGAGCTTCAAGTAGGTGATGGCGTGAGCTTCAAGTAGATGATGGCACAATCGAAACCTGTATTTTTTGTAGAAGGTAATTCATGTCAAATTTACATAATGCAATATAAAGTAATAATCAGAAGAGAGTGGAGGTGAGTCATGTCAAATTTAGAGAATGCAATTGAAACTAATAACGAAAAGAGACTCAAGTAGTGGGAAGAAAAGTTACACATTTATCAACCACAAAAAACTAAAGAAGAAAATAAACTTATGTACAGTTTAAATAATCTACTAATTTTCTTTAGCTATACATGTCGGCGTGCTTAAGTTCCCAATGTGTTTACTAATTTTGTATCTATCCAATAGAGAGATCCATGTATACTTCCTAATTTATTTAGTAATTTTTTACCCATCCAGCAGAGAGACTCATGTGTGCTTGCAGAAATAGATAGTAAACCAATTTATAGATTAGAAGCAAATAAAAGAGCTGGGAAGTTGTGTAACACTCTTTAGTAGGAACCAAGAAAATAATAGTAAGGAACCAAGAAAACTAAATGCAAAACAGTGAGGTGTCTTTGTTTTGTGAAAATTGATTAGACAAAGAAGAAATTATTGCATGCACTTGGAGTAATTATTGTAGTGCAGCACCAGGCTGGTGCCGCCGCTGATGCTTGCAGCAGCAGCGCTCCACTGCTGCTGCTTGCAGCGGAGCACCACGCTGCTTGTGTAATGCAGGAGCAGTTGCAGCGCTGCATGCAGCAGCTGCTGCTCCTACTGCTGCTTGCAGCGCAGCACCACCAGGCAGCAGCAACCTGGTGCTCATGCTGTTGCTTGCAGCGCAGCACCACCGTGGTGCTGCTGCTGTTGCTTGCAGCGCAGCGGCACCAGGCAGCAGCAGCCTGGTGCTCCTGTTGTTTCTTACAGCGCAGCACTACCGTGGTGCTACTACTGTTGCTGCCTGTAGCGCAGCAGCAGCAACCTGCCTGGTGCTATTGCTACTGCTTGTGGTAGTTGCAGCACTTCAAGCAGCAGCAGCAGCCTGGTGCAGTTGTTGCTGGTTGCGGCGCAGCACCAGCGCGGTGCTGCTGCAGCAGCAGTCTGGTTGCTGCTGCTGTAGCAAGCTGCAGCACCACCCTGGCTGCTTGCAGCGCAGCGCAGCACCAGCATGGTGCTGATCATGTTGCTTGCAGCGCAGCAGCATCGCTGCTGCTGCTTGCAGCGCTGCAAGCAGGAGCAACAGCCTGGTGCTGTTGATGCTGCTGCAAGTAGCACCGTCGCTGCTACTTGCAGCACAGTACCAGCGCGGCATTTCTTTATGTGCGACAGCTAAAAATTGAAAAGTCTTAAAAAAAAAATCTTTTGTATGGATACGCGGGAGCATGTAATATATTTTTTAATATTTTTTAGCGCACTATCGTAAATGATTATTCTCATTTCCTTTACAATCTAAAATACTATTTTCGCGTTACTATCAAGTCGCTGCCTTATTCTAGCATTACAACTGGTGGTGGTCACCATTTCCTCCAATCTCCTATACAACCAGTGGCAAGAAGAAAGACAACCACGGTAGCCATTCTTCCTAAGTGGTGAGAGTGTCGGAAAAAAAGAATAACTGTCATGCCCCGGGGTCGAAACTGCGACCCGGGCTCGCCAACAGATCCGCCACCTATGCAAAACCCGCATAGGCGAAGCGTCTAACCTGCAAAAGATAGTACTATAGCTACGCAAATATCAGAGCGAAAATAAAATGCTGTAAAATAAAATCCAATCACTGTACAACACGAAAATAAAGTACAACATCCACCTCCTCAAATACAGATAATCATCATACAATGTCCTCAGTACAGCATCTCTCAACTATAAAAGGGAGATAAACTAAAACTATAGTACATCAGTGTAATGAACCGGAATTTTGGTATATAAATAAATATAAATAAAATGGTATGAAATGTTATTTTATTGAATTTATTGAGGTAAAGGATGACCTGGAAACAAATTGGGGCCAAATCGGGATTAGAATGTAAGATCTTGAATCTTACATGAGGAAGTGGGCCCAGATTGTAAGTGGAAAATTCACAATTTCTAAAAATTCCGAGAAAATTACGGGAGCTCCATAAATGTGTTTTAAGGCCACAGTAAAAGTTTCGCGTTGATCGGACACCCGGATAGTGAGAACGGGCTCCGCCAGCGAAATTAAATACAGTGGGACTTATGGCGATCCAGAGGTGGTCCAAAATGAAAAGTTTAAGTACCATGAGGTAAATTAAGTTAAACTGTGGTTGCCCGTCAAATTTGAGCGAAAACGGGCGAGAATCGGGTAAGAACGGACGAAAACGGGCGAAACTGGGCTTGGGCCCAAGTTTCGGGCGCCCGGAAAATACTGTAGCATACCGCTTATTCGGGCTGCAGCGAACCGGGTCTTTGCACTATAGCGAACCGGTTACTGTAGCAGCCCGGTCCGGACTTCGATGCGCCCGAAAGTTACTGTAGTGCGCCCGAAAGTTACTATTGTCACGGATCCTGAGGCAGTTGGCACGGATCCCGAGGCAGCGGGCGCGAATCCCGAGGCACGGGCATGAATCCCGAGGCAAGCTTTTCGCGCACGGTGCGCTGTGGCGTGCGGCCCGAGGCGCGCGTGGTAGGTGAGGAGTGCCACGTGGCGCTTCCTCATTGGACGCCCTGACCGAGGGAGCGGGGGCGCGTCGGGAACACGCGCGGACCCCCTGGCGTGGTGTCAGCGGGGAGGCCACGTGTCGGCCTCCCATTGGGCGGTCAGCGTGATGCGACGCACTGACGCGACCCATCGCTGCGGCCGGCGTCAGAGCAGGCGTCGGTGCGGTCCACGTGGCGGCCCTTGCTTGGCCGCCGCTGTTCGTTGGTCGCGGTGCACGGGTCCAGGGCCACGTGTCATCATCTGATTGGTCGAGCGACGATGACGTGGCGCCTAGCTGGCAAGGCGTTGACCCGTGAACCTGGGCGGGACGGTTACTGTAGCCGCCCGGAAGTTTTCGGGCGCCCGAAAAGTTGCGCCCGAAAATCCGGATTCGGCCTATATAGGCCCGAATGGCCCCATTTTCCTTCTTTTCTCCTTTTTGGCTTCGCCCGAGCGTACCAGGAGGGGAGCCGGGCGATTCCGCTCGGGATTTTCGTGGGTGCACGAGCACGCCGTGGACTCCGTGGACCGCACAAGATGTACCAAAGAGGCTAATGGGCGCGATGGACGTCACGGCGTTGTCGAGGTAGGCCCCGTGTATCGTTTTTGAGGTGTTTTGGCACAGTTTTGAAGCTTCCTTTTGGATTTTGGATTTGACCCCTTTGCCCACGTGCATGTTAGGGACCCAACTTTCTGTGCCGTTTTATTGCGCGAGTTTCGCGGGCGTTTTGGATGCGCCTCGTTTTGCGTGCAAGCTCGTGGAGGTATGCACCGTTTTGCGTGCGGATTCGGCAAAGGGCGCGCAGTTTTGGACGCGAACTCGTAAAACGTGCACCATTTTGCGTGCAACGTTGAAAAAGGAACGTGCATCGTTTTGCGTGCCGACCCTAATATTATGCATCGATTCTCGTGCAGGGTCAGAAAAGACGTGCACCGTTTTGCGTGCAATCTTAAGAGAAGCATGCACCATTTGCGTGCAAACTCGAGGGATGTGCACCGTTTTGCGTGCAAGCTCAAGGAAACAAGTGGAATCGCTCGGAGACCAATTGCAAGTGTCTACAAGCAATTGGGGGCATCACAAGGTGGGAAATTCTGCCGAAATTGGGTGACCTCTCCCCTTGCTCCTTTGCTTTTCGATTCGAAGCATGATAGTAGCCTGTTAGAGGCGTTAGGTAATTATGATTATGATTGCCTGTGTAGATGGATTCAGATGGAAAAGCGCAACTGTTGGTTGCCAGAGTTAGAGGAATAGATGTGCATGTGTAAATGAACACAGAGGAAAAGTGCAACTGTTGGTTGCCAAAGATATATGATGAATATGCATGCGTAGAAGTAATTACTATTTGATGAATGAAATAAAAATAATTGCATGCATGAAAAAGGATTAGCTATTATGATTGTGATCATGTTAGGGTATAACCCTAGGAATCACGTGACATAAGGGAACAACATGTTGGGTTATGTATAATTGGATCTAAATAGGGGAAAAAACACCTAGAGGGGGGTGAATAGGTGTAAACAATAAACACTCAAAAATCTTTGCGATATAAAACCCAATGCGGAAAAATAAATAACACGCAGAGATTTTTACGTGGAAAACTGCAAACCGGAGTAAAAAACCACGGGACCGATAACACGGTGAAATCCACTAGAATTAAACACGTACAAGGTGATATACCGTACTCACAGACGACTCAACCTTTTCCATACGCTCCTAGTTGATCTTCTCCGCTCGCTCCACGACGCTTCTCGAATCCACGATTTGCGTCCAACGCCGAATCCACGACGTCCGACCGAATCCACGGTCTTCACCCAGTAGCACGCTTCGAATCCACGAACGTACCTCGCTCCGAATCCACGAGAGCGGTAGCACCTTGAATCCACAAGGCCACGCGAGTCCACGCGCCGATTTTTGGGAAAATCGTTGTTTTTGGGTGGTGATGATCCGCCGAATACTTAGATTAGAAATAGATCGGAATTACCATCTAAGTATTCATTGATTTGATTCTACTCAAAATGTGAGTAAGAAAACCTAGAATCAAATCAATCAATATAGATGAAGAAACATAAGATTTAATCTATTGATTTCCTTTCTTCTCTATTTGTGGATCTATCTAATTCGGTCGTCTTTTTTCTTTTTCGTGGGTTGCCCTAAAAGATGAATTAAAGGGTCTATATATAGGTTAGAAACCATTGGAAGAAGATAAAAATAAAAAACTAACCATTTCTGGAATTTTTCAGGACGGCGATCCGGATCGGACTTCGGCGATCCGGATTGCAGTAGCGAGACAAACAGTTTCCAGAAAAACTAAGGTTCGGGATTCGGATTGAAGTGCCTGATCCGGATCGTTCATACAGTTTCACCAAACATCAACGTTCGGGATCCGGATTGCAAAGCCTGATCCGGATCGTTCATAAAACATGGAAAAACTAGTGTTCGGGATCCGGATCAAGGGAGGCTACGATCCGTATTGAACTGATGTATGAATGAACACCCTTCGGGATCCGGATTGGAAAGTCTGATCCAGATCCTGAACATGTCCCATGTCCAGTTTTTGATTTTTAGGCAATAAGAAATTCATCCAAGTGTTTCTACACTATAAGAAGTATTCGGATCACCAAAAATAATTAGTTAAACATACCTGATCCTTTTGAATTCTTCTTTCTTGAGATTGAGTTAAATGATCCAACTTTCTTTATCTTCAATCTTCAAGACTTAACCGAATTCACGAAATACGCCAACTCAAATTCCGTAACATTCTCCCTCTTTGGCGGTTTCGTGACAAAACATAAATCCACTCAAGAAAATTCAAAAAGATATTTTTGTTGCTATCACCATACAACAAAAATTTACAATGGAGATCCAAAATAGATACATGAGTTAAACTCCTAAAACAGACTCTAGACTTAGACATCTGTACTGTCTGCAAAAGAAATCATTCTTGACAAAATAAATCGTTACATACCTCAAGAATTTTATATCATTCAAAAACCACATACAGAGATGAAGTTTATGCTCATTTACTTACCATGACATTTATACATTCAGATATGTAATTTGATCATAGTTAAAAACCAACATATCTCCTATGCAATCAAAATCCAAATGTCACAAAAATTGTTAGTGAACATCAACTTGTTAGTTATATTACATGCCCAAATAGTTAGCAATTAGTTAGTCGAGGCATGCAAGCAATCACAAAAGAAAACCAAAAGTTGAAGTTCTACTTACCTTACTTACCTTCATAGTTCAACTGGACAATCAAGATTGTTCAAACTGTTCTAATACTCTCTCCCCTTTTTTGTCACAAAGTTAGCCAAAATTACCAAAAAGGAGAGCAAAGTTAACAAGTTCAAGAACCAAAAGTTTGAGAATTAAAACTAAAAACTAAAACTTAAAACCTGCACAAGAAAAAGATTAAAAATCTGCAGTTTGAGCACAAATCAATCATCTGAGGCAGAGTCTTCAGAGCTCGTGCAGCCCAGTTTGTTCAAAATTCCTTTAAGCATTCCCGAAATCGTAGAACATTCTTGTTTCATCTTAAGTATGTCCTTGGACATCTTTCTGAGTTCTAGAGCCATTTTATCTTGTTCTTGGTTGATGGAAGACACTAAGTTTGCCTTTTGGTCGATTCTTCTGGATGTTGAAGAACGTTGTGTGACAACTGACGGAGCAGTCTGACCTTCATTCCGAGGAGATCTCCTTGGCAGAGAATGTGAATTGTCAAGAGGTTCATTGCTTGGCGAATTCTTTTTCCTTGCGTGCTGCTTAATTATTGAGGAAGACTTCACTAGCTTTTTGTTCTTTAGGTAAACCTTATTTTCTTCATCAATACCTTGTTGTACTTCAATAAGAAATGTGTCACAATCTTCTTCGTCTTCAGATTCAGTTTCAGTTTGAGGGATATTCTTTGTTTCCTCTTGACATGTTTCATTTATTTCAATACCCCGAGCTCGTCCAAGCCGTCGAGCAAGTATTTTTCTTTTAGTTTTCACAGATGTTTCTTCCATCGGAGCTTTGCCCTTTTCAGCAGCAGTAGGCGGAGCCTTTGATGTTTCTGCAGGCGCTTTTCCCTTCGAGGCAGTGGGTGCAGTTGCTTCAACTTGCAACTCATCCCAATCGATCGATTCCGTCTCAGATTCCGTACCGGAATCATCTTTAGTTTTCTTCGCCTTCTTAGCCCTCTTGCGCTTGATAGTGTCTCTAGTATGTACCATAGTAGCCAGAAGAAAAATGATCCAGGTGATCACCATTGCTACTAGTTGCTTGTGAGAAAGGAAATCCTGTGAGCAACAACTCAAGAACACGAAAAAAAAAATTGTTAATTTTTAAAAATTTGAAAAATTGTACCCAAACAATCATTATCGTGTAGAGAGACTAAGAATCAAATTAGTTTTGCAAAAGGAATTTTAAAAATAGATCAATCGCATGATTTTGGAAAATTCCCATTATATGCCCTAAAACCGAGATTTTTGAAATCGAAGGCCAAAAATCCGTTTATCATTGGAATACCTAGCATATAATCAAAACTAATCTACCCAGAGTTCTTATTTCAAAAGAAATTTGATCAAAAACCATCCATAAACGAGAAAGATACAGAAATTCATCACGTCTTTGAGGAAGAATATGAAAAACTGTGAAATACCGAGATTTTGATCAATAAAACTTACTTGGAATCGAAGAACTTGAGTTTGAAAGCTTCCAAGATGGATGTATTCTAGAGAGAGAAGCTCTGGAGACTTTTGAACAAAAGATTGAGGTAAAAGAAATCAAAACCCTTTTGTTCTATATAAAACCCTAGCCGCGATCCGGATCAGTTCGTGATTACGATCCGGATCGGCTACCCGCAGAGAATACCTGCGTTCGGGATCCGGATCGGCTTGTCCAATCCGGATCGGCTCCAACTTTTTCTTCAGAAAAATTCAGAAAAATTCTAGAAAATCCAGAAAAAGATTGTAAGCACTTTTGTGTATCAACTTTAAATGAAAATCATCGTTTCATACAACAAGAAATAGATTATGCCAAATCTATCAATAACATCCAACAAATGAAACGAAAATTTATAAAAATTAAATCCCTTAAAGTTGAACAACTTCAATTACATCTAACTTGATCTTATGAGTAATGCCTTTATCAAATCATCAATTTGGTAAAGAAAATGAGATACAAAGATCAATAGATGTCTAAAATCCCAGATAAGTTAGATAATATATCTAGTCAATTTATTGAAGAGAGTGGCTCTTTGAGCATCTTTCATTAAAATTCCCACCTTATACCAACCTTGAAATTTTGACAGAGTCAAGTATTTCAACATGCATTTTACTTAATCAAACTTGAAAAACCTTGCTTGGTATACATGTGGTAGCTGCACACAGTACTCGGACGACCGAGGTGGTAGCTCTTTCCTCCATGTGGTGGTAGTTTTCACACTCCTCATTGGGATGTAACTCTTTCCACATCTTTTGAGCATAACACTTTTTCTTTGACTCCCCCTCAATTGGCTATCAATTATTTAAGATATAAAGTATTCAGCCAAATATTGATCTCGATTTTGTACTCGACTAAACAGTCAAATAAGATAAAAACTATACCAAGAGATCATCGAGAGAGAAATTGACTTTGATTAAAACAAAGATAATTTAATTCACATAAATGATCATTGCACCAAATGAATTATTATGATATCCAAAGCATAATAAATTTCTAAGCATATAAAAGGATGCAGTTAATGTCAATAAAAAAAACTAATGCTCAATTAATGTTCTATGTCTAAGCATAGATAATGAACAAAAACACAAAAACAAAACCTAACCTAAACAAAAGTTTCAAAAAGAGGTTATTTCAAGGAAAGCATTCCAATTGCTTTACGCAAATGAATAAAACGTTTTTGATCCAAAGGTTTTGTTAAAAAGTCAGCTAATTGATCTTCAGTTGAAATGTAGGAAATTTGAAGAATATTTGATTCAACTAGCTCTCTAAGAAAATGATATCTAAGTTCAATGTGTTTTGTTCTAGAGTGCAACACAGGGTTTTTTGAAATGTTTATAGCACTAGTGTTGTCACATAAAACAGTTACCGAAGTTGCTGAAATCCGGAAGTCGCTCAACACGCTTTTCATCCAAATGAGTTGAGTTGAACAACTTCCCGCTGAGATGTATTCCGCTTCGGCAGTCGAGAGTGCAATGCAGTTTTGCTTTTTACTATGCCATGCAACAAGGCAATGGCCAAGATAAAAGCATGCACCACTCATACTTTTCCGATCATCCACAGATCCTGCCCAATCGGCATCTGAGCATCCAATAATATCTAGACTTGTTCCCATAGGATACCAAATTCCGAAATTAATGGTTCCTTTGATGTACCGGATGATCCGTTTCGCCGCTTTCAGGTGAACCTCCTTTGGTGCTGATTGATATCTCGCGCAAATCCCAACACTAAAGGATATATCCGGGCGACTAGCTGTGAGGTAAAGTAGACTTTCAATCATGCTGCGATAAAGTTTCTCGTCTACATTCTCACTAAGAGATTCACTTCCTAATCCCTTATTGCTAGTTCCCATAGGAGTAGGAAAATCTTTAGAATCTTCTAATCCGAATTTCTTTACCAACTCCTTTGCATACTTGGATTGACACAGATGGATGCCTTCACCATTTTGTTTCACTTGCAATCCTAGAAAGTATGTCAGTTCGCCCATCATAGACATCTCAAATTCGCTTTCCATGGTTTCAGCGAATTTAGAAGCATCATTATCTTTTGTTGCTCCAAATACAATGTCATCGACATAGATTTGTGCAACAATGAAGTTATTTTGATAATGCTTCACAAAGAGAGTCCTGTCTGCTCCCCCTCGAGTATAGCCCTTCTCTAAAAGGTGCTTTGTCAACCTTTCGTACCACGTTCGCGGTGCTAGTTTTAAACCGTAAAGAGCCTTTTTCAAACGAAAAATATGGTTAGGTAGTTTACAGTCTACAAAACCTTTCGGTTGAGCCACATAAACTTCCTCATTTAAAAACCCATTTAAAAACGCGCTCTTAACGTCCATTTGAAAGAGTTTTATTTTAAAGTGACAAGCAATAGCGAACAAGATACGAATGGACTCGAGTCTAGCTACAGGGGCGAACGTTTCATCAAAGTCTATACCTTCTATTTGAGAGTAGCCTTGAGCAACTAAGCATGCTTTATTCCTGATGATGGTACCATCCTTATTTTTCTTGTTCTTGAAAATCCATTTAGTACCGATCACATTGTGTTGCTTCGGAGGCGTCGTTAATTCCCAGACTTTGTTGCGTTCAAACTGATGGAGCTCTTCCTGCATTGCTTCAATCCAGTAGTCATCCTGAAGAGCTTCATCGATATTCTTTGGTTCGATCATGGACACGTAACAAGCGAATCCACAAACCAACTGTCTCCGAGTTTTGACTCCTTCTTGTGGGTCTCCAATGATGTTTGATTTAGGATGATCCTTGGAGATGCGTAACGTTTGATGTAATGGAGTACTCGAAGGTATATGAGATGATTCCTGCACATCGGATAAACTTGGAGAACCATTAGATGCATCATTAATATTGGAAGTATTATCATGAGAAGATGCATTTACAGGAGTATCATCATTAAGAGAGATATCAGGGGTAGATTTATCAGATGCAAAGTGGAAAGCTTCATCTACTTTAACATTTATGGATTCTACAATCGTTTTAGATTCCAAGTTAAATACCCGATATGATCTACTATTTGTAGAATAACCCATGAAAATCCCTTCGTCACTTCGAGAGTCAAATTTTCCAAAATTTTCGCGGTCACGTCAAATGTAACATCGACTCCGAAAGATGCGAAAATATTTGATGTTGGGTTTTCTACAACACCATAGTTCATATGGTGTATTTAACGTTCCCGGGCGCAAATAAACTCGATTAATAACATAGATTGCAGTGTTCACAGCTTCAGCCCAAAAATATAACGGTAAATTCCGGCTGTGAAGCATAACACGTGCCATCTCTTGAACAACCCTGTTTTTGCGCTCGACAACACCATTCTGTTGAGGTGTATAGGGTGCTGAGAATTCATGTTTAATGCCATTGGAAGTGCAAAAGTCAATGAATTTTGAATTTATGAATTCTCCACCTCTATCACTTCAAACACGAATGATCTTTTCATTCTTTTCAATCATAATACGAAGGCAAATCTCGTGAAAAGAATCAAAAGTATCGGCTTTCTCTTTTAAAAATGCTACCCATGAGTATCTAGAGAAATCATCAACCAATAAGAAAATATACCATTTACCTCTCAAGGATGGTTGACGTGTCGGCCCCATAAGATCCATATGCAATAATTCCAAGGGCCGTTTGGTACCGACGTGATTCAAGTTCTTGTGTGCAGTCCTAGATTGTTTTCCCTTTTGACAACCACCACACACAATGTTTTGGTTAAGTGAAAGTTTAGGAACCCCCTTGACCACGTCTTTGTTTGAAATTCTAGCAAGTTCCTTAAAATTTATGTGACCTAGCCTTTCATGCCAAAGTGTTTCATTATTCAAAGAGGCTAAGTTACAATTTTCAAAAATTTTATTGGGAACAACATAACAATTGTTTTCAGATATAACCCCTTTTAAAAAGAAAACATGATCCTTATCAGTTACAATGCATTCGACAGATGAAAAATTAACTGAAAAACCATTGTCACAAAGTTGACTGATACTTATGAGGTTAGTATTAAGGCCATCAACAAATAACACATTATTTAGAATCGGGCCATCTGGAATAGCTACTGTTCCTTTTCCAACAATTTTGGAAGACTGACCGTCTCCGAAAACTACAAGTCCTCCGGAGATTTTCTCAAAATTTTGAAAACAGTATTTGTCACCGGTCATGTGACGAGAACAACCGCTATCCAGATACCAAGACGAATTATCATAAGCATGCAAGGAAATATTTGTAACAAGACAAGGGAAAACTTCACCTTTGCGTACCCAAACCTTTTGAGTTTTGGTGTACGTCGGGAATGATTGTGAGGTTGATACCTTTGGTGAAAGCATCTTGTTTGATCCGTCGCTTTTCCTTGACGTCGTCGTCTTGTTTGTTGAACTACCGAGGCTCTTTTCCTTTGAAAAATTTACATTTGATTTCCGAGGAATCACCCTTTTGGTAGTCGTTGCAAGAAGTGCTTGAGTTGAGCGTTTGGCTCCTATCTTGCAATTTCTCCTTATGTGCCCTGCAATACCACAACGAAAACATACCTTGATGCTTAACGATTCCGAAGAGGGGGAAGTAGGTTTGCTGTCGTTGTTTGTCGTCAATTCCGGTGTCGGAGGAGGAGATACCGACTGTGGCACAAAGACTGTCCCAACCGAACTAAAATTGTCGTTAGTTCGATTGTATCCGAGGCCGAACTTGTTTGATTGACCAAGACCAAGAAGCTTATCCAACTTACTCCTTCCTGATGAAAATCGCTGTAAGTCATCCTTGAGTTGGAGAATGGTCTCTGTCATTTCCAATTTTTCCTGTCGAGCCTCGCCGTTGAGCTTCAAGAAGTAATTTGCTTTGTTCACCATATCTATATAATTCTTCTCCAGTTGCTCATTGGACTCTTGAAGGGAAACATTTATTTTAATCAGATCATCCCTTTCCACTTCAAGATCGGTCGAGAGAGAAGTTGCCCTTTTTACTTCTTCTTCGAGATCCTGCAATCTCCCTCTCAACCCCTTGTTTTGCTTAGCCAGTTTCTTTGAATCCCTCAAAAGTCTGTGATAGGCTAGAGCAAAATCTTCACCTTCCGAATCATCCGATTCATCGTCCGTTGCGTTCTTTCCAACTTGGGAGGAGGACAATGACTCGGATGTACTAGCCATTAAGCACATGAAGGGTGAAGATGTGGACGCGTGGAACGCTGTTGCGTTATCTTCTTCATCACTTGAGGATGACTCATTTGACGATGAGGTGTCATCCCAAGTGACGGCTTGCATCGCTTTCTTCTTTGACGGATTCTTATTAGGACACTCCGTTGAGATGTGGCCGTACCCTCGGCACTTGAAGCATTGGACTTGTCCTTCTGAGCTTTTCTTATCCTTAGAAAAAACCTCTTGCTTTCTTGGTTTGAAACTTGAAGAACCTTTGCCTTTCTTCGACTTTACGAAGGATGGAGTTTTGCTTGAGTTACCCCTTCGAAAGTTTCGGCGAAATCTTCTTGTCAAGAGAGCAAGCTGCTTCTCAAAGTCCTCCATAGATAAATTCTCGTCATCGCCTGAGGAGGATGAATCCGCGTCTTCTTCTTTTGTTGTTTTCAACACATAACCTAAAGACTTAGAAGAGGATGCCTTTCCAGAAGAATAGTTAGTAGGAAATGTCATTTCATAAGTTTGTAATGAACCAACTAATTCTTCTACACGGATTTCGTCCGGGTGTTTAATAGTTTCAATGGCTGTAACCTTGGAGCGAAATCTTTCAGGAAGAGTTCTTAATATTTTTCTTACAACTTTAAATTCTGGAATCTTCTCTCCCAAGTTAGCACATGAGTTTACGATGTCTTACAATCGTGTGTAATAGTCTGTGAAAGATTCATTTTCTGCCATGAAAATAGAGTCAAATTTGCTCGTAAGCATCTGCAGTTTCTGAATCTTCACAAGGTTAGTTCCCTCATGCGTAACTTGAAGAACATCCCAGATTTCTTTCGCAGTCTCACATGCCGAGACGCGAGAGAAATCACTTTGCGACAAAGCATTAAATAAAGCGTTAATCCCTTTGCCATTGTAAGAAGAAGTATCTATCTCTTCCTTGGTCCATTTCGACCTAGGTTTGATGGTACGAACATCAGCAAGAATTTCAGTTGGATTAGACCATCCTAATTCAATTGATTGCCACACCCGTTCGTCGATGGAAATTAAAAAGGCTTTCATCCGTACTTTCTAGTAGGCATAATTTGTTCCATCGAAGAACGGAGGTCTGTTGATGTTTCCACCTTCAACCATTGTTTACAACCCTATTCCCTCTCTGATACCACTTGTTGGGTTATGTATAATTGGATCTAAATAGGGGAAAAAACACCTAGAGGGGGGTGAATAGGTGTAAACAATAAACACTCAAAAATCTTTGCGATATAAAACCCAATGCGGAAAAATAAATAACACGCAGAGATTTTTACGTGAAAAACTCCAAACTGGAGTAAAAAACCACGGGACCGATAACACGGTGAAATCCACTAGAATTAAACACGTATAAGGTGATATACCGTACTCACAGACGACTCAACCTTTTCCATACGCTCCTAGTTGATCTTCTCCGCTCGCTCCACGACGCTTCTCGAATCCACGATTTGCGTCCAACGCCGAATCCACGACGTCCGACCGAATCCACGGTCTTCACCCAGTAGCACGCTTCGAATCCACGAACGTACCTCGCTCCGAATCCACGAGAGCGGTAGCACCTTGAATCCACAAGGCCACGCGAGTCCACGCGCCGATTTTTAGAAAAATCGTTGTTTTTGGGTGGTGATGATCCGCCGAATACTTAGATTAGAAATAGATCGGAATTACCATCTAAGTATTCATTGATTTGATTCTACTAAAAATGTGAGTAAGAAAACCTAGAATCAAATCAATCAATATAGATGAAGAAACATAAGATTTAATCTATTGATTTCCTTTCTTCTCTATTTGTGGATCTATTTAATTCGGTCGTCTTTTTTCTTTTTCGTGGGTTGCCCTAAAAGATGAATTAAAGGGTCTATATATAGGTTAAAAACCATTGGAAGAAGATAAAAATCAAAAACTAACCATTTCTGGAATTTTTCAGGACGGCGATCCGGATCGGACTTCGGCGATCCGGATTGCAGTAGCGAGACAAACAGTTTCCAGAAAAACTAAGGTTCGGGATCCGGATCGAAGTGCCTGATCCGGATCGTTCATACAGTTTCACAAAACACCAACGTTCGGGATCCGGATTGCAAAGCCTAATCCGGATCGTTCATAAAACATGGAAAAACTAGTGTTCGGGATCCGGATCAAGGGAGGCTACGATCCGGATTGAACTGATGTATGAACGAACACCCTTCGGGATCCAGATTGGAAAGTCTGATCCGGATCCTGAACATGTCCCATGTCCAGTTTTTGATTTTTAGGCAATAAGAAATTCATCCAAGTGTTTCTACACTATAAGAAGTATTCGGATCACCAAAAATAATTAGTTAAACATACCTGATCCTTTTGAATTCTTCTTTCTTGAGATTGAGTTAAATGATCCAACTTTCTTTATCTTCAATCTTCAAGACTTAACCGAATTCACAAAATACGCCAACTCAAATTCCGTAACACAACATTTGTTGGTAGTAAGACTAGGAGAAAACCTAGTAAAGGGGTTTGACGAGTGACATCAACTTAGGAGTTATCCTAGGGTGGATGAGTGGCATGGTCTTAGGTAATAACCTAAGGACACTGAATAGAGTGATCAATATAGAGTCAAGGAACTCTAGGACAAGCATGACATGGAACTTAGGTAAAGAGAACCTAAGGTGAACTAGTGATCAGCATAGAGACAAGGAACTCTAGGACAAGTATGACATGGAACTTAGGTAAAGGGGACTTAAGGTGAACTATTGGAGTTTGAACTCACAGACAGGATATTAGAGTCAGTGTAACTCTAAGATAAAGTGGAACAGGAAAATAGAGTTAAGTTAACTCTAGGATTCAATAAGGAATCAGGAAAATGAGAAAAGTGGATCAAGTGTGGAGACATGAAAGGGAAAACAGGAAATTGGAGTCAGAGTAACTCTAAGTTAAAAGTGAAATCGAAAAATAGAGTTAAGTTAACTCTAGGATTCAGTAAGGAATCAGGAAAGCGGGATAAGATCCCAAGGTTAAAGAATTAAACAAATATAACCCTAGAGAGTCATAGGGTGTCTGGGCAAATGGACAATAACTTTAACTTCAATTCGAGTTAAACAAAAGAAAGTGAAATGTGTAAGAGTCCAGGAGACTCTCTGGTTACCCGTGTGGCAAGACCTAGGGTAAGGGATGAAAATTTGGTTAATAAGCAAGACAAGCAAATTGCTTGAAAGAGGATATTAATGACGCCTTCGAATTTGAGACTCGTCAAGTGGAGCAGGACTCCCTGGGCAGTGACCCGTCGGACGAGGTACTTTCGAAAGGCTTAAAGTGAAAGCAAAGAGCTAAATGCTCAAAGGAAAGAGAAAGTGATTTGCCAGTGGCAAAAAGGGAGCTATAAGCTCGAATAAGAAAGAAAAGCAAGAGTTCAAAGGCAAAGAGGCTAAGAACTAAAGTAAAAGAGAAAGAAAAAGAAAAGAAAAGAAAGAAAATTAAAGATAAAATGGGCGGACCTACGGTGAGAAACGCGGCCCATGTTGGAGCAGTTGGCAGTGCCCCTCTCCCGGGTAGAGACCCATTCGGGACGTTTCTTCCGTAGGACGGGGTAACACTTGCGGGTGTTATCGGCAACCTTAGAAATCTTATCTTATGGTAGCAGGACTACCGGGCTGGGGCCCGTTGGATAAGAATTCCTGAGGGTTAACTTGAACTAAAGCACCAGAATTTAAAGAATAAAGAGAAAATAGAGTGGCCAAGATGGCCGGGTTAGTTTGACCCTGTATGCAGCGACATACTGGCCGAGTTGGTGCTTAGCTGCCTAGTGTGGCTGGACAGAGTAGTGCTGGGTCGATGAGTATACACAGATAGTGTAGTGATATGTTATATTGCATAGCCGCCTTTTGATATTGAGGATTTAAGATTCCTAGCACTATTATTATTGCTTTCATTGGACCAAGTGGTGTAGGACACTTTTTCTCGGTGGTTGAACCCACTGGGAACTCAGTTGTAGTTCTCACACCCCTTGGGTGACTCCCCCCACAGGTTCGGGTATGGATGCAGCGGTTGCGACGGTTCAGATGTAGACGGCGAGGCATGCGACAGGGGCAAGGGCCCAGCAGCATAGAGACCTAGAGGGTCTAGCAGAGGTATCCCAGTTTTATATTTCTTGAGTGAACCTTGTATGGTGAGGAATTTATGTAAAGGAATTGTAATAATTTTATTTGCAAGTTCAGAGATTGTAAAGTGTAATAAAGTAATGCATGGTTCACTCTTGTATACTTTCATTTCCGCTTTAACTGTTGTTATTGAATGAAAGTTTTAAATTTGTAGTGATTTTTAGTACTCTGATATTGAGCTTCCGCATACACTTGTTGTGTTATTATGGATGTTACCGTTCCTTTCGGGTAGGAAAAGGTCTTACCCGACTGGCGGGTCTGTTGGCGTGCCCGAACCGTACAAATTGGCGGGCTCGGGGCTTGACAATCAGTCTCTCCAAATACAAAAGATCCCTCTCAACGTAAACAATAAAAACCAGCTAACAGCTACAAGAAATCTCCAACCAGGGGATATAGCTACACTCCTCGGGCGGTAAGGATCTAGCTCGTGACTCCCTCACCTCGAACAACGACCGAAAGATCAGCAACTCCCGCAGAAGACTCTGCAAAATAGGAGGAAGAAAAGAGGGAAACCATAATGGGGGTGAGAACCACTAGTAAACCAGTAGCCTCCCGCTGTGGGTAAAGCCTCAAACTCCGGCGTACCCACTAAGTCTACTAGAGGCAAGAAAAGGAATAAGTGGTAAAGTTGTAAACAGAACTACTGAAAAAGGGAAAACCACCACTAGCATGCCTCTAAATGCAATACCGAAAGAAATGACTGTATGAATGCATCAGGAAATAGTATCTGACCAAATAAACCCAATCTAGCCACTAATAAAACTGGTACTGCCTGCTCTGCTGTCGAACTCAAGAACTCAGTAGGGGACCAGCACACAAGGCTCGAAATCCCAAGGGACCAGCACACAAGGCTCGAAATCCCAATCAGATGGACCGGCACCCGTCATGGTCTAAAGCCTACTCCGGAGTGGCACTCGAGGGGAGCGACCCACACGAGTAAAGTAACTCTGTCACAAATATCTCATTATAGCAGGACTGGATCAAGACTATGATCAAAGTGGGAAACTCCGTCCACTAATGAAATGTCACGCCCCGAGTTTCAAAACAGCGGTAGATTTTTTTTTTTTTAAATCAGAGTTCAAACTTAAAACTCAGGACGTGAACAGACCGCCACATGCATAGAAAATCCTCTGTCCACACGGACAGAGTCTCCCCTATACATGCTCGGCTACGCAAGTGCAGTGATACAATCAGAGAGCAACAATCACTTAACTACATAAACATAAACTACTACACTATAACATCCACAAATCCATCACAAAGTATAATACAAAACTTCAATAAACAACTATGACATTAGATCAACCACTAGAACTGAAAATACTCTATACTGGAACTGTAAATACTATCACTGGGCCACTGTGGCCAAAAGCAGGGGACAACTCTAGCTCAACAGCTCACTGGATCGCCCCAATCTCCCAGCACCTGACTGACCTGAAAAACAATCACCCAGGGGGTGTGAGATACACCGACAGTGTATCCCAGTGGGCACGACGGGCCGAGAAATAGCAAGTCGTACCTACCGGATAGAATGATAAGCGGATAGCAAAAGCAGGATATACTAAAAGCGGAATGGCAAGATGCAGATATAAAATCCAAGCATGCTGAAGTGGAAACAGGGTACTCATATAAAAAGTTAGTCATGCTATAACTGATAATCTGACAGGCAGGAACTGATCATGCTATAACTGATAAATCTGACAAGCAGGTAATGATCATGCTATAACTGATAATCTGACAGGCAGGAACTGCTCATGCTATAACTGATAAATCTGACAAGCAGGTAATGATCATGCTATAACTGATAAATCTGATAATCAGGTAATGATCATGCTATAACCAAAGATGTAAACTGGAAATGCTGAATAACAATAAGTACCCAATCAATGCCACTATTGGTCACTGGGACCTCAGGCTAAATACCACCTCTACACCAATCTGCTGTCATAACCCTCTGGGCTCACGGGTCGCTACTGCTGACCACTTTACCGGTAAAGTACACCACTGCGGGGGATCAGCCTGCTAGTGTACGTGAAAGAACAGCTGGCTCTGTGGCGATCATAATGCTGATGCTCAAGCTCATGGTCTAAAGACCACACACACGGCAATAAGCCGAGAAATCCCTATCGGGATACTGAAGGCTGTAATAATCACGGATGCTGTATAACGAATCTGAACAATAGGAGCTGAATATCTGAGCTCTAACTGAAACTGGATAGCAGAACTGTACTCCTATTCTATCATACATCATAGAATAGGAAATGCTGATATAACTAGGCTGAAAACCAAACAAACATGGTATATGTCAAGCTGTATATATATATATATATACTAATGCTGAACCTGAAATCATATCAGAGACTGGGCTGAATATCTGAGCTGTATAGCAGAAGCTGAACTCTTATTCTAATATGCAATAGAAGAATAGGAAATGCTGATATAAAGTGAACTGATAATCACTCTAGCTAATGTCCAATCAGGCATGGCATATGTCCAGATGTATATCACTATACATACTAAGTGCTGAGAATGAAAGCATATAGGGAGCTCAACTATAAGATCAAGGCAAACATAGCTGTAATGACTGAATGCTGGAATGAAAGCAAATAGAAAGGCTCAAGCATAGGTTCAGGGCTTCACCAAAAACAAGGGTCCAACCTACCATGGCACCCCATAGGGCCAACCTGATAAAGCCCAGACCGAAGATAAACCTACCTCAATGTAGATGATCACGGTGGCTGCTGGATGGCTCGCAAGCCAGCGGCTGACTGCTGGGACCTGAATCATAAGCACAGGTCAGAAAACAGACTCTCACACATACCCAACCTACTGACACACTATGTGCAGACAAGCTAAACGAGGAACTTCACTAAAGTCCCGGGATCTCCAACAAAGGATTTAGAGATCATGCATACGCTGCCCGAAGCAGCCCAAGTGGTCACAATTGCAACTAGGCCCCTAGGGTTTCCAGAAATTGCACTTTTATAGCAATTTGAGAGTCGTTTTCGCTCGTTCTCTTAACTGGGATATTATTTTTATGAACCGTCACTTCCAGTAGGTGACTTTGGACTTGCTGAACACCATGCTCACCCATTTGCGGCAGCACGGAACCAGAGAAAAACTTTGGGCCATAATATACTTGTCTAACATAGGCTTAAAACAGTTCAGATACAGTTCCGAAGTCAACTAATCATGCAATCTAGTGTCAAACAGTCTCAAGATCATACAGATGATAAATGGGGTTCAGGTCTGTCATTCAAAAATAATCTAGACATCTATCAGATTTTACCAGCTATACAAATAGCTAAACTAGGCATGCAAACATGCTTTCAACAGAATTAGAAGGCATTCCATAAAGTTTGGAAGAATTCCAACCCACCTGGATGTGCGCGTTAGTCCTAAGTCCAAAAGAGCTGAAATTTAACGGGTGCGATCCTCAGGTTCTCACGATTCCAACGCACAAAAAATCAACTGAAAATTCCACCCGGTCACTGAGATATAAGCCGAACATCGTGGTAAGCTCAAATCACTCAAAATAGTAATTTTATCACACATCTGTCCACAAAATAGGAAATTACCTCCTACGAGATGCCCTCCAAAAATTCCAAGAAAAATATGACGGCAATCCTGACAAAGTTTAGATAGAAATCGAGTCCTTAAACACCAAATTCCGTGTCATGCCCCAGGAGTTTAAACAAGTGGAAGACAGCCACCAAAATGTTGTTAAATTTGCATATATATATATATATATATATATATATATATATATATATATATATATATATATATATATTTAAATCCTTTCCCCCGGTGCGAGCCCAGACCCGCCGCATATACCGATTCACCCCGCAAACGGGCGGAGTCTCCTCTGTATATGCACGGCGTCACGATTACAACAGGCATTTAACCACAGCAGTCAACAAGCATTACCACACGAGATTATCTTGCATCAGGAATTTAACGAGGCCGATTGATCTTTTGAAAGGATAAATCCACAGGGTTTTAAAAACGGTGCCCACACGACACCCATGTTTTTCAAAATCGTTTCGAAATCCATAAATCCATAGAGTTTTAAAAACGGTGCCCACTCGACACCTATGTTTTTCAAATTATTTTCGTAATGCTTTTTCGGTAGTTTGAAAACGGCCAACTAACAGATAGTAAAGTAAACATTCATCCACAGAAGTATGAAATCATCCCAACATCCACATCGACCCCACAAATGTATCAAACCCACATAGCTACTAATAGGAAATGAAATGATCATAAGGAGAGTAAAAATAGTCTGTAGCCTCGAAGGGCCAAAAGACCTCTCGTCACGGCCTCACCGTCGCCCTAGCTCTCACCCCTGACTGAACTTGTCACGGAGTGGGAAGTCAGCGACACATGATATAAAGTATGAAATGCATGAAGGGCTATAACTAAAGCAAACCATAAGAAAACCAGAGCAACCATCCTCCTCATCGTGCAATCGATGGTAAACCCCCCCTGCATAATCCAAACTGAGCACCTGCCCCGGCAACCACACCGAGCACCTGCCTCGGCGAACCACACTGAGCACCTGCCTCGGCAAACCACACCGAGCACCTGCCTCGGCAAACCACACCGCTCTCACCTTGGTGCCTCTAACCCCCCACCTACGGGGGCCCCCACTACGTCACCTTGTGGGGTACACGGGTCAACGTACCACTTTTCCGAAAAAGCACAACCTCGCGGTGGCCAAACCGCTGGTGCGTGTGTAGCAACCTCGAGCATCGTAACCAAGTACACATACATAACATAGGGCACCGCGACACTTGGTCGCCATAATATCGATAATATTATATAATAAATCTTAACAGGGGTTAACAGTCGTAAATCAGGCAATTACTTTATTCCTACACATTTCCCATAATTCCGGAATCTAAAACATCGGAAAAGTACCCACCTTTTCGTGCAACGACCGGGCACTCGGCTCATCCGCGTCTCTGTGTGCCTCGCGGACCTAAAAAGTCTCCCGAAGAAAACGTCAGTGACACTAAACAGACTACCTCAAAATAAAAGGAAGACGCACCGAGCCAGTCGCGAAGAGCAGCTCCAGGGCCCGGCGGCAGAGAAACTCCGCGCTGTGTGCGGTCGTCCCGCGCGGCACCAGCCCGCGCGGGCACGTGCTGACTGCGGCAGCCCCGCGCGGCACCCGCCCGGGCGGGTGCACTGCCTGCGGGCGGTCCCGCGCGGCAATAGCCCGTGCGGGCGCACTGCCCCCAGGCGCGGGCGGCCCCACGCGGCACCAGCTCACGCGGGCACCCTACCTGCAGGCGGCCCCGCGCGGCACCAGCCCGCGCGGGCGCCCAATCTGCGGGCAACCCCGCGCGGGCGCGCTGCCCGCAGGCGCGGGCAGCCCCGAGCGGCACCAGCCCGCGCGGGCGCCCCCCCCTGCGGGCGGCCCCGCGCGGCCCCAGTCCGCGCGGCCGCGCTGCCCGCAGGCGCGGGCGGCCCCGCGCGGCACCAGCCCGCGCTGGCGCCCTGCCTGCGGGTGGCCCCGAGCGGCACCAGCCCGCGCGGGTGCCCCTTCGTGGCCGGTACATCGCGGCAGCGGCAAAGAGGGCGGCGGCACACGCAATGAAAACTTGCCCCCGACCCCGACGCGACAACGACAAGAAAACCCCACAACGGAAAACTGGAAAACACGAACCGCTCACCTTGATTTCGCTGGAGGAGGAGGAAGAAAGAGGATCGTCCGCTCCTCGCTCGATCAGTCCCGTAGAACGGAGCAATTTCTCCTTCCCTCTCCCTGTCTCTCAGCCTCGGTTCTCTACGCCGTTTTCTTGAAAAGAGGGAAAATATAGTTTGGGGTTTTCCCGCACGCACCCAGATTTGACTTAAACGCTAACGAAAGGGAAACAATTGGAATAAGCTACCAGATAACATCCTTAGCCAATCAAAATTTGAACGAGGGGTCCAGATTACCTCGGAAAGCGTGCCGATCGTCAGCACGGATTTCGACGCGCCCAAGCTGATAGTGAACTTCAAAAATCATTTCTAGGAGATCTCGGGGTCGGAATTCGAATCCGATCGCGCCACCGTTCACCGTTTTGCGATCTCTAGCACCTAAAAATACCCGCAAACCCCGACGGTCAGCCCAAAAATTCTCGAACTTTCAACTCCCCCTAACAACTGAAATAATTAAATTAGAACCAAAATAGAAGGCGGGAAGGTCGAGGTATTACCTCACTCACCTCTTAAAATAAGTTTCGTCCTCGAAACTGAACCCCGGTCCGCAACGAATAAATCTGGGTAGCACTCCCTCATCTTTGACTCTAGTTCCCAAGTTACTTCATGTTCTTCCTAGTTGCTCCATAGCACCTTCACATAGGGGATCGTCCGGTTGCGCAACTTTTTGTCCTCCCGTGCTAAGATCCGCACCGGTGTTTCCTCGAAGCTCAGGTCCTCTCTAAGCTCGATAGCAGTGACGTCGAGTACATGCGATGAGTCAGGGAGATATTTTCGGAGCATTGAAACATGGAAGATATTGTGTACCCGGTCGAGGTTTGGCGGTAGGGCTAGACGGTAGGCCACCGGGCCGACGCGCTCCAAGATTTCAAACGGCCCCACGAACCGTGGGCTCAACTTGCCTCTCAGCCCGAACCGTTTAATTCCTTTGGATGGCGAGACCCGTAGTAACACGTGCTCCCCCACTTGAAACTCCAAGTCGCGGCGTCTCTGGTTTGCATAGCTCTTTTGCCGACTCTGGGCGGTCAACAATCGCTGCCTGATGAGGCGCACCTTTTCCTCGGTCTCCTCTACCAAGTCCGGCCCCAAGAACTTTCGCTCCCCTAAGTCGTCCCAACAGATCAGAGATCGACAGCGTCGCCTATACAAAGCTTCGTACAGCGCCATTTGAATGCTAGCCTGGTAACTGTTGTTATAGGCGAATTCCACGAGGGGTAGGTAGCGTGACCATCCATCCCCCAAATCAAGTATGCAGGCTCGAAGCATATCCTCGAGAATCTGGATCACCCGTTCAGATTGTCCGTCGGTCTGGAGGTGAAAAGTCGTGCTGAAGTGCAGTATGGTCCCCAGAGCCCGTTGCAGACTCTACCAAAAGTTCGAGACGAACTGTGTGTCTCTATCTGAAGTGATTGATGTCGGCACCCCGTGCAACCTCACGATCTCGTTGATGTAGACCTGCGCCAGCCGGTCTCGAGTCCACGTCCTATGAATGGGTAGGAAATGAGCTGACTTCGTTAACCGATCCACTATGACCCAGACTACGTCGTGCCCCTGTTGCGAGCGCGGAAACCCAGTGACAAAATCCATGGTGATTCACTCCAATTTCCACTCTGGTACAGGTAGAGGTTGTAACTTCCCCGCCGGGCGCTGGTGTTCGGCTTTTATCTGTTGACAAATCAAATAGTGCGCTACGAACTGTGTTACATCCCTCTTCAGTTTAGGCCACCAGAAGGTCTGCTTGAGGTCCTTGTACATTTTTGTGCCCCCAGGATGCGCCGCATAGGGAGCGCAGTGCGCTTTTGACAAAATCTCCCTCTTCAATTCTGGCGAATCGGGCACGCAAATCCGCCCTCGAAAACGTAGTGTGCTGTCTACCACCACCGAAAAGTCTCCCTCCTGGTTCGGGAAAATCCTGTCCCGGACAAGCTGTAACTGCATATCGGTCCTTTGGCCTTCCCGGATCTTCTCGAACAATGTAGGCTTGACTATTAAGGACAATAGTCGCGCGACCATTCCTGCCGGTACCACCTCCAACCTCAACCGCGAGAACTCCGCGATCAAGCTATCCTGCTGAGTAATCGCGCCCGCTGATGTCCCCTCAATCTGCCCCTACCTGCTCAAAGCATCCGCTACTACATTTGCTTTTCCAGGATGGTACTTGTAGAGTACTGGTTTTTGGATTGAGCACACCGACTCCACAGTTGAGCTTTTTGAGTGGGAAAAGCTTTAGACATGTGTATTTTTAGATTACAGCGGAGTTTGGGAGGTTTCGGACTGGTGCGGAGGCCCCGAAGGCAAAAAGTGAGTTAGAGTTGGCAATTAATGGAACCGTTTTTTGGATTGAGCACACCAACTCCACAGTTGAGCTTTTTGAGTGGGAAAAGCTTTGGACATGTGTATTTTCATATTACAGCGGAGTTTGGGAGGTTTCGGACTGGTGCGGAAGACCCGAAGGTAAAAAGTGAGTTGGAGTTGGCATTTCAGGGATTAAATAATTAATTTATTTAATTGGTGTTAAATCTGCTTGGAGTTTAAGAGAGAAAGAAACTAGAAAAAAGAGAAAGCTGAGAGAGAGGGAGTTGGTTTGGATAGTGGTTGGTGTTGGAGGGTTTATTGGGTTTCTTTTTCCCATGCACCATGCACCATGCACCAAGTCCCTTAATTAGCCACCATAATTAGAGAGTGCCACGTCATCCTTCTTCCTCCGTGCTTCAAACAGAGGAAAAAAAAAGAAACAAAGGAATGAAAGAATGAAAAAGAAGGAGAAGAAGAGGTGGAATTGAGGAGAAGTAAAAGAAGGGAATGAGAGAGGTGAAGGTGTGCTTGTAGTGTGGACTTACCGTTGGAAGCCGAGCGGAGCACGCGCGCGTCGAACCTCATGGAAGGTTTATCGCAATTTTTTTTTTTTTTTGAGAGAGAGAGAGAGAGAGCTTGGTTGATGGATTTGAGTGGGTTTTGGAGTTGATGTTGGTTGTGTGGGCTTGGTTTTGCTGTCCATGAGTGGTGGAGAGGCCAGCAGAGAGAAGGCGCGTGGGCGCCGCGCGGCTGGCGCGTGGGCACCGCGCAGCAACTTGGGGGCTTGTGTTCCGGAACTTAAGCCCAGTTCTAGAACCAATGCAATTTGGTACCGGTACCCCACTATGGGTACCGGTACCCAACGTCACTTGAAGCCCAGTTTGAGCCGGGGATGTTTTTACTGAAGGGCTCTTTGGTAAATTCACCTCCCATGTGTTTTGCCCCACTCCTCCTCCTATATATGAGCCCTCCAACCCTGCCTTCTTCTCCACGACAGAAAGAATGAAACAAAAGAATGAAAGCAAGGAAAAGAAAAGATAAGAAGAGAAAGAGAGTGAGAGAGGTTGTGAGGGAATGTGCTGCTTGCGTTGTCCTGCTACTTGGAGTTGAGCGGAGCCGCGCGCGCGTAGGCCGCACGTGAGAGGTATGTGACAGATCTTCCTGGCATGGATCCTTGGATTTAATTACGGTGTTAGAATGAGATTTTGAATTGGATTTTGGTTGTGATTCTCCTCTTTTTGTGCTGTGGGCTGAGAGAGTGGATTTTTTTCTTTGAGTGGAGCCGAGGGTGCGCGCGCGCATGCGCACATGCTGTGAGTGGATGGCGAGGGAGCCGGAGCGCGCCGGATTTTTATTTGAGGACTCGAGGGATTTGTTCGAGCTTTCGGAGATTTTTTTCGAGGTCTGCGACAGAGTGCGCTTGCGGGCGGCGCGGTTTTGGGTGTTCCGGCTGATTTTTGACAGTGAGCGGCGCGACGCTTCACCGACTTCAGCGTTTGCCTGCGAAAAGCGTTCCAGGTGGGTTGGAATTTCTTCAAGATGTATGGAATGCCTTCTAAAGCTATTGTATGCATGCTGATCATGTTTAGCTTATTATGTGCATAGCTGGTAAATCTGATAGTTGCCTACAAAATCATAGAAAGACATTTATGAGCCCCAGATATTTTTAGCATGATCTAGGAATGATTGGACACTAGACTGCATGATTAGTTGGAATTAGATTGGCATCTGAACCCTTTTAAAAATCGTCGGACCGGTTTTAATGAAAACTGATATTTGAAAATGGTTTTGAAAAATTGTGAGCTTCCAGAGGGATTGAATAGGTTCAGGATGCATGTGTCCTCGTGCCAGGGGGCCGAGTGGATTTTTAGAGCTCTGTGTGACGAGTTTCTAGGGTCATGTGAGTTGAGATTCCTTGCTGAGAGTGATGAGATTATTCTAGATCATGGGTTGTATTTCTGATTTGGTAGTGGAGATGGTTCTCCAACTTGGCTTGAGGGTTGGGCTCTGGCAGATCGAGTCATGGAGATTTCCCGACTTAGCCATGGGTTGTGCATTATCAGATTGAGTCGTCGAGGGTTCTCCGACATAGCTGTGAGAGTGTTTGGGCATTCCTGATCGAGTCGTGGAGGGTTCCCGACTGAGTTGTGCTATTTGAGCATTGAGTTTCCGATCTGATTGATCGTGGATCATAGCCTGCATGTGCCGCTTATGAGACAGTTGAGACTGATGAGATACTTGAGCTCGGTGGGGTCGCTCCCCTCGAGTTACGCTCCGGATGCGTGATGATGATGATTGAGATAGTCAGACTAGGACGCCCCACGTGGAGTGGGCAGGTGCGTTCCTAGTAGTTAGTAGGACGCCCCACGTGGAGTGGGCAGGTGCGTTCCTAGTAGTCAGTAGGACGCCCCACGTGGTAGTGGGCAGGTGCGTTCCTAGACGACAGGCGCAGGCTTGACTGAGCCAGTTTTGGCAGTTATTGAGATTTGAATTTTGTGAGCACCTCGTGTGCGAGTGGTGCATAGCATGTTCTTAGATGAGTTTTCCTTTGAGCATGATACTTGAGGCATTTAGCAGTGGCGAGTGTATGCATAGCAGGTTCATAGTAGAGATTTATGTGAGCATGATGTTGAGACATATTAGCTGTAGTTCATTTCCTGCTTTTCTATATATCTATCTGCATACCTATCTGTTTGCCTCCAGTAGACTTAGTGGGCATACCGTGGATATTGGTGACGGTACCCACTGGGAACTACCTTCTGTAGTAGTTCTCACACCCGCTGCGGTGACAGGTTCCTGAGGATGCTGTTCCGACTTAGCTCGTGCGGAGACAGCTGATCGAGGTGAGGACGTGGCCGAGTAGTTCCTTACCAGCATTGAGAGTCAGAGGTAGATGTACCCCGTATTGTTTTGATTATACTTTTGTACTGGACAGTCTGAGAGATCGGTGAGGCTTGTATTCATTTTTCTTGGCTAAGAGACTTTGTATTGAGGATTATTTTATTTATTCAGATGTTCAGTTGATTTCTGTAGCTACCGGTTTTAGTTTCAGCTCTGATACTTGTTTAGCTATAGATCTAACTTGCAAGGTAGGCGTTTCGTCTGTGCGGCAGTTTCCGTACAGATGGCGGATCTGTTGGCGAGCCCGGGTCGCAGTTTCTACCCCGGGGCGTGACAGATTAGGGTGGTATCAGAGCCTAGAAATATAGGTCGTTGAGGACTTAGTGACCCTAGGCTTTTGGTTGGACAGTAGGATGACTGTCGTGAGAGACGTGACTTTAGCGAGAATCCTGATTGAGTTTGTACCTCCCCCAGAGAGTTGGGGCGAGTGATCTTACATGTTTATTCTCTAAAGTGATTATGTTGGCTGTAGACAACATAATGCTTTAGAATGGTTAACATGTTTTAGACTTTCGCTTGATTGGGTCGAGAGTGTTTGTGGTCTTGAGGTTTGGTTGGTTTGTGGCAGTTGTCCTTGTTGCCTCTGAGACGCCGTGCAGCGGCGATGGCGTGTTTGACCTTGGATGAGGAGCCCGATCAGCGGGAGGCTGAATGGACAGAGCAGAGTGAGGTCTGAGAGTTACGGGCCCAGGTAGCCCAAATGTTTGAGGCGACGCAGCGCCAGGAAGAGAACATGGAGCGCATGATTCGCATGCTTGAGCAGAGAGCATCTCCTGGGGTATCGCCAGTAGTACCTTCGGCCGCGACATCGTCGACTTCGACCCAGATCGCACTGTGAGTAGTGCAGGAGCAGCGAAAGTTTGCCGATCCGTTGTTGGAGCCTTGGGAGGCCGAGAACTGGATTGCTGCTTTGGAGGAGTTGTTTGAGGATTTGTTTATCCAGGAAAAGCATCAGGTGCACTTGGTTATGCACTTTTGGATAAGGACGCCGAGAGTTGGTGGCGTCGAGTTCGTCCCGTTGGACCACCGGGAGCGCAGTTGATGACCTGGAGCGAGTTTCTACGATTGTTGCGCAGTGTACCCCATGTCACTCAGGATGAGTATGTCTTTTGCGGTGGGCCGTATTCATCGCCATAGTGTGACCTCGGGCAGGGGCGATGCTTTTCATATGGATAGTCAAGACATTTTCAGGCAGAGTGTCCCAGAGTAGTACTCATGGTTTTGCCGCTTGCGACGGCACCCCCACTACCCTTCAGGATGAAGAGGTTCATCCGACTTACCGGTAGGCTGATAGAGCCGTGATGCCGAGACAGATAGAGCGATGGCCGCCAGCATCTAGTGGATGAGTTTGTGCAGCCGGTTAGAGGGCGCCAGGACAGTGGATCGCGTTTTACCAAGTGTGGATTCCTTACGATCATCGAAGTTAGAGCATGGTTGATGTCGACACCGCTTGTGTGTATTTTGTAGAGCAGGGGTAGCTTCGCGTGGGCCAGAGTTGAGACTGTTGGCTTGTACACGTGAGGATCAGGGTCCTGATCACATATAGCACCTGGATGAGTGTTGCCAGTCCTGCCCAGTGCATATAGGACATTGGATTTGATCCATTGAGTTGTTAGGCCTACATCAGCTCTGAGATGTTGATATGAGGATGGATTGGGATTGGTTATTCCAATGTTATGCTACCATGGATTGTCGAGAGAGGACGATAACCCTCCGTGGACCTGGTCAGGAGGAGTGAGTTTATAGAGGATGCTAGAGCACGACGAAGGTTGAGTCGTGGTCGTATCGCTTAGCTAGCGACTGTAGAGGAGATGCCTGCGGCGGCACCGGGACTAAAGGATATCCTTATCGCCCGTGTGATCCCAGGTGTGAGTCTACCTGAGCTGGTATTGAAGCCGTCATTTAGTGAGATTGAGATCGAGACGGTGATTGACGTGGTTTTGGAAACCGCGCCGATTTCAGTAGCGCCTCTTGGAGTATCACCTGTGAGACAGAGAGAGAGAGCTGATAGCGCAGTTGTGGGATCTGATGGATCGAGGGGTCTATGTGACCCAGTACCACGTCGTGGGAATACGATAGTGAGGATCTGAGAGATTGATACTTGAGTAGGATGCCACGCCGTTGATTCACGGTGATGATGCCATGCCGTTGGTACACAGCAGTGATGCCACGTTGTGAGTGCACAGCGGTGAGGGTTCTATGATGGTTTGAGCACAGACTGGTTTGGATTGTTTTTCGGCAGATGCCTTTGTGAGAGTGGTAGCTTTATAGAACCTTATAGCCGAGGGCTGTGCCCAAATAGTGTTCAGGATCCAGTAGGGGCATTGTGAGCTTACAGCGCGGTCAAGTGGATTGACTAATGCCCTGCCGCCTTTAGGATTTGAGAAATTGAGTGTCCTAGCTGTGTTTGGACGGGTTGGTAGCCGTACCCGTCGTGGATATATGAATTTATTTTCGAGGTGACATAGAGCATGAGGAGCACTTGAGGATAGTGTTACAACTTCTAAGAGAGAAGAAGTTGTTTGCCAAGTTGAGAGAGTTTGCACTTGACTTCGGAAGGTTCTGTTGTTAGGCCTTGTGATTTCAGTTGCAAGAGTGACAGTGGACCCAACGAAGAGTGATACCGTTTGGGAATTAGCCTAAGCCTACGTTTGTGACAGAGGTCCAAAGCTTTTGGAATAAGTAGTGGCAGTGTAGCTTGGGGAAGATAAAGCTGAAGAGGATATCAGCATCGGTTTAGATGATTGCCGGAGGACAGAGTTATTCGAGATGTAGGATTGATCTTGTAGTGATTATCCCGGCGATGACTCTATGGTCATGGACGCCTTGTTTAAGCGAGCAGTGTAACCTTGGAATGAGGTGATCAATCAGTGGGTGCCACTTTTGGAACTTAGAAATCGAGAGTTGGAAATTTGGGGAAATGTTCCCGATGTTGAATTTCTTCCCCTGTAGAGGGATGTGAGAGTCCATTATGGAGTTTTGAGCATTTTGGTTGCTAAGGAGCAACGGAGGAGTTATGCCTATTGGAGGCTTGGAGTTTTGGATTTGGAGGCCATGATTTTGGAAGCCACCAGCCGCAGGGATATATATAGATTTGAGTTTACGCGGGGAGTTTGGTCCGCGAGTAATTATCTGGCTGGAAGAAGTATATTGATCCTTGGCATATTTTGGATTTCACTTCCTTGGAATTGGACGAGGATTGAGTTATCAGGATCGACCGATGCAAATTTTTGCTTCTGAGGCAGAAGAATTGTGCAGTCGAGTTATACCTTTGGTGAAGGTTCAGTGGAGCCATCATGATGAGTGAGGACGATCACCTGAGAGACTGAGGATGAGTTGAGGATCTCCTACCCCCATTTGATTGTGTCACCCTCCTGAGTTACGGATTTATTTTGGTTTCGAGGACGAAACCCTTTTAAGGAGGGGAGAGTGTAGAGTACCAGTTTTTGGATTGAGCACACCGACTCCACAGTTGAGCTTTTTGAGTGGGAAAAGCTTTGGACATGTGTATTTTCAGATTACAGCGGAGTTTGGGAGGTTTCGGACTGGTGCGGAGGCCCCGAAGGCAAAAAGTGAGTTGGAGTTGGCAATTAATGGAACCGGTTTTTGGATTGAGCACACCGACTCCACAGTTGAGCTTTTTGAGTGGGAAAAGCTTTGGACATGTGTATTTTCAGATTACAGCGGAGTCCGGGAGGTTTCGGACTGGTGCGGAAGCCCCGAAGGTAAAAAGTGAGTTGGAGTTGGCATTTCAGGGATTAAATAATTAATTTATTTAATTGGTGTTAAATCTGCTTGGAGTTTAAGAGAGAAAGAAACTAGAAAAAAGAGAAAGCTGAGAGAGAGGGAGTTGGTTTGGATAGTGGTTGGTGTTGGAGGGTTTATTGGGTTTCTTTTTCCCATGAACCGCGCACCATGCACCCTGCACCAAGTCCCTTAATTAGCCACCTTAATTAGAGAGTGCCACGTCATCCTTCTTCCTCCCTGCTTCAAACAGAGGAAAAAAAAAGAAACAGAGGAATGAAAGAATGAAGAAGAAGGAGAAGAAGAGGTGGAATTGAGGAGAAGTAAAAGAAGGGAATGAGAGAGGTGAAGGTGTGCTTGTAGTGTGGACTTACCGTTGGAAGCCGAGCGGAGCACGCGCGCGTCGAGCCTCATGGAAGGTTTATTGCAGTTTTTTTTTAGAGAGAGAGAAAAACCTTGGTTGATGGATTTGAGTGGGTTTTGGAGTTGATGTTGGTTGTGTGGGCTTGGTTTTGCTATGCATGAGTGGTGGAGAGGCCAGCAGAGAGAAGCCGCGCGGGCGCGCTTGGGCGCCGTGCGCAGCAGCTGCGGGTGCCGCGCAGCCGTGGGCGCGGGCGCGCGCAGCCGCGCGGCTGGCGCGTGGGCGCCGCGCAGCAGCTTGGGGGCTTGTGTTCCGGAACTTAAGCCCAGTTCCGGAACCAATGCAATTTGGTACCGGTACCCCACTACGGGTACTGGTACCCAATGTCACTTGAAGCCCGGTTTGAGCTGGGGATGTTTTTAGTGAAGGGCTCTTTGGTAAATTCACCTCCCATGTGTTTTGCCCCACTCCTCCTCCTATATATGAGCCCTCCAACCCTGCCTTCTTCTCTACGAAAGAAATAAAGAAAGAAAAGAATGAAAGCAAGGAAAAGAAAAGAGAATAAGAGAAAGAGAGTGAGAGAGGTTGTGAGGGAATGTGCAGTCCTGCTACATGGAGTTGAGCGGAGCCGCGCGCCCGTCGGCCGCACGTGAGAGGTATGTGACAGATCTTCCTAGCATGGATCCTTGGATTTAATTATGGTTTTAGAATGAGATTTTGAATTGGATTTTGGTTGTGATTCTCCTCTTTTTGTGCTGTGGGCTGAGAGAGTGGATTTTTTTCTTTGAGTGGAGCCGAGGGTGCGCGCGCGCATGCGCACATGCTGTGAGTGGACGGCGAGGGAGCCGGAGCGCGCCGGATTTTTATTTGAGGACTCGAGGAATTTGTTCGAGCTTCCGGAGATTTTTTTCGAGGTCCGCGACAGTGTGTGCGCGCGGGCGGCGCAGTTTTGGGCGTTCCGGCTGATTTTTGACAGTGAACGGCGCGGCGCTTCACCGACTTCAGCGTTTGCCTGCGGAAAGCGTTCCAGGTGGGTTGGAATTTCTTCAAGATGTATGGAATGCCTTCTAAAGCTATTGTATGCATGTTGATCATGTTTAGCTTATTATTTGCATAGCTGGTAAATCTGATAGTTGCCTAGAAAATTATAGAAAGACATTTATGAGCCCCAGATATTTTTAGCATGATCTAGGAATGATTGGACACTAGACTGCATGATTAGTTGGCATTAGATTGGCATCTGAACCATTTTAAAAATCGTCGGACCGGTTTTAATGAAAACTGAGATTTGAAAATGGTTTTGAAAATTTGTGAGCTTCCAGAGGGATTGAGTAGGTTCAGGATGCATGTGTCCTCGTGCCAGGGGGCCGAGTGGATTTTTAGAGCTCTGTGTGATGAGTTTCTAGGGTCATGTGAGTTGAGATTCCTTGCTGAGAGTGATGAGATTATTCTAGATCATGGGTTGTATTTCTGATTTGGTAGTGAAGATGGTTCTCTGACTTGGCTTGAGGGTTGGGCTCTGGCAGATCGAGTCGTGGAGGTTTCCCGACTTAGCCATGGGTTGTGCATTATCAGATTGAGTCGTTGAGGGTTCTCCGACATAGCTGTGAGAGTGTTTGGGCATTCCTGATCGAGTCGTGGAGGGTTCCCGACCGAGTTGTGCTATTTGAGCATTGAGTTTCCGATCTGATTGATCGTGGATCATAGCCTGCATGTGCCGCTTATGAGACAGTTGAGACTGATGAGATACTTGAGCTCGGTGGGGTCGCTCCCCTCGAGTTACGCTCCGGATGCGTGATGATGATGATTGAGATAGTCAGACTAGGACGCCCCACGTGGAGTGGGCAGGTGCGTTCCTAGTAGTTAGTAGGACGCCCCACGTGGAGTGGTCAGGTGCGTTCCTAGTAGTCAATAGGACGCCCCACGTGGTAGTGGGCAGGTGCGTTCCTAGACGGCAGACGTAGGCTTGACTGAGCCAGTTTTGGCAGTCATTGAGATTTGAGTTTTGTGAGCACCTCGTGTGCGAGTGGTGCATAGCATGTTCTTAGATGAGTTTTCCTTTGAGCATGATACTTGAGGCATTTTGCAGTGGCGAGTGTATGCATAACAGGTTCATAGTAGAGATTTATATGAGCATGATGTTGAGACATATTAGTTGTAGTTCATTTCCTGCTTTTCTATATATCTATCTACATACCTATCTGTTTGCCTCCAGTAGACTTAGTGGGCATACCGTTGATATTGGTGACGGTACCCACTGGGAACTACCTTCTGCAGTAGTTCTCACACCCGCTGCGGTGACAGGTTCCTAAGGATGTTGTTCCGACTTAGCTCGTGCGGAGACATCTGATCAAGGTGAAGACGTGGCCGAGTAGTTCCTTACCAGCATTGAGAGTCAGAGGTAGATGTATCGTACCCGTATTGTTTTGATTACACTTTTGTACTGGACAGTCTGAGAGATCGGTGAGGCTTGTATTCATTTTTCTTGGCTGAGAGACTTTGTATTGAGGATTATTTTATTTATCCAGATGTTCAGTTGATTTCTGTAGCTACTGGTTTTAGCTTCAGCTCTGATACATGTTTAGCTATAGATCTGACTTGCAGGGTAGACGCTTCGTCTGTGCGGTAGTTTCCGTACAGATGGCGGATCTGTTGGCGAGCCCGGGTCGCAGTTTCGACCCCGGGGCGTGACAGTACTGAATGGACAAATCGTAGTCCTTTGGTAACTCTAACCACCGTCTTTGCCGCAGATTCAGTTCCTTCTGAGTGAACAGATACTTAAGGCTTTGGTGGTCCGAGAACACATTATAATGAACACCAAAGAGGTAGTGCCTCCAGAGCTTTACAACGAAGACGACTGCGGCCAGCTCCAGATCGTGTGTCGGGTAATTCCGCTCATATTCCTTGAGTTGTCTTGAAGCATAGGCTATGACTTTCCCCTGTTGCATCAGTACACCCCCAAGACCGATCCGTGATGCATCACAGTAAACCTCATAATCCTCTCCGGGTGTCGGGAGCGCAAGTACAGGTGCCCGTGTTAGCCTGTCTTTGAGTTCCTCGAAGCTCTCCTGGCATTGGGCCGTCCAAATAAATCTTTCTCCTTTCCGAGTTAAGCGGGTTAGAGGGGCAGCAATCTTTGAGAAGCCCTCCACGAAGCGTCTGTAGTATCCTGCCAGGCCCAGGAAGCTGCGGACCTCCGTTACTGTAGTAGGTCGAGGCCAGTCGGTCACCGACTCCACCTTCTTGGGATCCACTGCAATTCCTGTTGCTGAAATTATGTGCCCCAAAAAGCCCACCTCGCGAAGCCAGAATTCGCACTTCTTAAGCTTAGCAAACAACTTCTGGTCCCTGAGAGTCTGGAGAATAATCCGCAAGTTCTCCTCATGTTCCTCATCGGTAAGCGAGTAGATCAGGATGTCATCGATAAAGACCACTACGAATTGGTCCAAGAAGGGTCTGAAGATTCTATTCATCATATCCATAAACACCGCTGGGGCGTTCGTAAGCCCGAACGGCATGACTGTAAACTCGTAGTGGCTGTATCGGGTCCGGAAAGCCGTTTTTGGAATATCCTCATCCCGAACTCTAAGTTGGTGATAGCCCGACTGCAAATCAATCTTTGAAAAACCCGTTGCTCCCCGTAGTTGATCGAAGAGGTCGTCAATCCTAGGTAAGGGATACTTGTTCTTCACTGTAACCTTGTTTATCTCCCTGTAGTCGATGCATAGATGTAGACTTCCGTCCTTCTTTCGCACGAAAAGTACGGGTGCGCCCCAAGGCGACACACTCGACCTGATGAACCCCTTATCCAGAAGATCTTCGAGTTGCGCCTAAAGTTCCTTTAGTTCCGCGAAAGCCATTCTGTAGGGCGCCTTCGTGATAGGTTGCGTGCCAGGTAGAAGCTCGATCGGGAAAACAACCTCTCGCTCGGGGGGCATTCCTAGCAGTTCAGTCGGAAAGACATTAGGGAAATCCTTCACAACCGGAATGTCGGAGAGCGTTGCAGAGGGCCGAGTTGCCAGGTCTACCGACGCCAAGTAAGCCACACACCCGCCTTCTATCAGTCTTCTGGCACGGTAAACAGAAATTAATGTGATACCTGCTACTACGTCCTCCGATGGGTCCGCCTCCTGGCGGGTCATCGAATAGACTCTACCGCCTGCTTGTGGTGGCCTTTCCCCCTCTCGTCGTGGTGCTGGAAGTCTAGCGGCCGATCCCATATGAGCTTTCCCCCGTCCCGCATGCTGCGGCGAAGGCGTAGAAGCTGCTGAAGATGCTGATCCATGGTTCACGGGGCAGTTGAAGTGAAAGTGCCTCTGCTTGCCGCAGCGAAAGCAGTGATCTTGCCTCTTGGAGCACTCTGTCACCCGGTGTGCCCCACCGCAAATGACACAAGGCCTGTCCTCCAGCCTTTGTCCTCCCATCGGTGCGCTCCTGGTTCTCTGCTGTGGTCTCCACTATTTAGGGGGTCGACTCCCGCTGGAAGAGCCTACCCCAGAGTAAGGCTGAGATCGCTTCCTATCCTCATGATGAGTAGGGCCCTCCCCTCGAGCGTGCGTAACTGCGAATCCGCGCTCCACAATAATGGCTTTGTCGACCACCTTCTAGAAGGTGTGCAAGTCCGCCGCTTGCACCACCTGAAAGATGTCGCTGCGCAACCCGTCCACGAAGAGTTGGGCTTTGTGAGACTCGTCCCTTATGACGAAAGGGACACAGTTGGCCAGCCTCACAAACTCCCGCTGGTATTCCATGACCGATCGGCTTCCCTGCTTAATATGGTTCAGATCGTCCTCCAACTGTCACTTGACGCTGTTGGAGAAAAACGCCCCGAACAGCTCCTGCCGGAAAGTGGTCCATGATGGGAGGGCGGTGCCCTTCGAGGAGTCAGGGCGCACCATCTTACACCACATATGGGCGTTCCCCTCGAGGAAGTGGACTGCCAGGGGGACCCGCTCGTACTCCTCCATCAGCAAGTCCTCGAACAGTTTCTCCATCGTGTCCACCCATTTTTCCACGACCCAGGGGTCGGTCGTCTCTCCCTCGAACACCAGTGGGTTGTATTTCCTGAAATCAGCCAGGTTAGCTCGCACGTGGTCCCACTCGGTCAGCGGAACAGACCCTTCCCCCGTGGCAGTGGCGGCCACAGCGGGAGAAGGCGTCAACACGGTCTCCTCTAGGGTACCTCCGGCAGTGGTCCCCGGCGTCGATCTCGCAGCTGCTGTCGAAGGAGCTACCGCTGGCACCGTTGGCTGGACTAACGGTACCTCGGCTGCCGCGGCCTGGGAAGGGGCAGCCCCCGTCTCGGCGTCCGTCACCGGCGGTCCCGTCGTTGGTGCAGTTAGCCCCGGCGGAGGGGCCTTGGCGACCACCACCGTTGCAGCTGGCTGCTGCTGCGTCAACTGGCGCACGTGGTCCGTGAGGGTCGCCAATTGCCCTGCCATCTCCCATAGTTGCTGCCGAAGAAGCTGATTTTCCGCGGTCGTCGACGCTGTCGCATCCGCCCCTGCATCCTCAGTTGACGATCTAGTCCTGGCCATGTTCTGCACACATACATAACACAAGTCAACTCTAACATGTATATATATATATGTATATATATGTATATATATATATATATATACATATATATATATATATATATATATATATATATATATATATATATATATATATATATATATATATATATATATATATATATATATATATATATATATATATATATATATATACATATATATATATATATATACATATATATATATATATATACATATATATATATATATATATTAAAATCCTTTCCCCCGGTGCGAGCCCAGACCCGCCGCATATACCGATTCACCCCGCAAACGGGCGGAGTCTCCTCTGTATATGCACGGCGTCACGATTACAACAGTCATTTAACCACAGTAGTCAACAAGCATTACCACACGAGATTATCTTGCATCAGGAATTTAACGAGGCCGATTGATCTTTTGAAAGGATAAATCCACAAGGTTTTAAAAACGGTGCCCACACAACACCAATGTTTTTCAAAACTGTTTCGAAATCCATAAATCCACAGAGTTTTAAAAACGGTGCTCACTCGACACCTGTGTTTTTCAAATTATTTTCGCAATGCTTTTTCGGTAGTTTGAAAACGGCCAACTAACAAATAGTAAAGTAAACATTCATCCACAGAAGTATGAAATCATCCCAACATCCACATCGACCCCACAAATGTATCAAACCCACATAGCTACTAACAGGAAATGAAATGAGCATAAGGAGAGTAAAAACAGTCTGTAGCCTCGAAGGGCCAAAAGACCTCTCGTCGCAGCCTCACCGTCGCCCTAGCTCTCACCCCTGACTGAACCTGTCACAGAGTGGGAAGTCAGCGACACAAGATATAAAGTATGAAATGCATGAAGGGCTATAACTATAGCAAACCATAAGAAAACCAGAGCAACCGCCCTCCTCATCGTGCAATCGACGGTAGACCCCCCCTTGCATAATCCAAACCGAGCACCTGCCCCGGTAACCACACCGAGCACCTGCCTCGACGAACCACACAGAGCACCTACCTCGGCAAACCACACCGAGCACCTACCTCGGCAAACCACACCGAGCACCTGCCTCGGCAAAAAACACCGCTCTCACCTTGGTGCCTCTAACCCCCCACCTACGGGGGCCCCCACTACGTCACCTTGTGGGGTACACGGGTCAACGTACCACTTTTCCGAAAAAGCACACCCTCGCGGTGGCCAAACCGCTGGTGTGCGTGTAGCAACCTCGAGCATCGTAACCAAGTACACATACATAACATAGGGCACTGTGACACTTGGTCGCCATAATATCAATAATATTATATAATAAATCTTAACAGGGGTTAACAGTTGTAAATCATGCAATTACTTTATTCCTACACATTTTCCATAATTTCGGAATCTAAAACATCGGAAAACTACACACCTTTTCGTGCAACGACCGGGCACTCGGCTCGTCCGCGTCTCTGTGTGCCTCCCGGACCTAAAAAGTCCCCCGAAGAAAACGTCAGTGACACTAAACAGACTACCTCAAAATAAAAGGAAGACGCACCGAGCCAGTCGCGAAGAGCGGCTCCAGGGCCCGGCGGCGGAGCAACTCCGCGCGGTGTGCGATCGTCCCGCGCGGCACCAGCCCGCGCGGGCACGCGCTGACTGTGGCAGCCCTGCGCGGCACCCGCCCGCGCGGGCGCGCTGCCTTCGGGCGGCCCCGCGCGGCACCAGCCCGCGCAGGCGCTCTGCCCGCAGGCGCGGGCGGCCCCGCGCGGCACCAGCCCACGCAGGCGCCCTCCCCTGCGGGCAGCCCCGCGCGGCACCAGTCCGCGCGGGCGCCCCCGCGCGGCACCAGTCCGCTCGGGCGCGCTGCCCGCAGGCGCGAGCGGCACCAGCCCGCGCGGGCGCCCCACCTGCGGGCGGCCCCGCGCGGCACCAGCCCGCGCGGGCGCCCCACTTGCGGGCGGCCCCACGCGGCACCAGCCCGCGCGGGCGCGCTGCCTGCGGGCGGCCCCGCGCGGCACCAACCTGCACGGGCGCGCTGCCCGCAGGCGCGGGCGGCCCCGCACAGCACCAGCCCGCGCGGGCGCCCCACCTGCGGGCGGCCCCGCGCGGCACCAGCCCGCGCGGGCGCGCTGCCCGCAGGCGCGGGCGGCCCCACGCGGCACCAGCCCGCGCGGGCGCCCCCCCCCCCCTGCGGGCGGGCGGCCCCGGGCAGCACCAGTCCGCGCGGGCGCGCTGCCTGCGGGTGGCCCCGCACAGCACCAGCCCGCGCGGGTGCCCCTTCGTGGCTGGTACATCACGGCGGCGGCGACGAGGGCGGCGGCACACGCAATGAAAACTTGCCCCCGACCCCGACGCGACAACGACAAGAAAACCCCACAACGGAAAACCGGAAAACACGAACCGCTCACCTTGATTTCGTTGGAGGAGGAGGAAAAAAGAGGACCGTCCGCTCCTCGCTCGATCAATCCCGCTGAAGGGAGCAATTTCTCTTTCCCTCTCCCTGTCTCTCAGCCTCGGTTCTCTACGCTGTTTTCTTGAAAAGAGGGAAAATATGGTTTGGGGTTTTCCCGCACGCACCCAGATTTGACTTAAACGCTAACGAAAGGGAAACAATTGGAATAAGTTACCAGATAACATCCTTAGCCAATCGAAATTTGAACGAGGGGTCTAGATTACCTCGGAAAGCGTGCTGATCGCCAGCACGGATTCTGACACACCCAAGTTGATAGTGAACTTCAAAAATCATTTCTGGGAGATCTCGGGGTCGAAATTCGAATCCGATCGCGCCACCGTTCATCGTTTTGCGAGCTCTAGCACATAAAAATACCCGCAAACCCCGACGGTCAGCCCAAAAATTCTCGAACTTTCAACCCCCCCTAACAACTGAAATAATTAAATTAGAACCAAAATAGAAGGCGGGAAGGTCGAGGTATTACATTCCGCCTCTTGTAGGCCGAGAATTTGCAAGATTACTTCTCCGCTGTCCAAAACATGCAACAGCAAAAAAGGGGTCTAAAGATGCTTCACGCACTCCCATAAAACCTCAAAATGGAGCAAAGCAATGAAAATCAAAATCGAAGATCTACCTGTCGTTGAAACTTCGTCGAAAAATCGGCAAAAAATTCCAAGAACTCAGCTCAGGGGAGTCCGCTGACGAAGAGTCGACGAAAATGATCGATATCGAAACAGCGTCGAAGCTCGCGAGATCGGGGAGGAAAAATATCAAACGGCCTCCAAAATTTCTCCAAAATCCCAAAAAGTGTAGAAGAATCGAAGTAGAAACTCACTGTCAAAAACGGCATTCAAAACGGATCTCAGAAAGTCCAGAAATGAAGCTCTCAATGGCCTATTTATAGCCAAAAGTCCACTTAAAGGGTTGTCGGATTCGGATCCGGAATTCGGGCGCCCGGATTTCTTACTATGCACGCCAGAAATCGACGTGGCGCGCATCTAGCCATCCACACCGCGCCCGAAACCACGAGATCATGCCACATGTCCCCCGCCGCCCCGTGCTCCGCGCGCCCTGCGCACGTGGGCGGCGTGCGCCCGCCAATGGAACAGTGCCACGTGTCCACACGTGGTTCACGCGGCGCACGCGCCCGACCCACGCGTCGGGTCTTCCGGAATCTATCGGCCAATCACACAACGCCACGTGTCACAGCCGCCGCCGCCTCATTTGACACCGTCCAACCAATAGGGTGCTGCTACGTGGCATCACCAATCCTCGGTGCTCCCGGTGCACGCGCCTGTCCGTGGACCCGCCGCCCGCACGCCGTGCGTGCCCGCGCCTGTCCGCGCTGCCCGCGGCCGCGCTCCGCCACTGCTCCGCCATGCTTCGTCGCCTGCCGATCGCTGCCGGCTGCCGGAACAGTGATTCCAGCGGTGAACAGTAACTTTACTGTTCCGTAGTCTGAAAATTACAAGTAAATAGCCAATTTTCATCATTTTCGCGCGCTGAGTCTAAATCCGCTGTCCGTTTCGCCAAATTCTCTTTATAAATTTTGCCGGAGGCCCCCGTAAAAGTAAACTTGATCCGATTTTCGCGCCGGTTCCAAATCTGGAATCTGATTCATTCACAACCAACTCTATCACACAACTTAGGCCTCCAGAAGCCACTGCTCGCCCTGCAAAACCATCCCAGAGATCCGGATCTTCACAGTAGCACCAGGCAGCAGCAACCTGGTGCTCCTGCTGCTGCCGCTTGTAGCGTAGCGGCACCAACCTGCCTGGTGTTGCTGCTGCTGCTTGCAGCAGTTGCAGCATTGCAAGCAGCAGTAGCAGCCTGGTGTAGTACCCGAGAAATTCAAATTTGAATTTGAGGAATTCAAAAGTGAATGTGTGTGAGGAAATGCAAAATTAAACCTAAAGTGGTTGTATACCGGTGTACAAATTGTACCATTTTCGAGATGCTATTTTCTGACTTTCAGATCCGAGTCTTATCTCGAAAATTTGAAATCACCAGTGCGACCGTCTCGTCAAACCGATTGGAAATGGTATAGACCGATTTTTGATCCGACGGTCGAATCGTCTATAAATCAGCAAAAAAGCTAGTGGTACCCGCGACTTATGTAATGACACGACTTTTCTAGTGATATTTTACCCTCCTGCTAATAGAGTGTGAGTTAGAGGAAATTAAAATATCGGGCTCTTTAGAGTTGACTAACACGCGGTGCGGATATTTCTCGGTGATAGAGCTCGAAAAACGATGAACGGCGGTGCAATCGGATCCAAAATCCGATGTATGGATCTCCCGGAATGGGGTTTCTAAGATCGCAGTGACTTAAAGCGTGCATCAAAATTCGTGTAAAATATCCGGCACGCTTTTTGAGGAATTTTGGATATTCCGTGTGATTAATTAATTAAGGAATTAATTAATCAATGACGTGAAATTAAATCTGGGAATTTATTCCCTATATTCATTGATTAGGAAATTAATTAATCGGTGACTAGGATTTAAAAAGGTGGGGTTTATCTCGTGGGATTAGATATTTATTGTTAGAAGATAAATATCCGAATATTCGGAACTTTTCCTTTTTACGTACGAATAATAAAAGGGAAATAAAAGAATAAAATAAAAAAGGGGAAATTAAATTAATAAGAGGATATTTAAACCCCGGTCACCGGAAAGCGGAAAAAAAAACCCTAATTTAAAATACCGCCTTCTCAAATCCTCCTTTTTCGTGCGTACCGAAAACCCAACGAAACCCTAGTTGGTAAAGAGAGAAAAGAAAAAGGGAACCCTAACCGGAGAAGAAAAGAAGGAAAGAACGAGAAAGCGGAGGAACCCGATCGCCCCAATTGACGTCCGGAGACCGGAGAACGAGATCGTCGACGGGGAGCGGATCCGGATCTCCAACGCCGTGAGGACCAAGATCGGTTCTTTAATTCCGATAAATTAAGGTTAGTGATCATCGTTTCGTTCTCAAATTAATTAGGGGTTTTTCCGTGTTCTTGTAAGGTCGTTTTAATTGGTACATCGATCGCGGATTTTCGTCGGGTTTTGATCCATGTTTTATTCTCGTTCTTGATCGAGGGTGATCGATGGTTTTTAATCGGTTTCTTTTTATCGGGCTTCCGATCGACGTTTTGGTTGTTCGTCGATCGTTGGTTTAGTCATTAGAATTATCGTGTATTTATTCGAGAATTTTTGGGGATGTTTCGTCGGAACATAGTGGGTTAACGGGAGGCCGCCGCCGCCGTTTTTAAATGGGAGGCCGCCGCCGCCGTTACCATGTCCGCGGGATCTTCGCCGGGGTCGCACGGGAGCGAAAACGGAGAGAAAACGCAAAAAGTTAGGGTTTACTGTGCTGTCCGTACGGCGGCGCTCCACGGACCCCGGGCGTGCACGCGGTGCACGCCCCGCGGTCCCAAAAGCGCAAACCCGGCGCACGAAACCGTGCGCCGGGCTGCACAGTGTGCGTGGTGCACGCCCTTTATGCGTGCACCCGGTGCGCGTGCTTGCGGTCGAAGAGCAAGGACCCGGTGCACGCTCGGGTCGTGCACCGGCCCGGCCTGAGATGCGCAGTGCACGTTTCCTGCGTGCACCCGGCGCATGTGTCACGCCCCCGGGGGTTTTTGAGTCTATCAAAGCGGAAAATTGTGTGTATCTTTTTTTTTTTCTTCTTAACAAGGTAATTTAAACCTCATCCCCGGTGCGTGCCAGACCGCCACATACACAAATTCTCCCTGCCCACGGACAGAGTCTCCTTTGTATATGCACGACGTCTCATTTACAACAACATACATCAAACACCAACCATCAACCATACAATAGACATACATCATCAAGCGGAATATTAAAGCGGCATCAATGTTTAGAAAGGATAACGCCAGCGGTTGCAAAACCCGTGCCCACACGGCACTTCGTTTTGAGAAGACCTTTTCGAAGTCATTTGGTTTATCATACAAACGTGCCGCATAAGAAAACATCACCAAAAGAACCAAAATATAAAAGTACACCTCATCCACAGCGCTAAGTAATACATGTCCACGAATATTACGACCCACAAGCAAATTAACTAAATTAAGCGTAAGAGAAATGAGATAATAAAAACCAAGTGTTCTGACTACGGCCCTCGCGACGCAGTCTCACCGCCCTCCCGGCTAACGCACCTCGTAACACCTGTCACGGAGTGGGTAATGTCAGTGACAAACAAAGTAGATGTCTAATAACAATAAGGAATAAGGAGCAAACCGAAAACACCGAAACCATTTCGCTAGAACCCTGCACATATTAAGCTAGGCCCCAACCCCAGATTTATCAATTTAATTGGGCACCAACCCCAGATTATTTGTCGGAGAGACTAAAGTCTCCTCTCGTGCGCAAACACCTCTTTGATGCTTTTAACCTCTTCGCGGTGCTGGTGTGCTATTTTCAGCGGGCGCGAAGAGGTCCTCACGGCACCCACACCTTTGTGAGGAACACGGGTCATAAGAGACCACTCTTCCGGAAAAGTACACCCATGCGGAGGCCAATCCGCCTGTGTACGTGCAGCATCCGAAACGGATTTGCCGAGATCGGCGTGTCATGAGCACTGCGACCGTAGCCGCTTCAATTGTTAGCTAAAAACACAATTATGCGAAAGGTTAAACTGTCCATCTACTTTGTTAGATAAATTAAGAGCACTTTAATGACGATAGATGCACTTACTACACTTGTTGCACTTATCGCAACCGTACCCACCTATTTGAAGAGAAATCGGAACACCTGAATCTTTCGCGCACCCCCGCTGCGCACTTGGACCTAAAGAAAAGTCCGCAAGGATAACTATAGTCAAAAACGTGTACTAACATCCGAAAACACAAGACCCAATTTACTCTTTTCGACGGAAAAGTCCAACACCGTCCGGGTTGACGATCCGGAATTCCCGCGCCGCCGTCGTCGTCCGCCGGAGCCCCGCGTGGTTCGGAACCGCGCGGCGTGTCTCCGCGGACGACGCCCACGCGGCGCGGTGCCCCGCGCGGCGTTGCCCGTGCGACGGCCGCACGGTGCCCGCGCGGGTGCGGCCCCGCACGGCGCCCGGGCGGTTGCGGGTCCGTACGGGTGCCGCCCGCGCGGCAGCCGCGCGGCGCCCGCTTGGTGCCCGCACGGGTGCGGGTCCGCACGGGTGCCTCCCGCGCGGCAGCCGCACGGCGCCCGCGCGGCAGCCGCGCGGCGCCCGCATGGTTGCGGGTCCGCGCGGCAACCGCGCGGCGCCCGCGCGGTGCCCGCATGGTTGCGGGCCCGCGCGGGGGCCGCCCGCGCGGCAGCCGCACGGCGCCCGCATGGTTGCGGGTCCGCGCAGCAACCGCACGGCGGCCGCGCGGCGCCCGCGCGGTGCCCGCATGGTTGCGGGCCCGCGCGGGTGCCGCTCGCACGGTTGCGGGTCTGCGCGGCAGCCGCGCGGCGCCCGCGTGGTGCCCGCACGGTTGCGGGTCCGCGCGGTGGCCGCGCGGCGCCCATGCGGTGCCCGCGCGGTTGCGGGTCCACATGGGTGCCGTCCGTGACCCTCCTTCGCGCGATGCCCTAGCGGCACCGCGCGCCTCCGCCGTCCGTTCCGTGCCCTATCAAGAAGACGATGTCGGCGACGGTGACGGATACGATGGAGAAAACAAGAAACCAAGAACTCAACAAAAGAGACGACGGAAAAATCCCAAATAATTTAAAATAATTATTTTACTAACCGAAGATCGACGGGAAGGTTGTCCGGTCGCGTTCTTGCCTTCGGTTCGGTGTCCGGGAAGATCGAGCCCCTTCTCTTTCTCCTTTCCCTTTCTTCCGGCTAGGGTTCCGTCTTTTCTTTTCTTTTTCTCTTCTCACCGATTAGGGTTTTTATTTTCTTCTTTTCTTTTCTTTCCGATAATCGGGATCCCTTATATAGTCGTACTTTACCTTTAATTAATTTCTCTTTAATTCGTACGTAAGAGAATTATTAATTTTCCGTCTGGGATAATTAATTAACTAATTAATTATCCCCTACGAGATAACCCACCTTATCTCTAACGGGTGCAAGATATTTAGCACGGATTCCGATGCACGACTAATCACCGTATCACTTTGAATCCCGTTCCGGGGGATCCCGATATCGGATTTCAGATCCGATCGCACCGTCGGCTTTCTTTTTTCGCGCTCTATCGCAGAAAAATACTAGCACCTCACAATGGCCAACTTTTAAGAATTGAATAAATTTATTTCACTTAAAGGCTTAAATGACTACATGTAAGTCAAAAATACCCCGAAAGGCCGGATCACTACACCACTCACATTTTATAAAAAGTTTCGTCCCGAAACTTAAGTACAAACCCCACTAATCAAATCGGAAAAACATTCTCTAATTTTCGATTCCAGTTCCCACGTCGCCTCGCGCTCTTCGTGGTTGCTCCACTAGACCTTCACATAGGGGATAGTTCGATTGCGCAACTTCTTGTCCTCTCTTGCCAAAATCCGCACCGGCGTCTCCTCGACGCTTAAATCCTCTCGCAACTCGATGGTGGAGGCATCCAAGGCATGAGAGGGATCAGCTAGGTATTTCCGGAGCATTGAGACATGGAAGATGTTATGGACTCGTTCGAGATTCGGCGGCAGGGCTAATCGGTACGCCACCGGTCCTACGCGTTCTAGGATCTCGAACGGTCCTACGTACCTCGGGCTTAACTTTCCCTTTATGCCGAAGCGTCGGTTCCCCTTGGAGGGCGAAACTCGGAGTAACGCGTGCTCACCCACCATGAACTCTAAGTCTCGGCGTCTGTTGTCCGCGTAGCTTTTCTGTCTGCTCTGGGCGGTCAGTAGCCTTTGCCTAATCAATCGCACCTTTGCTTCGGTCTCCTCCACCAAATCTGGGCCCAGAAACTTACGCTCACCCAAGTCGTCCCAGCATATTGGAGACCGACAGCGGCGCCCGTACAGGGCCTCGTATGGCGCCATCTGAATGCTGGCCTGGTAACTGTTATTGTAGGCAAATTCCACTAGGGGCAAGCACCGTGCCCATCCTTCGCCCAGGTCTAAAACGCATGCCCGAAGCATGTCCTCCACAATTTGTATCACCCGCTCTGATTGTCCGTCGGTCTGCGGGTGAAAAGCCGTACTGAAGTGCAACTTGGTTCCCATTGCTCGCTGTAGGCTCTGCCAAAAGTTTGACACAAATCGCGTGTCTCTGTCCGACGTGATGGATGTCGGCACCCCATGCAACCTTACTATCTCGTTGATGTAGGTTTATGCCAGTCGTTCCCGCGTCCACGTCGTGTGTATGGGCAGAAAGTGGGCCGATTTCGTCAGACGGTCCACAATTACCCATATTGCATCGTGTCCCTGTGACGATCTCGGGAACCCGGTCACAAAATCCATGGTAATCATGTCCCACTTCCACACGGGCACCGGTAAGGGTTGCAATTTTCCTGCGGGACGCTGGTGTTTGGCCTTCACTCGTTGGCACACCAGGCAGTGTGCCACAAACCGAGTCACGTCTCCCTTCATTTTGGGCCACCAGAAGGTCTGTTTGACGTCCTTGTACATCTTCGTTCCCCCGGGATGCGCTGTGTATGGAGGAGTATGCGCCTCCCGCAGGATTTCCTCTTTGAGTTCCTCCGGCACACAGATTCGTCCCCGAAATCGTATCGTGCCGTCGGAGTTTACTGTGAAATCACCTTCTTGGTCGGCAGTCACTCTATTTCGCACCAGCTGGAGTTGGTCATCAGTCGACTGCCCCTCGAGAATTTTGTCAAGCAAGGTAGGTCTGACCACCAGTGTCAGAAGTTGTTCGATTGTACCCGCTGGTACTACTTCTAGTCTTAATCGCGAAAATTCCGCAATCAGATTATCTTGTTGGGTGATGGCACTTACCCCTGCCTTCTCGGCCTGCCCCTTACGGCTCAGGGCGTCGGCCACCACGTTTGCCTTTCCCGGGTGGTAGTGGATCGTTAAATCGTAATCCTTCAGTAGCTCGAGCCACAGTCTTTGTCGCAAATTTAACTCCTTTTGGGTGAAAAGGTACTTAAGACTTTTATGATCTGAGTACACATTGCAGTGTGCCCCATACAGGTAGTGTCTCCAAAGCTTGAGGACGAACACAACCGCTGCGAGTACCAAATCGTGCACGGGGTAGTTTCGCTCGTATTCCTTGAGCTGCCTTGACGCATAGGCTATAACCTTTCCCCGTTGCATGAGTACTCCACCCAGTCCGTTTCGCGACGCATCGCAATACACTTCATAATCCTCCCCTGGTTCTGGCAGGGCGAGAATCGGAGCTCGCGTCAATCTATCCTTGAGCTCCTCGAAGCTCCTCTGACATTTGTCCGTCCAGATGAACTTTTCCCCCTTTTTAGTCAAACGGTTTAAGGGGGTGGCTATCTTGGAGAAACCCTCCACGAAGCGCCGGTAGTACCCGGCTAATCCTAGAAAGCTTCGAACCTGTGTTACCGTCGTCGGTTGGGACCAGTCCGTCACCGAATCTATCTTCTTCGGATCGACTGCGACTCCAGCCGCTGAGATTACGTGCCCCAAGAAGCCAACCTCTCGGAGCCAAAACTCACACTTTTTGAGTTTGGCGTAGAGTTTCTATTCCCGTAGGGTCTGGAGGACTGTGCGCAGATGTTCTTCATGTTCCTCGTCTGTACGGGTGTAGATGAGGATATCGTCGATGAAGACCACCATGAATAAATCCAGGTAGGGTTTGAATACCCTGTTCATCATGTCCATGAACACCGCTGGGGCATTCGTGAGCCCGAACGGCATTACTGTAAATTCGTAATGACCGTAGCGAGTCCAAAAAGCCGTTTTGGGGATGTCCTCCCCCTTGACCTGGACCTGATGATAGCCCGACTGCAGGTCAATCTTTGAAAACACCGTCGCCCCCTGTAGTTGGTCGAAGAGGTCGTCGATCCTTGGCAGGGGGTACTTGTTCTTAACGGTGACCTTATTTATCTCCCGGTAGTCGATGCACAATCGGAGACTTCCGTCCTTCTTCCTCACAAACAGGACGGGCGCGCCCCAGGGTGACGCGCTAGGCCTGATGAAGCCCTTATCCAGAAGGTCCTCCAACTGTGCCTTGAGTTCCTTCAGCTCCGCGAAGGCCATCCTGTACGGTGCCTTGGTGATGGGTTTGGTGCCGGGAAGTAGTTCAATAGGAAAGTCGACCTCTCGTTCCGGCGGCGCTCCAAGGAGCTCTGCCGGAAACACGTCCGGAAATTCCCCTACCACGGGACCGCTGATCCTTATCTGGGGAGCGGCCCTGAACTACCTATCGGCCCATTGGGTTCTCGGCTGCAAGGCATAGGGTGGAGCCTATTTATTCCTTGCATGGCCCTTAACGGGCCCCGAGTACACAAGGTTCTCCTATGCTTCGAAGCTCGCCCGCGCACATCGGCCGGGGGAGGCTTCGCCTAATACTTAAGGATTCTAGAGAGAGGGAGCGAGAGAGAGAGAGAGTCTAACAGGGGTAGGAGGCTAAGGTGTGACCGGTGCTCCTAATCTTAGAGGGAAAAGTGAAACCAAAAAATTCACCTGCCGTTACTAGGTCTGGGACGTCGCGTCCTCCACTGCAGTATCCCGTGGAGCCCGTCCACAGCCCTTGGGCCAGCGTCGTACGGCGTGCTGGGGAAGGGACTTGACGTCTGAGGAGTCTGCGGATTGCTGGTCGTCATGCGAATCCTTTGGCTGAACGGGGACCGCAGCACTCTCTGGTCCTTCCTGCTGTGGTGGCGCGGCGGCGGCGGAAGTGGGCCTCTGAGGGCAGAAGGCACGGGAGTGGTCCGGTAAGCCGCACTGATTGCAGTAATGGTACCTCCACGTACATTCTGCCACCGGGTGAGCACCCTTGCAGATTACGCACGGTCCCTGAGGTGGTTTCGCGTCCCTTGCTGGTGTCGGTTCGTCCTTCCGCGCTTTCTCCGGACGTCCTCCTCCTTGGCCTTCCGGGGCGGGGCCCCCTTGTGGAACGGGTGCAGCAGTCTTCCCTGTCCCCTCCGGTCGCGGTGCCGGAGGCCTGGTGGTGCCCGGTTTCCGTGGGCACTCGTAGCGTGTGTGTCCTGGTTTGCCACACCGGTAGCAGTGGTCGTGACTCCATGGACAGTCAGTCACCTGTTGCGCCCCACTGCATATGGGACACGGCTTCCTCTGCGGTTTGGATCCTCCTCTCATTGCCTTTCCAAAGTTTCCCTCTGTCCTCAGGCGTTTGAGTGCCGGGCCCTGCTGGAAAGGGTCCTCTGCCGGACTGGGATAGGGATAACTCTGCCGAGCGCGTGTCTCGGCCAGTTCTTGCTCTGCCCGCCGGGCCAACATAACCGCTTCGTTAAAAGTAGGGAACCCTGCCGGCGGCATTCCCCGATAGGCGCCGTTCCTGGCGTCCTGCCGGATGCGGTCGACACCCTCAAAATCCTGTGTCAGTATGCCTAGGCGCTCAGTGAGAGTTAGCATTTGCCCCACTATGTCGCGTAGCTGGTTGCGGAGTAGGCGGTTGGCTGCGGCTACGGGATCCATCCTGTCCATTGAGAATGGTTAGCACTCGGTGGCCGGATCCTAGCCGTTGTCTGCTGTGATACAAAGAAACCACGTTAACCCTAAGGTTATAACCCTAACACCCTGTCTTACGATTACACCTACATTACGTTCCCTTTTCCCCGTACTCTCACGTACTACGCACCTATACCTTGGTTATCTCATGTCTAATTTGCTTGTGGTACCCTACATTGTGGATGTGGATCACGTCTACTATGGTTATGGTTGTTTTTCTCTGATACCATTTAATATGTCACGCCCCCGGGGGTTTTTGAGTCTATCAAAGCGGAAAATCGTGTGTATCTTTTTTTTTTTCTTCTTAACAAGGTAATTTAAACCTCATCCCCGGTGCGTGCCAGGCCGCCACATACACAAATTCTCCCTGCCCACGGACAGAGTCTCCTTTGTATATGCACGGCGTCTCATTTACAACAACATACATCAAACACCAACCATCAACCATACAATAGACATACATCATCAAGCGGAATATTAAAGCGGCATCAATGTTTAGAAAGGATAAAGCCAGCGGTTGCAAAACCCGTGCCCACACGGCACTTCGTTTTGAGAAGACCTTTTCGAAGTCATTTGGTTTATCATGCAAACGTGCCGCATAAGAAAACATCACCAAAAGAACCAAAATATAAAAGTAAACCTCATCCACAGCGCTAAGTAATACATGTCCACGAATATTACGACCCACAAGCAAATTAACTAAATTAAGCGTAAGAGAAATGAGATAATAAAAACCAAGTGTTCTGACTACGGCCCTCGCGACGCAGTCTCACCGCCCTCCCGGCTAACGCACCTCGTAACACCTGTCACGGAGTGGATAATGTCAGTGACAAACAAAGTAGATGTCTAATAACAATAAGGAATAAGGAGCAAACCGAAAACACCGGAACCATTTCGCTAGAACCCTGCACATATTAAGCTGGGCCCCAACCCCAGATTTATCAATTTAATTGGGCACCAACCCCAGATTATTTATCGGAGAGACTAAAGTCTCCCCTCGTGCGCAAACACCTCTTTGATGCTTTTAACCTCTTCGCGGTGCTGGTGTGCTATTTTCAGCGGGCGCGAAGAGGTCCTCACGGCACCCACACCTTTGTGAGGAACACGGGTCATAAGAGACCACTCTTCCGAAAAAGTACACCCATGCGGAGGCCAATCCGCCTGTGTACGTGCAGCATCCGAAACGGATTTGCCGAGATCGGCGTGTCATGAGCACTGCGACCGTAGCCGCTTCAATTGTTAGATAAAAACACAATTATGCGAAAGGTTAAACTGTCCATCTACTTTGTTAGATAAATTAAGAGAACTTTAATGACGATAGATGCACTTACTGCACTTGTTGCACTTATCGCAACCGTACCCACCTATTTGAAGAGAAATCGGAACACCTGAATCTTTCGCGCACCCCCGCTGCGCACTTGGACCTAAAGAAAAGTCCGCAAGGATAACTATAGTCAAAAACGTGTACTAACATCCGAAAACACAAGACCCAATTTACTCTTTTCGACGGAAAAGTCCAACACCGTCCGGGTTGACGATCCGGAATTCCCGCGCCGCCGTCGTCGTCCGCCGGAGCCCCGCGTGGTTCGGAACCGCGCGGCGTGTCTCCGCGGACGACGCCCACGCGGCGCGGTGCCCCGCGCGGCGTTGCCCGTGCGACGGCCGCACGGTGCCCGCGCGGGTGCGGCCCCGCACGGCGCCCGCGCGGTTGCGGGTCCGTGCGGGTGCCGCCCGCGCGGCAGCCGCGCGGCGCCCGCATGGTTGCGGGTCCGCGCGGCAACCGCGCGGCGCCCACGCGGTGCCCGCATGGTTGCGGGTCCGCGCGGCAACCGCGCGGCGGCCGCGCGGCGCCCGCGCGGTGCCCGCATGGTTGTGGGCCCGCGCGGGTGCCGCCCGCACGGTTGCGGGTCCGCGCGGCAGCCGCGCGGCAGCCGCGCGGTGCCCGCACGGTTGCGAGTCCGCGCGGTGGCCGCGCGGCGCCCATGCGGTGCCCACGCGGTTGCGGGTCCGCATGGGTGCTGTCCGTGACCCTCCTTCGCGCGATGCCCTAGCGGCACCGCGCGCCTCCGCCGTCCATTCCGTGCCCTATCAAGAAGACGATGTCGGCGACGGTGACGGATACGATGGAGAAAACAAGAAACCAAGAACTCAACAAAAGAGACGACGGAAAAATCCCAAATAATTTAAAACAATTATTTTACTAACCGAAGATCGACGGGAAGGTTGTCCGGTCGCGTTCTTGCCTTCGGTTCGGTGTCCGGGAAGATCGGGCCCCTTCTCTTTCTCCTTTCCCTTTCTTCCGGCTAGGGTTCCGTCTTTTCTTTTCTTTTTCTCTTCTCACCGATTAGGGTTTTTATTTTCTTCTTTTCTTTTCTTTCCGATAAACGGGATCCCTTATATAGTCGTACTTTACCTTTAATTAATTTCTCTTTAATTCGTACGTAAGAGAATTATTAATTTTCCGTCTGGAATAATTAATTAACTAATTAATTATCCCCTATGAGATAACCCACCTTATCTCTAACGGGTACAAGATATTTAGCACGGATTCCGATGCACGAGTAATCACCGTATCACTTTGAATCCCGTTCCGGGGGATCCCGATATCGGATTTCAGATCCGATCGCACCGTCGGCTTTCTTTTTCCGCGCTCTATCGCAGAAAAATACTAGCACCTCATAATGGCCAACTTTTAAGAATTGAATAATTTTATTTCACTTAAAGGCTTAAATGACTACATGTAAGTCAAAAATACCCCGAAAGGCCGGATCACTACAGCATGCCGCCGCCGCCTGACGCCGTGAACCTGGTCCACGGATGCTCCTGTGCACCACCCGACAGCCCAAAGTTCGATAGCTCCGTTTGGGTCCGTTTTTCCACCGTTTTGAGCGTCGTTTTCGCCGTTGGGATCACAACCTCCGCGGTTTTCTTGGCATGGCCACTTGGGATCTTATTGGTCACTATTTTATTTTGTTAGGTGCCGATTTCGCCGACGCTCCGCGCCTCGACGAAATTGTCGGGGGCGCGCCGTCGAGTCCCTTTTCTCATCGTTTTTGCCGTCGGGGCCTTTTTGATTTAACCATTGACGTCCCGAGTGGGCTACCGGTTGGGGATTGGGTTTTGCTGGTTTTCCGTTAGCGGTTTTGGGTTCCGACGGAGTTCGCGATGAAATAGTCGCGTTCCGGTTGTTGTTAGTCTTTGATGTTACCGGTTTGATATGAGTTTTTAGTTTTACTCGATGGTTTTGACTTGTTGGGTTTTTGACCGACGTTGCGGTCCCCTAGGCACGACGATTTCGGTTTTGCGAGCTTAACGTAACAGTGGTTGGGACCACTGGTTTTTACCTGATTAGGGTAAGGTGTTAATTTGTGCTCTTGGATATTTTAGTAGGCAGCAAGGAGTCCTGATTTGCTTAGGAGGGTCGCGGGCGCGGTCGTATATCTTCAACTAGGTGGGTACCCTTGCTATAAGTGCAACAAGTGCAGTAAGTGCATCTATCATCATAAAAAGGCTCGTTAAATTGTCTAACAAAGCAGATGGAATGTTAAATCTTTCTCTTAAATGTTTCTTTTCATTCTAACATGATAATTGTAGCGACTGCGGTCGCGGTGCTCAATACACGCCGACACCGGCAAATATTGGGGTGGGATGCTGCACGTACACAGGCGGATTGGCCTCCGCATGGGTGTACTTTTCCGGAGAAGTGGTCTATTTTGACCCGTGTGCCTCACAAAGGGGTGGGAGCCGTGAGGACCTCTTCACGACAGCTAAGGTGGCCGCACTAGCTCCGTGAAGGGGTTAAAAGCATCAATGGGGTTGTGCACGAGGAGGGACTTCCGTCTCTCCGACAGGTACTCTGGGGTTGGTGCCCAGCTTATTTGGTGACAGGGTTTTAGCGAAAGGTTCTGGTGTATTTCGGTTTGTTCTTGAATCTATGTTGATCGTTAAGACATCTACTTTGTTTGTCACTGACTTTACCCACTCCGTGACAGGTTTAACTAGGTATAGTAGTCGGGACGACGGTGAGGCAGCGATTAAAGAACATTAGCTGGATGAGGTTTATTCCATTATTTCTTGCTTGAGTTATCTCTTCCCCTTGTTATCTAAGTTTAAGTTCTGAATTGCTTGATTGTGGAATGTTGTGGATGCTGGATTGAGAGACGGTTTTGTGATGTGATTTTTATAATGTTCCTTGATGATTTATATGCGGCATGTTTTATACCGAACAAAAAGGGGTTTCGAAAATGTTTTCCAAAACCAAGTGTCGTGTGGGCACTGCTTTGAAAACCTGTGGATTTATCCTTTCCGAAACGATGTAGCCGCCTTACGGTGAATGTGTAGACGTTTTTAAAGGAATGGGTGTCGAGTGGACACCGTTTACAAACTTGTAGGTTCCTCTTAATGTGATTAAATGTTTTTACACTCTCGCACTTGTTGACTGTGACTGTGTGGTTAAAGATTGTATGTTGATGTTGTAAATGAGACGTCGTGCACATACAAAGGAGACTCTGTCCGTGGGCAGGGTGAATTTGTGTATGTGGCGGTCTGACACGCACCGGGGACGAGGCTGATGCCTATTTATTAAGGAAAAAAAATATACACGCACATTTCCGCTTATCTTTACCTAAAATCCCCGGGGGCGTGACAGATTAAATGGTATCAGAGAAAAACAAATTTAACCACAGCAGTCAGTGATCCACATCCACAGTGTATGATGCCACAAGCAAATCGAACATGAGATAACCAAGGTGTAGGTGCGGTAGATCGTGAGTGTACGAGGGATAAAGGGTATTTAATTTCGGTGTGTCCGTAGGTCGTGGTGCTAGACCAGTTAGGTCTAGGGTTGACTTGGTTTCTTTGTATATAGCGAATAATGGCCCGAAATGGGCTATCAGCGGAGAACACAGGGGCAGAAAGTACGGTGCGAACAGCGGTGGAGTATCAGCTTCTCCGACAACGACTACAAGAGATGGCCGGGTAGTTAGCAACCCTTATGGAACAGATGCGATAGTGGGTGCAATGGTCGACTACACCAATGGGGGTCGCCCAGGCTTCTCTGCCCGGACCAGCCGCACCAGCAACTTTGGGACCTACGCTGGGAGCCGTTATTGGGAACCCCTTGAGGGAGAGACGGCCGACCCTTGGGTCGTGGGAAAATAGGTAGATACCATGGAAAGGCTCTTCGAAGCTTTGCTAATGGAGGAGGGTGAATGGGTCCCTTTGGCAGTCCTTTTTCTTGAGGGAGACGCCCGCAAGTGGTGGAAGACGGTGCGCCCGGACCCCTCGGAGGGCACCGCCCTTCCATCTTGGACCACGTTCGAGGAAAACTGTTTGGGGAATTTCTCTCCGACAGCATCAAACAGCAGATGGAAGATGACCTGAAGCCCATCAAGCAAGGAAGTCGGACAGTTATGGGATATCAACGGGCATTTGTGAGGTTGATCAAATGTGTTCCCTTGTTATAAAGAGATGAATCTCACAAGGCCATCTATTTGTGAATGGCTTATGGAGCGACATCTTCAAGGTGGTGCAAACGGCGGGTTTGTACGCCTTCCAGGAGGCGGTCGATAGAGCCACCACGGTGGAGCGCAGATTTACGATTTCACAAGCCCGACGGGGAGAGGCTCAGAACACAACAGGGATAAGAAACGAACTCGGCCAAGCTTCGAAAGAGAGCATACCAAGAGGAGCCGGCCTCCTAAATACTCGAGATTGCAACAAGGAACCAAGAATGCGCCGACGAGAGGACAATGGCCGGTGGACAAGTCTTGCATCATTTGCGATGGAATACACCAAGTGACCGGATGTCTCACAGAAGCAAGACCATTGTTTTCGAAGTGGCAAACCGGGGCACTATCGTTGCAACTGCCCCTCGAAACGGGACATCATCCGTAGCAAGCATCTACACCTCGTCTCCGCAATCGGGAGGGAGGGAGAGTCTATACGATGACCCACCATAGGACGGACCCATAGAGCATGATGTAACAGTAATACTCGAGTTTCAGGACCATCGTGCTAGAACTTTGGGTGGCAACACCTAAGCATCCCACTCTTTCACCTCGCTTCATGTTTCACCCTACCTTAGTTATTAGAAGAAATCCCTATCGTAGGAATAAGTTCGGTTGGACCCTCTGGCTACCCCTCGGGGCAGGCGGCTGTACCCTTCCTGCCCAGTGAGGGATGGCGGGTTCTTAGTCTCTAAGAACTAATGAGGTTCCGTTAAAGGTTGTCGGTGTAGGCGCTTGGGGCCGACAGTCGCGGCAATCTTTAAGCGGTAGTTGACTACTGAAGTTCCAAGCGAGTCTCCGGGAACGGACTTATCGGAACTTGTAAACTTAGCTTGCAGGAACGCCTTCTGCTCGCTTTTCTTTGTTGCGGGCAAGGAGCTTGGTAGAAGGCAGTCGAGTAGCGTTCACGAGTACAGTATGGATCTCGACACGAGAAGGACAAATACTCCTCTACCTCGGATAGATGACCTACGCGATCAACTACAAGGAAGAACACGGCGTTCCCAAAGAATGATCTGCGGTCCGGCTATCGCCCAGCCTAGAGTCCGGGGTAATTACATACTGAAAACAGACCTGCGAGCTCGGAATAGTCAACATAAGTTTACAGTGTGTACCGTTAGACTCGTTAATGCACCAGTGGTGCTCATGGGCTGATGAATAGGATATTCAAGCCCTTCTTAGACCAGTCGGTGATGGCCTTTAGTGGACGTTGATCTACCTCTCGCACAGACAAGGGGTATGGGGAGCACTTGCGAGTAATCCCCCAGACCCATCCGGGGTCAGAAACCATATGCCAAAACTTATAAAGTGTGAGTTATGGTCCGCAAGGGGGACTTTTTGAGGCATATCGTTTCGGTGTCTGGGATTGCAGTGGATCCAAGGAGGATTGGATCAGGGGATCAACTGGGCTCGACCAACAGAGATGATGGAAATCCGAAGCTTCTAGGACGGGCAGACCGCTACAGATGCCTCGTGGGAGGCCACTTCCCCAAATCGGCTAACCCAAAGGGGGGAGAGATACGTCTAGATGGCCCAGCGCCAGGAGGGCTTCAAGGGACTTAAAGACGAACACCGCACAGGCGCCAGTGCTCACATTGCCGAAGCCCGAAAGGACTATAAGATTTAGTCTGACGAATCTCCAAGAGGATCTTGGGAGATCAAATAACGGACACGCGACTACGACTTGTGCGAGACAGAATGTCCTCGGAGCAAGACGGAGTATGTATGACTGACACAGATGATGTAATAAGGTGCCGGGGACGAATTTGTGTACCCGGTAAGCTAGAAATAAGGAAGAAAGTCTAGCAAAGGTATATAATACCTCCTATACCGTGCATCTCGGAGGTACAAAGAGGTGCAAGGATCTGTGGCAGACCTTCTGGTGGCCCAAATCGGAAGAGCGACGCAGCACAAATTGTGGCGCAATATGGGTGTGCCAACGGTGAAAGCGAAACATCAGCGACCGGCGGGGGAAAACAGACGTTTCGGCTACGAGGGAGGTAGTAGCAAGGAAGACCTCTTACAGAGAGTAATTTTGGCCACGACCCCAGAGGAACCCTTAGAAGTAATGCTTCGTACCCTCCTGCCCAATAAGGAGGTGAAGACTTAGTTGTCTTTTATGTTGGCTATTTAGTTAAGGGTTTGTTACGGCATTTTGGTGTTGGCATATTTCGTGAGTCATGTCAGTGAGTGAGTCGGAGTCTTAAAGGGATCAAATTGTCAATCAGCAATCAAAGATCTTAGAAGAGTCAACAAGAGCTCAAGTTGACACTCAGTGTCTTGAGTCTTGAAGATTGAAGTTGAAGAATTGTGGATCAGTTACATCAATCTCAAAAGAAAGTATTCAAAAGGATCAGGTATGGTTATCTAAATAATTTTGGTGTATCCGAATACTTTCTTATAGTGTAGAAACACTTGGATGAATTTTTAATTGCATAAAAATCAAAAACTGGACATGGGGACATGTTCAGGATTCGGATCAGACAGTCCAATCCGGATCCCGAAGGGTGCTTGTTCATTGGCAAATCCGATCCGGATCAAAGGTCATTTCGATCCGGATCCCGAACATGGGTTTTTGCTGGAATATATGAACGATCCGGATCGGGCATTTCAATCCGGATCCCGAACCCTGTTTTTCTGGAATAGCCTGACTCGTTACGACGATCCGGATCACAGTAAATCCGATCCGGATCGCCGTCCTGAAAATTTCCAGATAAGGTAAGTTTTTGATTCTTATCTCTTTCCAAAGGTTTCTAAACTATAAATAGACATTTTAGGGTTTCTCAAAAACGTGGGGAGCATGGCCGATCAATTGATAAAACACTTGAGAGCAACCCTAGAGGCTAGGTTTTTATCGTTCTTCTTTATAGCCTCTTTTAGGTCAATTCGACGGTTCTTTCAAGAACATATCTTGTGTCGAATTGATCTAATCTTTGCTTAGAGATTTTTCCCATGGATCTTCATTGATAATCTAAGCAAAGGATCACCATCGAAGCCAATATTCTTACCGGCTGAGTTTGCGTCGTGGATTCGACGTGGCATCGTGGATTCGGTGTGCTAAAGGCGTTTCGTGGATTCGAAACGTGTGCTCGTGGATTCGAGTGGCGTTCGTGGATTCGAACGTGTGCAGTGGACGTGCAATCGTTGGAGCGCAAGGTCCGAAGAAGTTGAAGGAGGGGTTAAATCCGTGGAGACGGTAATCACCTTGTTATTCTTCTTTTCTTAGTGGATTGTTATTGCGTGGACATCCAATCGGTGAGCGCAAGGTCCGAAGAAGCTGAAGGAGGGGTTTGAGTCCGTGGAGTCGGTAATCACCTTGTTATTCTTCTATTCTTAGTGGATTGTTATTGCGTGTTGGATCCCGTGGTTTTTCTCCTGGATTGGAGTTTCCACGTATATCTCGGTGTGCTGTTTTTATTTTCCGCATAGGTTTTTATTTTGCACTGAGATTTGGTTTTATAAGTATTACACCTATTCACCCCCCCTCTAGTTGTTTGATAGTACCTATTTAGATCCTTGTGGATCCTATATATAAACCTACAATTGGTATCAGAGCGGGTTTTAGGTTTATCTATCATGTTGGGTGAAAGTGGTAATATTTATAGACCTCCTCTTTTTGATGGGACTAATTATGCTTATTGGAAAGTGCGGATGAGAGCTTTTCTCATCGCAATTGATGAGCGGGTATGGCAATCCGTGGAATACGGTTGGGTGCATCCTGTTGAGGAAGTAGGAAATTCTACTACCCCAAACCTCGCTCTAGATGGTCCAAAGAGGAATTTGAAAGATCTTCTTACAATGGGAAAGGTATGAACGCTTTATTTAATTCTCTTTCCTCGACTGAGTTCACACGAATTTCCGCGTGTGAAACCGCGAAGGAAATTTGGGATATTCTCAAAATTACACATGAGGGTACTAATCTTGTAAAAATTCAAAAGCTCCAGATGCTTACAAGTCAATTTGACTCTATTCATATGGAAGAGCTTGAATTGTTTACAGATTATTACACTAGACTTCAAGATGTAATCAATACTTGTGCTAATTTAGGAGAAAAGATCCCGGAGTCGAGAATTGTAAGAAAGATACTTCGGACTCTTCCGGAACGGTTTAGGGCAAAGGTTGCCGCCATTGAAACCGTTAGTCATCCGGATGAGATGAGTGTAGAGGAATTAGTAGGCGCTTTGCAAACTTATGAAATGACTTTTCCTACTAATCAAGTTTCTTCCAAGTCTTCTTCTAAGCTTACAGGTATTGCATTCAAATCAACAAAGGAAGAAGATAGCGAATCGAGTTCCGACGATGAAATCTCTTTTGCCGATTTTGAAGAACAATTGGCGCGGATCACAAAGAAATTTCGTCGGAAGTTTTGGAAGAATCGAACCGATGGATCTTCATCCACGAAACCTTCTAAAGGATCATCGGGTTCTAAATCCTCTAACCTCAAAAGCTTTGCAAAACCTTCTAAAGAAAAAGAAAAAAGATGATTTCGAAGGGGAAATCCAATGCTATAGATGCAAAGGCTACGGCCATTTTTCAACGGAATGTCCTTCTCCGAAATCATATAAAAAGAAGGCTTTGCAAGCGAAAACTTGGGACGATTCTACTTCTAATGAATCGACCTCAAGTAAAGAGGAAAAAGTCGTTGCCTTACATGCTTCTCAAATTCCCTCTTCTAATGTTGTTTATCATCTTTAATCACTGACTCAATTCCTTTGATTTTGCATGAAACATCAACATCCAATGGAGAGTCATCAAGTGAGGAGGAGTCGGACGAAGAAGAACTCGTTGAGGCATATCAACAACTTCTTGCGGAATCTAAGAAGATGGCCAAGCATATCAAGAAGTTGAGGAAGCAACGACTTGAGAATCAAGACGAGAATCATGCTTTAAAGATCAAACTTCATGATCTCGAGGAGGAACGAGAGCTTTTATTGGATAATAATAAAATCCTCCAGGAAAAGATAAATCAATCGGAAACGATCGTTAATTCCCATATTAACAAGATTGATTTTCTAGAAAAACAGTTTGAGGAGATTCATGTCACCAACCAAGTTTTGACCAAGCAAGTTCATGAACTCAAATTCGACATACAAAGGCTTTCAACCGGTTCCAAGAAACTAGATTGTATGTCCGGATTAGGTCAAACAAGCAAGGTTGGTTTGGGATTCAAAAAGGACCAAACTGTGCATGCTTCAAGTTCCACAATGAAATTGAAAGGAAGAACTTGTCACTTATGTGGACTTGAAGGACATTTGGTGAAGAATTGCTCGAAAAAAGGAAAGAAGAGTCCTTCGGCAACTTCATCTACGGAGCGAACTCAACAGAATCAAAAAGACACATCAAGTCAATGGAGTTCACTCAAACCACCAAAGGTCCGAGCCACAACATCAATCATACAAGTGGATCACTGCGAGGCAAAGACCTAAGGTGGATCAACAGTCAAAGCTATCATCTCCCAACCACAATGAATCAAGACACCCAAAATTCGACAATTTTGGATTCGGAAAGGTGATATCTTTCCTGTCTTAAGTTCTAAATAGCTTATGACTGTATGTAATGCTTTGATTGGTTTTCCTTTCATATTTTCTGAATCTCTGGCATTACATGTTTTCAATGCTCTTCGTTTTTATGTTTGTTTTTTTAAAACAAAAGGATTTTAACGAACAAGTGCATTAAATAAAAAGGGTTTTCACTTCAATCACTCCAATTTAATTTTATTTGAATTATCAACTTTACTCCATAATCATAATTCTTGAAGATATTTCATTATAGGAGTTTTTGATATTATATTCATCAAATTTTAGAAATCATGTGTGATCTTTAGATGATTATTCTATCTCGGTTGTGTGAATTCATTGTGATAAACGTGGAGACAACGATAGACTAAAATTTGGGATTTAATTCTTTCACGGTAAGAGATTGCATTCTTACAAGGGTAAATAAATGAATTGTAAAAGACGTGGAAAGAGTTACATCCGAAAGGAGTGTGTAAACTACCACCACATGTTGGAAAAAGTTGCCACATGTTTTGGATGCTTGAAAATATTTTATGAAATTTTGTTTGTAGTTGAAGCATTCGGAGATTCATATTCAAAGTTCTTATATTCTGAACAATCTCCTGGTTGGTATAAGGTGGGATAGTTGAAAGATGCTCAAAGAGGCCACCCTTAGGTATTTTAGTGCTTATCTCAAATTTGAAAGGGTAAGAATCAAATTGATGTCATTTGGAAATCTCTGTAAGTCATCTTTGTACATCCGTTACATTTGATAGACTTTGGATCTCAAGATATTTTTGGATGACTTGTGTTTGACGTATATAATGTGAAAAACGGTTCATAATGTTTATCTTTGTTTTTCATGATTTCGGAGTAAATCTTTTTAATTTTTGTGAAATTAATTGGATTGAATGACATCTATGTGATCTCATATTATTCTCAAGCACTTAAATTGTTTTCCTTGATGGAATACAAATCGGTAATTCAAATATTTCAAAATCTGGATTTGTTTCAAGAAATTATTTGATTTTGCGTTCGAGTACCGTACGCAATCTATGTTTTGTTATATACCGGACTGAGCTTTTATCTCTCTTCACTATGGACTAATGCTGTTAGTGATTTCTTTTGTTAGTATATTCACATACTTTTGACAATTTGTGACAAAAAGGGGGAGAAGAGAAATAGGGGAGAAGAGAGAAATAGGGAGCAAGAGTCATCGAGATAGGGGGAGACAGAGATGAGATCATCGAGATAGGGGAGACGGAGATGAGATCATCGAGAAAAAGAAAGGCGATGTGAAAAAGGAGCCGAAAAACAAAAGAACCAAAAGGACGAATCAAATGTAGGATTTACATTTAATTTCTAACGATTGACTTTTGATTGTTTGGAGTTTTGTTTTTGCAGGATCTACATCACTTTAAGACTCCAAGTCCTAAGTCATAGAGTTTGTTCTAAGACTGGTTCAAATGTATTTTTGTTTATTGGATCTTTTCACGCAAAGAAAGTCAATGTTTGGTGATGACATTGAGTTTCGATTTTTTGGTTTAAGATGAGTGACTTCAGCGCTTTATGTATTTTTTGGGTTTTGTCACGAATTGCCAAAGGGGGAGATTGTACCGCCATTTTGGTGTTGGCATATTTCGTGAGTCATGTCAGTGAGTGAGTCGGAGTCTTAAGGGATCAAAATTGTCATCAGCAATCAAAGACTTAGAGAAGATTCAACAGAGCTCAAGTTTGCCACTCATGTCTTGATTCTTGAAGATTGAAGTTGAAGAATTGTGGATCAGTTACATGCAATCTCAAGAAGAAAGTATCAAAAGGATGCAGGTATGGTTATCTAAATAATTTTGGTGATCCGAATACTTTCTTATAGTGTAGAAACACTGATGAATTTAATGCATAAGAAATCAAAAACTGGACCTGGGACATGTTCAGGATCCGGATCAGACAGTCCAATCCGGAGCCCCGAAGGGTGCTTGTTCATTGGCAAATCCGATCCGATCAAAAGTCATTTGATCCGATCCCGAACATGGGTTTTTGCCTGGAATATATGAACGATCCGGATCGGGCATTTCAATCCGGATCCCAACCTCTATTTTTTTCTGGAATAGCCTGACTCGTGCGACGATCCGATCACATAAATCCGATCCGATCGGCCGTCCTTAAAATTTCCAATAAGGTAATTTTTGAATTCTTATCTCTTCCAAAGGTTTCTAAACTATAAATAGTA
>CM055068.1:10389062-10425690 GCA_029204045.2 Tillandsia leiboldiana
TTATGGACTTAGAAACCCTAGGCTTGTGGTGGACCTAGGATGACTATGTGAGAGTCGTGACGTACAGCGCGCGTTCTGATTGAGTTTTTATACTCTCCAAGGGACGAGGATGATTGATTGGCATGTTGAATTCTCCTTGGTGATTATGTGGCTGCAGCAGATAATGCCATGGAAAGGGGGAATGTCTAGACTTTCGCGGATTGGGTCGAGGTTCTGTGGTGTTGTTTTGGGCTGCGGTTCGTAGTGGTGAGCGGTGTCTTCCCTGACCAGAGTATCTACCGGGGTGCCACCCCATTGCCGGCTTTTGGGAAGGATAGGCAGTGTGGGTCGGATAACAAGATTGGGGTCAGAGAGCCTGGACCATATGACAGGATTGGCAGTGGCATTCGGGGCGGAGAGAGCAGATGATAGATGAGACAGTTGCTGGAGTGTGGAACTACGATAGTGCTTTCCGTTGAGACCAACCCCTTGGTAGTCCCTGGTGGAATGCGATCCAATGGCGCCGGTTGGCGAGTCGCCCCTCTGTGGCGTCGACTTAGATGCGACGTGCCGAGCACTGAGGCGGGGTGGACAGTGGATAACAGATGAGCAGTGGGACATCATTGATCGTCGAGTCAGCTTTGGCTGTTTGACCTATCCCGACTCGTAGGATTGAGTTTGGAGCCTTTGGAGCGAGTCCATGGTTGGTGGTGCTGGAACGGACTATTTGAGAGCCTTTTATGCCTGAGGGTTTATGCAGTTGATGAACTGCACGCTCCACGTTATGGGGAGCGAGGCGCATGGGATGTGTGTGCTGGTTAGGATTGCGCTAGGATACCTTTTTGGCTCGTTCGGTCCCTTGGACTCAGATTTTGGATGCCCCGATGGAGCATAGCGTTGTAGTTCCTTTGGACAGATGGAGACACTCGGTTGCCAGTTGATGGAGGGCAGACTAGTAGGCAGAGGCCTTCTCAATTCCTATTTCAGAGGCATGGACTTCTGAGGTGCCAGAGGTTGGGTGGACCCCGACGGCAGCATCAGCATCAGTATCAGAGTTGGCGCAGCGGAAGCGTGATTGGGCTGCAGTCACTGCCGCAGTATGAGTGGAGGCAGAGATGGTGCTCTCTTTGGAGATAGTCAGGATACTCTCAGGCCGATTGAGCGACGACCACTAACACTGGCAGTTGAGTCTGTGCAACCTGGTTGGAGGGCGCCCCATCAGTGGATGTGTTGTCGCAGGTATGATTTCCTTTACAGCTATCTGAGCTAGAACGAGGTGCATTCCTGCACGGACTAAAGGTAGAGCTGCTACCACGTGCACTTGAGGTATAGATCCTTGATTAGGATGTGCACGTGAGGAGGTTTGTGGAATATGTCCAGTGCAGTTAGGCTATGGGTTACACCCGTTGACTAGCTGGTCTTGTGGCAGCCCAGGATTTTCGGACTCGGTTGTATTGGATTGGTCGGTGTGGCATCTTGCAATTTGTAATTGTGGGGTGAGGGTCGTGAACTTCTGCGAGTTGGACAGAAGGAGTTGGTTTACAGGTGGTGGTAGATTGCACTAGTTGCAGTGACAGCGTGCCAACAGGAGTCAGGCAGATGATGAGCCAAGGATGTATTGCCCAGATAGTGACTGTGATAAAGGTGCCTACGGCGGCCCCGGGACTCAAAGGTGCCCTTAATGCCCTCGAGTTCTCGAATATGAGTCCACCTGAGTTGAGGAGAATGCCGCCGGGCAAGGGGATTGAGATTGTTATTAACGTGGTTCTAGGAACCGCGTCGATATTGAAGGCACCTCATTGGATGGCACCAGCACAACTGAGAGTTGATGGTACCGTTATTGATTTATGATGGATAACGGGGTTGTTAGACCCGGTGTGTTACCTGATGGAGGAGACGATGGATCTTCATCCTGTCAACAGTGATTGAGTTGTAGTGATGCCCCCACGGTAGTCTTGGATGTGTGTTGATGTTTGGTTTCAGTCGAGCAACCCACACTGATGGATGAGATCAGTGAGTGTTGAATTAAGGGTCCACAGTTGATGTGGAGTAAGGACAGAATGACAGCCACAGCCGGGACAACTTCAACTCTTCGTTGTTTTTCGGTGGTTCTCCAACTCAGAGTTGTAGTTGTTGGACTCCTTTTTATATGGATAATTGGGAGGGTGTACTTCAGGTTTCTTGAATGAGTGATTTTGAGGAAGAGATTTTGGGGGTGTTGTGGATCAGTGGTTGCTTGTTATTTCTTCTTTTCCCGTGACATGCTGGAATTCTTGTCATTGTCCATGTCTCCGCTTAGAGGTGATATGTTTGGTTTGCCCGTCGATGTTTTGACTCGCTCCACTTGAGACTAGTGAGTGTCTGGAGCTCTGGAGGCACCGTTGTGGATTATGGCTCGAGAGATGAGGAATGGCGCAACTATGCCATGTCGTACTGGCGGTTGATGTTGTTGTGGAATAATCACGGGAAACGGGTGACGCTTTGAGAGCTGGTGACGAGGATGTTGGATATTTGCCCTTCTGGTTTGAGACTTCTTTTGAGCTATGTTAGTTTCGAGGACGAAACTTTCTTTTAGTGGGGGAGGATGTGAAGACCCGGACCTTCGTGGTCATTACAGTGTGATCGACAGCTTGCGGAGGCCTATTTCTGTGGATAGTGTGATTGCGCGCAAATCGGAACCCGGAAAACGGACTCAGTGCGAGAAATTGATCAAGATTGGTTTAATGGGAATTTCGTCGAAAAAAATAGAGGTGGTTTCGCGCAAATGGAACCGTATTGGATTCAGCGCGGAAAAAAAACGATCAAAACGGCTATTTGGTTGCATTATTTGGAGTTTTGGAGGTCGGAATTGGACTCGGCGCGCGAAAATAGCAAAATAGGCATTTTTGGAGCTTATTTGGACTTATTTTAAGTGGTGGCCGGTCCATGGAGCACGCGTGCACCAGGCGCATCGACTGCGGGAGCTCCACGTGTCAGCGCAGGAGAGGTGGGCCGCGGGCCAACGCGTCGCGCCCATGTGCGCGTCAGCACCGCCTCGCGCGTTCCCGCGCAGGGGCACGCGGCACCTCGCCACTGGCGGGCGCCGCGTCGGACGTGGCCCCAGCCGGGCCGTCCGCCCGGGGGCGGGGCGCCCGGATGGGCGCCACGTGCCCCCGCCAGCGCGCGGGGCTGGGCCGGGGTTGGGCCTGGCCCAGCACTGTGCCTTGCACAGTGAACCGAAGGGGGTTTTTTCCCCTTCACACCTTCTCCTTCCTCTTCTAGTTAGGAGCTCATGCCACCTCCTTCTCCCTCTTTTGATGCTTCCAACGTTGGGGACTTCTACAGAGGAATTATTGGAAACCCTCCTTCATCTTCATCAGCAAAGAGGTGGATTATAGAGGCTTTATCACCATCATCTTCTCCTTGAGGCAAGCACCACCATTGTTGCAGTTTGTGAACCTCTCCGTCGCGTTTCAGTGCGAAAATTCCCCCGGACTAATTTCTTTTAATTTTGAGCTCATTTTTGGTTCTACGTTCTCACAAGAGGTAAGGCTACAATTTTTGTATTCAACTCTTCCCCCAGATCTCATGTTTTTACAGAGTTTTAAGGCCATCTTTGGAACCCTTCATTTCAGTCTGGAATCCTGAACAGTCCTCAGTGTGTTGGCCTTTCTGGGCAGTAGGATGGGAATATTTGGATGATTTTTGCGGGAAAATTTTCAGGACTCGAAGATCTACAATATTGGTATGTATCATTCTCCCCAGATCTGAGTTTTTATTAGGGTTTATTCATGATCTTTGGAGCACCTTGCTGCAGTCCTGTACAGATGGAACTTGGTGATAGTTCAAAGTGTTTATGGGTTTTCTCCTTCATCCGAGCACGAAAATTGGAGTTCTTTAGCTCAATTTGTATCTACTCTCGACAAGGAATCCAAGGGTACCTCTATTGCAGGATTTGGAGCACGTTTGATTAGGTAACTTTAATGATCTTTTTAAGTGTTGTTATATGGTTACTGCAGTCCCTGTTTTAGTTTTGATTTGAGCAAGGCACCTTGGAATGCAGATAACTTTGTGGATATAAGGTCTTTTTCAGAAATTCAAGTTGGGACTTCTTCTTATCTTCAAGGTGAGAAAATTCTCTTTTGTGATCTGTGGATGAATCCCTTTGGAAAAGCCTCTAATTAAGCTTGGAAATGCTAGCAAGTTTATGTTAGCAATTTTGGACAGCATTGTGATTTTGTTGTATTTGAATGTCAAAGGAAAATTAATGGTGGATTTGAGGACTTAAAGATGTTTGTATGAAAGAGGATATCTTTGCTTTACTGCTGGGAACTTTATTTTGAGGTATTTGTGGTTGCACATACATTTTAATTAACCTTGTTGCACATGCCGAAATTCTGGAATTTGAATGCGCAGTGTGCATTGTTTCAGTGATTGCGCCCAATCCGTGAGGCGGATTTGGATGATTTTCGCGGCATTGGACTCCTGGGAGGATAAGGATTACTCACGCCAAAATTCAGCCAGATCGGGCATCGGATCATCAAGTTTCAGGTGGGTGGTTGTGCTTAGCCGAAAACATCGATTTACCCACTCGGGCTATTGGTTTCCCTCATGGCATTGTGGTTGATGTTCTCTTTTCCTTGGTATAATATGCTTGGATACCCATGTCTAGATTAAGTTAATTGATCCTCAATGTATACATGAGTGAATGAATAGCTTGATGGATGTTATATTATCTCATATGAAGTTCATTATAAGTGATCATTCTTAAACCTATGCTATGTGAGGGTAATTGGGAAATTAATCTTTAACCTACACCTTGTGATGAATGGTTAACCTAATCATGGTGAATGATGGTGATTGTTATATGTGACTGGTTGATTGATTTATGTGAGGACTTGATGGGGTTATGTGAGAAGTGCTCGGTTGCTTATGTGAGAAGGACTTGGTTGATTTATTTGAGAATGGCTTATATGAGAGTAGTTGGTTTTGCTGATCCTTAACTTGCAATGTTTGATGTTGGGCATAGATGTTAATTCATAACCTATCTATGTGAGAATAATTAGTGGATTGATCATTGATCTAACTTATATGAAAATGGGTGATGATGTGGGTTGTTGATCTAGTTGATGTGAGAATGACCTAGGCTTTTGATTTCTAATTCCTTCATAAAAAGATAGATATCATTGTTGAGTTGAGGCCTATTCCTTATGAGACAAAGCAATTTCATGACTCCTATCACTTACAAATGAGATTGGACGTGGTTGGTAGATCCTATGTTCATCCTATGTAAGATCAATGAAGGTTGTTGAACCTTAAGCTATTCATTGGTGATACTTGATTGAATGTCCTTGTTTAAGTGATGTTAAATGATCTTGGGCTTATTCCTATATGAATGTGAGGGTTGACCAGCGTTGTACCATCTTATGAGATTTGTGATTAGGTGTGGCACTTCCTTATTTTCATACTTTGTGAACATCGTGTATGTGGTATTGGCAGGCATAGGCTATGTTGCACTTAATGTTCTTATGCAATCATCAATATTATGGAATAGCATACTCTAATAAATGTAGAACATCGACACCTGTTTTCTTTTTATCATCTTGGGACATTTGCATGCTTGTATGGTCATTTAGATAGGCCACCTTTTTCTGCTACACTATCATGTTGGACTTGACTTAGGAGAAACCATGTTTCTTGCTTTTCTCCTTTCATACTAGGCTCAGGGCATTTGTAGCTCGTGCGCGAGCAGGTGGTTTTGAGATAGTGTAGGCAGACTCTTGGGATCTGGGATAGGCTGGCTTGAGGGCAGGGTATTGCGGCTACCGCGGACTTTGGGCGGTTGACCGGATGGTGACTTGTGCATCGGATTAGGGATGACAGGTCGGGCTTGATTTGGGAGATTGGTGGGATATTGCGGCGACCGCGGACTTTGGGCGGCCGACCGGATATTTACAGTGCATCAGATTGGTGGGATCGGGCTCTCTTTAGTGGATGGGTTTTTCCACTTTGATCAGTGTCATGATCCAGTCCTGCTGACTTATTCTACTATGATACTTGTTACTACGACCTTGAGTCCTCAAGACTCCTATCCCCTATCGGTACTATGCATTGGCCGGCATACCCGATTTGGCAAGTATAGTGTGCACGTTATACAGACCTTGAGTCCTTGAGACTCCTATCCCCTATCGGTGTTATGCGTAGGCTGGCATACCCGATTTGGCAGGCACCGCAAGCAGTACCAGTGTTCACTGGAGTATAGATTGGGTTTATCCAGGCAGGCTTTGATATTCTGATGCATACGTTTAGCTATACTTCTTAGCACGGCATTTAGAGGCATATTAGTGGTAGCTTTCTCTTATCAGTATTTCTGTTTATAGCTTACCACCTCTCTTACTCCTTCTCTTGCCTCTGGTAGACTTAGCGGGTACATCGGGGTTTGAGGCCTTACCCACAGGGGGAGGCTACTGGTTTTACTAGTGGTTCTCACCCCCATTGTTGTTTTTCCCCTTTCCTCCCTTTGTTTTGCAGTGTCTGCTGCGGGAGTTACGGATCTTCGGTTGACAGTTCGAGGCGAGGGAGTCGCGAGATAGATCTTTACCAGTGTTGATGTCTACAGTGGGATAGATGTACCAACCCAGATTGTGGGTTTCACTGTACTCAGTTGTGTTTTATTATTTCAGTTATCTCCCTTTTGGATTTATAGATGTTGTATAGGTGGCTTTACTTGTATTACAGTCTCGGTGGACCGGATTATTGTATCATTATTTATGGGAGATGGATATTGTACATTTACTTTTCAGTTGTACAGTGATTTAGACTTTTTATTACAGCAGTTTTTCTTCAGCTCTGATATCTATTTAGTTGGTAGATGATACTTTGCAGGTCAGACGCTTCGCTTATGCGGGGTTCCGCATAGGTGGCGGATCTGTTGGCGAGCCCGGGTCGCAGTTTTGACCCCGGGGCGTGACATACATACAGTCATAAGCTATTTAGAACTTAAGACAAGGAAAGATATCACCTTTCCGAATCCAAAATCGCTGGATTTTGGGTTGTCTTGATTCGTTGTGGCCGGGGGTTGTCCGCTTTGACTGTTGGTCCACCTTAGGTCTTTGCCTCATAGTGATCCACTTGAATGATTGATGTTGTGGCTCGGACCTTTGGTGGGTTGAGTGAACTCCTTTGACTTGATGTGTCTTTTGATTCCGTTGAGTTCGCTCCGTAGATGAAGTTGCCGAAGGACTCTTCTTTCTCTTTTTCGGGCAATTCTTCACCAAATGTCCTTCAAGTCCACATAAGTGACACGTTCTTCCTTTCAATTTGAATGTGGAACTTGAAGCATGCACAGTTTGATCCTTTTTAAATCCCAAACCAACCTTGCTTGTTTGACCTAATCCGGACATACAATCTAGTTTCTTGGAACCGGTTGAAAGCCTTTGTATGTCGAATTTGAGTTCATGAACTTGCTTGGTCAAAGCTTGGTTGGTGATATGAATCTCCTCAAACTGCTTTTCAAGAAAATCAATCTTGTTAATATGGGAATTAACGATCGTTTCCGATTGATTTATCTTTTCCTGGAGGATTTTATTATTATCCAATAAAAGCTCTCGTTCCTCCTCGAGATCATGAAGTTTGATCTTTAAAGCATGATTCTCGTCTTGATTCTCAAGTCGTTGCTTCCTCATCTTCTTGATATGCTTGGCCATCTTCTTAGATTCCGCAAGAAGTTGTTGATATGCCTCAACGAGTTCTTCTTCGTCCGACTCCCCCTCACTTGATGACTCTCCGTTGGATGTTGATGTTTCATGCAAAAACAAAGGAATAGAGTCAGTGATTAAAGATTATAAACAAACATTAGAAGAGGGAATTTGAGAAGCATGTAAGGCAACGACTTTTTCCTCTTTACTTGAGGTCGATTCATTAGAGGTAGAATCGTCCCAAGTTTTCGCTTGCAAAGCCTTCTTTTTATATGATTTCGGAGAAGGACATTCCGTTGAAAAATGGTCGTAGCCTTTGCATCTATAGCATTGGATTTCCCCTTCGAAATCATCTTTTTCTTTTTCTTTAGAAGGTTTTGCAAAGCTTTTGAGGTTAGAGGATTTAGAACCCGATGATCCTTTAGAAGGTTTCGTGGATGAAGATCCATCGGTTCGATTCTTCCAAAACTTCCGACGAAATTTCTTTGTGATCCGCGCCAATTGTTCTTCAAAATCGGCAAAAGAGATTTCATCGTCGGAACTCGATTCGCTATCTTCTTCCTTTGTTGATTTGAATGCAATACCTGTAAGCTTAGAAGAAGACTTGGAAGAAACTTGATTAGTAGGAAAAGTCATCTCATATGTTTGCAAAGCACCTACTAATTCCTCTACACTCATCTCATCCGGATGACTAATGGTTTCAATGGCGGTAACTTTTGCCCTAAACCGTTCCGGAAGAGTCCGAAGTATCTTTCTTACAATTTTCGACTCCGGGATCTTTTCTCCTAAATTAGCACAAGTGTTGATTATATCTTGAAGTCTTGTGTAATAATCTGTAAACAATTCATGCTCTTCCATATGAATAGAGTCAAATTGACTTGTAAGCATCTGCAGCTTTTGAATTTTTACAAGATTAGTACCCTCATGTGTAATTTTGAGAATATCCCAAATTTCCTTCGCGGTTTCACACGCGGAAATTCGTGTAAATTCAGTCGAGGAAAGAGAATTAAATAGAGCGTTCATACCTTTCCCATTGTAAGAAGATCTTTCAAATTCCTCTTTGGACCATCTAGAGCGAGGTTTTGGGGTAGTAGAATTTCCTACTTCCTCAACAGGATGCACCCAACCGTATTCCACGGATTGCCATACCCGCTCATCAATTGCGATGAGAAAAGCTCTCATCCGCACTTTCCAATAAGCATAATTAGTCCCATCAAAAAGAGGAGGTCTATAAATATTACTACTTTCACCCATCATGATAGATAAACCTAAAACCCGCTCTGATACCAATTGTTGGGTTATATGTAATAAGGATCTAAATAGGTACTATCAAACAACTAGAGGGGGGGTGAATAGGTGTAATACTTAAAAACTCAATCTCAGTGCAAAATAAAAACCAATGCGGAAAATAAAAACAGCACACCGAGATTTACGTGGAAACTCCAATCCAGGAGAAAAACCACGGGACCAACACGCAATAACAATCCACTAAGAATAGAAGAATAACAAGGTGATTACCGACTCCACGGACTCAACCCCTCCTTCAGCTTCTTCGGACCTTGCGCTGACCGGTTGGATATCCGCGCAATAACAATCCCTAAGAAAAGAAGAATAACAAGGTGATTACCGTCTCCACGGATTTAACCCCTCCTTCAATTTCTTGGACCTCGCGCTCCACCGATTTTGCACGCCCACTGCACACGTTCGAATCCACGAACGCCACTCGAATCCACGAGCACATGTTTCGAATCCACGAAACGCCTTTAGCACACCGAATCCACGATGCCACGTCGAATCCACGACGCAAACTCAGTCGATAAGAATATTGACTTCGATGGTGATCCTTTGCTTAGATTATCAATGAAGAACCGTAGAAGAAATCTCTAAGCAAAGATTAGATCAATTCGACAAAAGATATGTTCTTGAAAGAACCATCGAATTGACCTAAAAGAGGCTATAAAGAAGAACGATGAAAACCTAGCCTCTAGGGTTGCTCTCAAGAGTTTTATAAAAAGATCGGCCGTAGCTCCCCCGTTTTTGAGAAATCCTAAGTGTCTATTTATAGTTTAGAAACCTTTGGAAAGAGATAAGAATCAAAAACATACCTTATCTGGAAATTTTCAGGATGGCGATCCGGATCAGATTTATTGCGATCCGGATCGTCGTAACGAGATTGACGATTCCAGAAAACCAAGGGTTCGGGATCCGGATTGCAAGGCCCGATCCGGATCGTTCATACAAATCAGAAAACTTAACATTCGGGATCCGGATCGGAAATTGCATGGATCCGAATCGAAGTCTTGTATGAAGCAACAACCTTCGGGATCCGGATCGTTGGCTCTGATCCGGATCCTGAACATGTCCGAACACCAGTTTTTGATTATTATGACAATAAAAGTTCATCCAAGTGTTTCTACACTATAAGAAAGTATTCGGATCACCAAAATTATTTAGTTAAACATACCTGATCCTTTTGAATACTTTCTTCTTGAGATTGATGTGACTGATCCACAATTCTTCATCTTCAATCTTCAAGACTCAAGACATTGAGTGTCAACTTGAGCTCTTGTTGAATCTTCTCAAAGTCTTTGATTGCTGATTGACAATTTGATCCCTTTAAGACTCCGACTCAACTCACTGACTTGACTCACGAAATATGCCAAGACCAAAATGCCGTAACATAGTGGAACCCGCTCGTGCTCCTCCATCAGTAGGTCCTCGAAGAGTTTTTCCATGGTATCCACCCATTTCTCGACGACCCATGGATCGGTCGTCTCTCCCTCGAAAGTGGGAGGGTCATACTTCTTGAACTTAGTCAGATTCGTCTTGATCCTTTCTCGCGTCGTTCGTTGCTCCGTGATCCCTCTTGCAGCGGCGGACCCCCCGAGAGTAGGGGTCGTTCCTGCCTCCCCTGCTGTCGCTCCCATCACGGGCCCCGTGGTCGTCGGAGTAGGTACATCCCTTGGGGATGGGGGCTGTTCCGTCGTCATACCACCCGTCCCTTGCAGTCCCGTAGTGGGTGCGGTGGCTTCGGGCGGAGGGGTCGGATCGCGCTCGGCTGGCGCGGTTGCCTGTTGCTGCGTCAGGTGACGAACCTGCTCCGTCAGCGTCGCTAACTGCCCGGCCATTTCCCGTAGTTGTCGTTGGAGGAGCTGGTTCTCTGCGGTGGCCGGGGTCACTCTGTCCGCGTCCGCATTCTCGGTGGACGATCTAGTCCGGGCCATCGTCCGCTATAGACAAAGAAACCATGTTAACCCTAAGGTTATAACCCTAACACCCTGTCTTTACGATTACACCTACATTACGTTCCCTTTTCCCCGTACTCTCACGTACTACCGCACCTATACCTTGGTTATCTCATGTCCAATTTGCTTGTGGCACCTTACACTGTGGATGTGGATCACGTCTACTATGGTTATGGTTGTTTTTCTCTGATACCATTTAATCTGTCACGCCCCAGGGGGTTTTTGAGTCTATCAAAGCGGAAAATAGCGTGTATTATTTTTTTTTCTTCTCAACAAGGTAACTTAAACCTCATCCCCGGTGCGTGCCAGACCGCCACATATACAAATTCTCTCTGCCCACGGACAGAGTCTCCTTTGTATATGCACGGCGTCTCATTTACAACAACATACATCAACCATCAACCATACAGTAACTTAACTAATGTTATAAAAGCGGCGTCACCGTTTGGAAAGGATAAAACCAGCTGTTGCAAAACCCGTGCCCACACGGCACTTCGTTTTGAGAAAGCGTTTTCGAAATCATTTGGTTTATCTTGAAAACATGCCGCATATGAAAACATCACTAAAAGCATCAAAGTATAAATGTACACCTCATCCACAGCACTAAGTAATACATGTCCACGACTAGTACGATCCACAAGCAAATTAATTAAATAAGGCATAAGGGAAATGAGATAATGAACCCAAGTATCTGACTATGGTCCTCACGACGCAGTCTCACCGCCCTCCCGGCTAACGCACCTCGTAACACCTGTCACGGAGTGGGTAATGTCAGTGACAAACAAAGTAGATGTCTAATAACAATAAGGAATAAGGAGCAAACCGAAAACACCGGAACCTTTCGCTAAAACCCTGCACATAATTAAGCTGGGCCCCAACCCCAGATTTATCAATTAAGTTGGGCACCAACCCCAGAGTCCCTGTCGGGGAGACTAAAGTCTCCCCTCGTGCGCAAACACCTCTCTGATGCATTTAACCTCTTCGCGGTGCTGGTATGCTATTTTCAGCGGGCGCGAAGAGGTCCTCATGGCACCCACCCCTTTGTGAGGTACACGGGTCAAAAATAGACCACTTCTCCGGAAAAGTACACCCATGCGGAGGCCAATCCGCCTGTGTACGTGCAGCATCCGAAAACGGATTTGCCGAGATCGGCGTGTAGTGAGCACCGCGACCGTAGCCGCTTCAATTGTTAGATAAAACACAATTATGCGAAAGGTTAAACTATCCATCTACTTTGTTAGATAAATTAAGAGCACTTTAATGACGATAGATGCACTTACTACACTTGTTGCACTTATCGCAACCGTACCCACCTATTTGAAGAGAAATCGGAACACCTGAATCCTTCGCGCACCCCCGCTGCGCACTTGGACCTAAAGAAAAGTCTGCAAGGATAAATATAGTCAAAAATGTGTACTAACATCCGAAAACAAAAGACCCAATTTACTCTTTTTGACGGAAAAGTCCAACACCGTCCGGATTGGCGAAACGGAAATCCCGCGCCGCCGTCGTCGTCCGCCGGGACCCCGCGCGGTTCGGAACCGCGCGGCGCGTCTCCGCGGCGACGCCCACGCGGTGCGGTGCCCGCGCGGGGGTTGCCCGTGCGGCGGCAGCGCGGTGCCCGCGCGGGTGTTGCCCGTGCGGCGGCCGCGCGGTGCCCGCGCGGGTGCGGCCCCGCACGGCGCCCGCGCGGTTGCGGGTCCGCGCGGGTGCCGCCCGCGCGGCAGCCGCGCGGCGCCCGCGTGGTGCCCGCACGGTTGCGGGTCCGTGCGGGTGCCGCCCGCGCGGCAGCCGCGCAGCGCCCGCGCGGTGCCCGCACGGTTGCGGGTCCGCGCGGGTCCCGCCCGCGCGGTTGCGGGTCCGCGCGGGTGCCGCCCGTGCGGCAGCCGCGCGGCGCCCATGCGGTGCCCGCGCGGTTGCGGGTCCGCATGGGTGCCGTCCGCGACTGTCCTCCGCGCGATGCCCTAGCGGCACCGCGCACCTCCGCTGTCCGTTCCGTGCCCTAGCATGATGACGACGACGGCGACGGTGACGGATACGACGGAGAAACCAAGAACTCAAACAAAAGAGACGACGAAAAAATCCCAAATAAATTATAACAATTATTTTACTAACCGAAGATCGACGGGAAGGTTGTCCGGTCGCGTTCTTACCTTCGGTTCGGTGTCCGGGAAGATCGGGGTCCTTCTCTTTCTCCTTTCCCTTTCTTCCGGCTAGGGTTCCGTCTTTTCTTTTTCTTTTTCTCTTCTCACCGATTAGGGTTTTTATTTCTTTCTTTTCTTTTCTTTCCGATAATCGGGATCCCTTATATAGCTCGTATTAAATCTTTAATTAATTTCCTTTTTAATTAGTACGTAAGATAATTCTATTTTCCCTCATGGATAATTAATTAACTAATTAATTATCCCCTACGAGATAACCCACCTTATCTCTAACGGGTGCAAGATATTTTGCACAGATTCCGATGCATGACTTAATCACCGTATCACTAGGAATTCCGTTCCGGGAGATCCCGATATCGGATTTCAGATCCGAACGCACCGTCGGCTTTCTTTTTCCGCGCTCTATCGCAGAAAAATACCAGCACCTCACAATGGCCAACTTTTAAGAATTGAATAATTTTATTTCACTTAAAGGCTTAAATGACTACATGTAAGTCAAAAATACCCCGAAAGGCCGGATCACTACATTGAGTTATCTCTTCCCCTTGTTATCTAAGTTTAAGTTCTGAATTGCTTGATTGTGGAATGTTGTGGATGTTGGATTGAGAGACGGTTTTGTGATGTGATTTTTATAATGTTCCTTGATGATTTATATGCGGCATGTTTTATACCGAACAAAAAGAGGTTTCGAAAATGTTTTCCAAAACCAAGTGTCGTGTGGGCACTGCTTTGAAAACCTGTGGATTTATCCTTTCCGAAATGATGTAGCCGCCTTACGGTGAATGTGTAGACGTTTTTAAAGGAATGGGTGTCGAGTGGACACCGTTTACAAACTTGTAGATTCCTCTTAATGTGATTAAATATTTTTACACTCTCGCACTTGTTGACTGTGACTGTGTGGTTAAAGATTGTATGTTGATGTTGTAAATGAGACGCCGTGCATATACAAAGGAGACTCTGTCCGTGGGCAGGGTGAATTTGTGTATGTGGCGGTCTGACACGCACCGGGGACGAGGCTGATGCCTATTTATTAAGGAAAAAAAATATACACGCACATTTTCGCTTATCTTTACCTAAAAACCCCCGGGGGCGTGACAACTTAAGTGAATAGTGAAATGAATAGTAACCCCCTGATTTAATTCCCTCGCCGGCCAACGTCGGCCGATCGACTGTTTGGAGTCTGAATCTGACGATCCAGGTTGTCAATTTAAGTGGTCTCATCATTCTGAGCGCAGTGGCGCAGATGAAATTTGTGTTTAACAAGCCTAAAGTATCGTAAAGCATGCCGGATAGTATAAATTACTGTATAAGATGGATTTTAGATTTATCGAAGCTCGATTTCAACGAACCAAAATCACTACTAAATAGGTTTCGTCCAGCCGGACGTCATGGTGCTATCTGTTTTTTTATTTGATGACCCGATTGTCTCAAAAAGTGTGAAATATAAGAAAATTCATAGTATTTTGCATAAAAGCCAGTGTTTTATGCACCGAAATATGTGCACTTCTTTGGGGAGGGATCTTTATGCATGTTGTAGCTTCAGCCAGGGACTCAAACCGAAATAGCAAGTGTTGGGGGGACTAAAATGCATTTTGATGCATTTGTTATATATATCAACATAGGGTTGCATTTTGCAACCCTAGCCGCACAATCCTTGTAACTGCATCACCCCCACGACTCCCACGACCTCTTCTCTACCTCTTCTATCTTTCTCGTGCCCTAGCACCGTCGGCCGCCGTCTCCTGTCGCCGAAAAAACTGTAAGGAGCAAGTTACTTCATTGGTCTCGGGTTGGGAACAAGAAGACACCACCCAACTACACCAACTTGTTCCCTTAGCACCTTGCGGTTGTCAGCACCCTCAGGAGATCCCACCTGAGGAACCAGACCACCTGCTGTGGCCGCACGACGCCGGAGAAGAAGCCTCAACTACTTCTTCTTCCTTGGATCCGACCAAAGTGAGTCTTCTCTATCCTCGGTTTTTCTTGCAACCTAGACCTGTTCGTTCTCTCTCTCATCTCCTGAGGATGCTCCTGGAGGAGCCACGGCCTCGAAGAAGCACCGGGTTGCCGGCGGGAGCAATCTGCCGTCGAAACCCTAGAATAGCTCTGCCGCGGCCGTACGCCACATCCGGCGGCTCGGGCCTTGAATGAAGATGATGGGAATCTTTTGTAGGATCCCTGGATCATCTCCACCAAGTTTGGTTGGAAATGGTTTAGCCTAGAAGTCGCAGGCCTCAGCCCTAGTTTTGGACTATTATTGCTTTGGCTGAGCTTGCTGCTTCGGCGCCGATGCTACTTCTCATCGTCGGCCATACACCCAAAAACCTTCACAAGGTCGAAATAGTCCCATGCATGCATTTGCATGCAACCCATGGCCCTTGCTTGCGGCTTCACCATTGTTGGTGCTTGGTTGGCCGCAATGATGGTCGCCGGCCATCCGCCGCCCGCCACCGCCGGCCACCACACCAGGAAGCTCCCTTGCATCAAGGAGAAGCAACCAATACCTTTGCATGGACCAACTCCGGCCATTCGCCGCTGTGGGCCGCCGGTGCTTGGTCCCATGACACTCAAAGCACTACACTACACCCCTAGTTGTTGATGCTTGCCTTTGTAGTCCCCCAGAACCAGAGCTTTGCTGTATGGTCTATACCCGAGCTCTTGGTGTTTGCATGCATGGCCGAGGTTGGTTGCACCATGGTTCCAGTAGTGCTATGGCTCTCAAATGGTGAGCCCTTGGACCCATTTGGTCCTCTGAGCATGGTGCTCATATTAGTTTGCACCGGGAGCTACTGAAAGTGCAAGTTAGGCAAGCTAGTGCTCTATTGGGGCCAAGGTTACCTGTTACACTGTCCCAGCAGCTTTACAGCCTTATTAGGGCAAGCCTCTGTGTCCTCATGATCCCAGGAGTTTGATGCTCACCCTACTTTAGTAAGTGACTGAGTGGTTTAGTGTGTGGCGTCCCGGTTTTCCCGTGCGACTAGTCTAGGTGGTCAACGATGAGAGAACACCTATTATTGGTGTATCGAGCCTGTTGTGTGTCAAACGGATGCCAAAAAGGGACTCAGCGCGCGAAAATGTTGAAAATCGACTATTTTCGGGCAAAACGGGCCTAACGGGCCGATTTTTTGGGTGGGCCTGTCCACGGCCCACTTGGCGTGCACAGGGACCAGCGGGCGCTGCGGGGTGTACACGTGGTGGTCCCCGATTGGCTGGACGGCGGGTGGGAGACCTGGCGCTGATTGTGCTGAGCGCAGCGCACCGTGGACCGCGCCAGGCCACGTGGAGCCCGCCAATTGGCGGGCACATGGACCCGGCTGGCCCGGCGCGGACCGCGGCCCGTGCTCCCCGCCGTGGACCCCGCCCTGGACGCGTGGCGGCATCTGGTGATTCCGGGCGCTAGGCGGGGACCGTCGGATGGGCGCCACGTGTCCAGCGGGGAGCCCTGTGGATTTCGGGCGCCCGAAACCTGCGCCCGAATCCGCAGCTTTGTGGATTTTGGATTTTGGCTATAAATAGCTCACTCCTACATCCTTTTGAGGACTTTTTCTGAACCCTTTTGAGCCCTTCTTTGACAGCGAGCTTCGTCTTCGAGCCTTCTTCAATATTTGGGATCCCAGAGATTTTTTGGAAGATGTTTCATTAGCTTCCTCCTCGACATCGCGAGCTTCGATGTGCCTTCGATACCGATCTTCTTCGTCGATTCTTCGTCCGCGGGCTCTCCTGGGTAGATCCGAGGAAGTTTTTGGCCGATTTTTTTGGCATCGTTTCCATGAGAGATAGATCTTCGATTTCCGTATTTACCTCTCCTCTCAGTTTTGGGTTTTTATTAGGGTTTTCGGAGCATCTTTGAACCCTTTTCTTGCTGCTGGTTTTTCTGGACTGTGGAGCTTGCTTGATTTTTATCTTGGTGCTCGGTTATCAGATTTAAGCCCATGAGGACTTGATCGACATCTACGTTTTGCGAGGATCGCAGTCATATTTTTATTGGAATTTTTGGAGATCATCTCAAAGGTGATATATTGACTTCTTCTGGACTGATTATTCCGCAGAGTTGTAATCTTGGGAATTTTTGCTTACCGCGGTATTTGGACTGTTTCTTTGTGCCCGGGAAGAGTTTTCAGGTGTTTTTGGGCTCTTTGGGATCGTGGGAATCTTAGGAGTATCCCCGTTCAGTTTCGGCTTTTTGAATTTCGGATTGACGTGTGCATTCAGGTGGGTTGCTTTCGTCTCCAAAACCAGTGGACGGTTCTCCAATTCTATATGATAGTAAGCATGCATGATGGTGAGATGTGATAGGAAGCATGTTTGTGAGAGATGATGTTTTCTTGTATTGTTATTGCGATCATATCAGTTAATGCTTCCTATTTGTGTTTAATTAAATGCTATTATTGGAACTTGACCTAGCACCCTGTCATATGATGCATGTTTCAACCAGACTAGTAGAAAACTCCAACTTGGGCTAGTTTATTTATGCTTTAGACACTCCCACACATTTATTCTTTTCACTTGAACTTAGAGTGTTCCTCGCCCGGGTAGTGGGCCGAGTGGTCGGGTTGTTGTGGGATGCATGTTGCACTCGTGCTTGGGGGCCGAGTGGAGTCTGGTAGCCGTGGCTAGTCTTGTACTAGTGCCGAGAGCCGTTGGGTAAACGGTGGTCCCGGATCGTTGAGTTTCTTCGATCTATTTGTCGTCACGGTGTTCGTGGCAGTAGTGTACTAGTGATAGCAGGACCTTGAACCTAGAATCTTTTGGACACACATGATTTTAGTAAACCAATACTTTCCTTCCAAATGTCGAAGGGTGGCCAGAGCCTGTTCTTGTTTGATTGGGCGAAGGCATTAGCCCTTTGGGGTTTGGGAATAAAACTTGTTTTCTAACTGATTTTCCTAAAAGAGCTAAAAATCATTAAAATGGGTTTTCTCAAATCAAGATTGTTTTATAAAAATTAACTACTTTTAATCCTCACCCCGAGGGGGTTCGAGTGAAAATGGTTTTCAGTAATAAATATCACATTTTCCTGTAAACTTCCTCACCCGAGAGGGTTCGAGTGATCTGGGATCTAAGGGTTGTTCCTTCTTTAGGTCGTGAACAACGAGAGGCTATGCCTAGAGCTTGTTCTTGTTTGATTTGGGTTGTAGGTACTAGTCTTTCGGGGTGTTCAAACCCTTCATTGTCATCGGCTGTGGAGTATCTCCAGTCTAGTGGGTTTTCGCACGTTGAGTTTGATGTTCTGATGTGGGAACCATCGGGTTGACGGTGGTCCCGACTGTCGAGTATTTCCAGCCAGTGAGTTAGAGATGTGATTTGGGTACTGTCGATCTTGTTTATCGTGGATTTGGATTATAGCCTGCATGAGCCATATTAAGCTCGACAGAGATGCGCGGATACTTTCCTCGGTGGGGTCGCGCCTCTCGAGTGTCGCTCCGGAGCTAGGCCTGTTACTTTGCTATCGTGACTTGTCGACGCAGTCCCTCTTGCTGGGCCTTTTTTTATGCAGTCACGGATGCCCTACCTAAGTCCAGTCCTCCGTGGATGTAATGGCAGTAGGTGGGCGCAGGTTTGACTGGACCCCTTGTGACTGTCAGTGTAGATTGGGTGATTATCTTATCGGGAGGTAGTAGATGCATCATGTTTCATCTGTATCACCCATTGAGCATTTAGATAGAGGCATAGTAGCTGTAGAGTTATTTTCAACCTTTCCTTTATAGTACTGCATCTGTTACTTTATGCCTCTAGTGGACTTAGTGGGCAGACCGTCGGGCTTGGTGGCGGTACCCACTGAGAACTACGTATCGGTGTAGTTCTCACACCCTCTGTCGGTGACAGTTTTGCAGAGGCATCTTCTCCTGTTCCTACCTCAGCTGTTGATGCTTCTTCTGATCGAGGCGAGGGAGTCGCGAGCTAGATCCCTACCTATCTTTGGAGAGTAGTTGTACCCTCTTGTTTTAGATTTACATTACAGTCGATTAGATTTGTTTTCTTTTTTTTGAGAGATTGATGTATTGTGAGTATCTGACTTGTACTGTGAGTCTGTACACTGATATTTTTTTATTTTAGTTTACCTCCCCATTTTGGTTCTTAGATGTTGTATCAGAGGATGATGTATGATGATTATTTTTGGGAGGTGAATATTGTATTTTTATTTCCATTTGTACGGTGGTTGGATTTTAGTTTTACAGTAGTTTACTTTCCAGCTCTGATATCTGTTTAGTTGTAGTTTTATCCTTACAGGTTGAACGCTTCGCCTATGCGGGGTTTTCCGTATAGGTGGCCGATCTGTTGGCGAGCCCGGGTCGCAGTTTCTACCCCGGAGCGTGATAGATTAGAGTGGTATCAGAGCCTAGGATGTAGGTCATTGTGGACTTAGAAACCCTAGGGCTGCGTTTGGTTCGGGTATAAGCGAAAGCTGGTTATTCCTGGGATAGGTATAAGTTCAGGTACAAGCAGGAATTAAAATAATTTTGTATTTTGTTGAATATAAGAGTTGTACCGGGGATAAGAAAAATTGTGTTTGGTAAGTTAAAAAGAAATAAGAAGAATAGAGAGGACTAAAATTTTAATTTAAGATAAAAATTTTATTGATATGATTTTAAATATTTAATTTAAAATATTTATTAAAAAATTTATTAAAATTTATATTTTACTTATATATAAAAAAAATTATTAAAAAAATTTATCATATAATTTATTAAAATTATATGATAAATTTATTAAAAATTAAAGTTAAAAATTTTAAAACCTATAAAATTTAAAATTTTAAAATTTAATTATAAATGTTAAAAATTTTAATTTTAATTATCTCAAAAAATTACAAAAGTAGAAGCAAAAATTTTAATTTTAAAATTAGTATAAATTTTAAAAAATTTATAAAAAAATTTGCATAAATTTAAAAATTTTAAAAATAATAAATTTTTAAAAAAATATAAAAAAATTATATTTTTAGATTTATTAAAAAGTAAGTTAAAAAATTTAAAATTTATAAAATAAAAAAAATAAATTTTCAATTTTATAAATTTAAATATTTTATAATTTAAAATTTTTTAATTTAAAAAAAAAAAGAAAAAAAGAAAAAAAGAAAAAAAGAAAATAAAACAGCAGGTGGAACAACTCCACTGGTGGAGTTGTTCCACCTGGGGGGTGGGAACAGCTTGTTCCCACCCCTAGCGGGTTATCCTAGGATAGGATAACCCGCTAGGGGTGGGAACAAGCTGTTCCCACCCCTTTCCATCTTGGTTGGTATCACTAGGGGGGATAAGGAGTATCCCCCCTAGTTCCACTTCCCAAACGATGCCTAAGTGTGTAGTTGGACCTTAGGATGACTGCGTGAGAGTCGTGGCTTTTAGCGAGAGTCCTGATTGAGTTTTATACCTCTTCCACAGGACGGGATGAGTGATTGGCATGTTTATTCACCTAAGCGATTATGTTGCATGCGGACAACATAATGCTATGGAATGGATGACATGTTCTAGACTTTCGCTGGATTGGGTCGAGTGTTTGTTGTGTGTTTCGTCGTGCGGTTTTGTCGTGGTGAGTGGTGTCTCCCCGACGTTGTGTTCCGACCGGCGTGCACCCGTCTTGGCAGAGGAGTCAAAGTAGGCAGATCTGGGCCGGATACCCAGGTTGAGGTCAGAGAGCTCCAAACCCTGATAACAGGATTGTTAGTGGCATACCAGCGGCGGAGTGAGCAGCTAAATAGGATGATACAGTTGTTGGAGTAGTAGACACCCCGACAGTGCTTCCTGTCGAGACCATCCTGGATGCAGTATCCCCTATTACAGTATTTCCTATGGCGCCGGTTGAGCGAGCAGCCCCCTCCGTGCTGATGTGTAGTGCCGAGGCACCGAGGTAGGGTGGATAGCCGACAGCAGATAAGCTGTGGGAGACCATTGATCGACTGAGCCAAATTCGGCGGTATGACCCGCTCCGATTCGTAGGATTGAGTTTGGAGCCTAGGGAGGCAAAGTCGTGGAAGGCGGTAATGGAGAGATTGTTGAGAGCCTCCTCACGCCTGAGAGTTACACAGTTGCTGAACTACGCGCTCCACGTTTTGAGGGACGAGGCGCATAGGATATGTGTGTCTGGGAGTGGATTGCGGCAGGATACCTTTTAGCTAATTCGGTCCCTCGGGTTACAGATTTTGGAAGCCTCGATGGAGCAGGTGCTTGTATATGGACCGTGGCGCTGCAATTCCCTTGGACATGGATTTGCCGCCAGAGGCGAGCTCTGGATAGAGGCGCTCGACGCCAGGTGATGGAGGACAGATCCATAGGCAGAGGCCTTCCCGATTCCTTTCCCCAGGATCGTGGATTTCTGAGGGCGCCACAACAGTGGACCGTGTTGCCGCAGGTATGATTTTCATTGCAGCAGTCCGAGCTAGAGCATTTTGCATTCCTTCATGGACTAGAGGTAGAGTCGTTACCATGTGCACTAGAGGTATAGGTTCCTGTTGGTGTTGTGCATATGGAGTAGATTTGTGGATCATGTCCAGCGCAGTTGAGGCTGTGGATTATACCAGCAGATTTGTTGGCCTTGCAGCAGCCCCCGAACCTTGTTAGGGTGTTATGGATTGGTAGTCACGATATCATGCATTGATGGACGGTGGAAAGAGGACCATGACCTTCTGCGAGCCAAACAGGGGGAGTATATCTACAGAGGCAGCTCGGGTACACTGTATGCAGTGACACTTTCATCGGTGAGAGACAGTCTAACGATGAGCCGAGAATGTATTGCCCTTTCAGCGGCAGTGTTAAAGATGCCTATGGCGGCACCGGGACTCAAGGGTGCCCCTATTACCCGCAAGATCCCGGGTGTGAGTCCACCAGAGCTGATGATGATGGCGCCGGACAGGGAGATGAGTTGCGATTGACGTGGTGTTGGGAACCGCGCCGATCTCGAAGGCACCTTTTTGGATAGCACCAGTAAAGCTGAGAGCGCTGAGGGCACGGTTGCTAGAACTGATGGATAGAGGGTTGTTAGACCTAGTGTCTCACCTTGGGGAACACTTCCTTTTTGTGGAAGAGACAGTGGATTATTTGGCCGGTCAGCAGAGGTTAACTTGCAGTGACGCCCCTACAGCGGCCTTGGATGTGTGAGGATGCCTTGGATAGGATGGCAGTGCTGAGCTTGAGCATAATGATCGTGTGACAGCCGCCGCTACTGGAGCTGATGTGACGACTAGTGTTAGTGGTTGTGTCCTTAGGAGTCATAGTTAGATTGTAGTTTACGTTTGTGTAGCCACAGCAGGAACAGCATCAACACTTCCCTCCCTTTTTCACATCCTTACGCCGAGGCTCGCGAACGGGACGAAAACTTTGAAAGGCAGCTCCAGAAATGGAGACGATGCCGGAGTCTGTTCTTGTTTGATTGGGGTGAAGGCACTGGCCTTTCAAAATTTTTGGACCTTTCGCTGTTGTCGGCGGTTTTCTAAATTGAGGGTTGGGGTTGATGATGTTCCTGATGTTGGGCTTTTCCCTTTCTTGTTTGGTTGTGTGGGTGTGGTCTGGATCGTCCTTGTTGAGTTGAGACAAAGGGTTTGATTTTTGGAGCTTGTTGGTTTTTCCCCGCGATTTGTTGGAGTCCTCGATATTTCTTCTACGTCTTAGCTCAGTGGTGTTATGTTTTGGATCCCTCGCCGTGATTCACTCGCTCCACTTTGGATCTGTGAGTGTTTGGAGTACGAGGGACGCCCGTTGCGAATTCTGGTTCGTGAGATAAGAGGATTGCGCAACCTGGCCATGCTGTGCTTGTTGTTGTTGATGTTGAGAAGTAATCACGGGTAGCGAGCGGCGACTTGGGAGCTGGAGACAGTGTTGATGGATACCTACCTGTTTGTTTCGAGGCTCCCGTTGAGGTGTTTTAGTTTCGGAGACGAAACTTTCTTTTAGTGGCGGAGGATGTGGTGTCCCGATTTTCCCGTGCGACTAGTCTGGGTGGTCGGCGGTGAGAAAATACCTATTATTGATGTATCAAGCCTGTTGAACGTCAAACGGATGCCAAAAACGGACTCAGCGCGCGAAAATGTTGAAAATCGACTATTTTCGGGCAAAACGGGCCTAACGGGCCGATTTTTCGGGTGGGTCGGTCCACTACCCACTTGGCGTGAACCGGGACCAGCGGGCACTGCGGGGTATACACATGGCGGGCCCCGATTGGCTGGACGGTGGGCGCTGATTGCACCGGGTGCGGCGCACCGTGGACCGCGCCAAGCCACATGGCGCCCGCCAATTGGCGGGCACATGGACCCGGCTGGCCCGGCGCGGACCGCGGCCCATGCTCCCCGCCGTGGACCCCGCCCTGGATGCGTGGCGGCATCTGGTGATTCCGGGAGCACGGCGGGGACCGTCGGATGGGCGCCACGTGTCCCGCGGGGAGCCCCATGGATTTCGGGCGCCCGAAACCTGCACCTGAATCCGCAGCTTTGTGGATTTTGGATTTTGGCTATAAATAGCTCACTCCTGCATCCTTTTGAGTACTTTTTCTGAACCCTTTTAAGCCCTTCTTCGATGGGGAGCTTCGTCTTCGAGTCTTCTTCGATATTTGGGATCCCAGAGATTTTTTGGAAGACGTTTCATTAGCTTCCTCCTCGACATCACGAGCATCGACGTGCCTTCGATGCCGATCTTCTTCGTCAATTCTTCGTCCGCGGGCTCTCCTGGGCGGATCCGAGGGAGTTTTTGGCCGATTTTTTCGGCATCGTTTCCACGAGAGATAGATCTTCAATTTTTGTAGTTACCTCTCCTCTCAGTTTTGGGGTTTAATTAGGGTTTTCGGAGCATCTTTGAACCCCTTTCTTGCTGCTGGTTTTTCTGGATAGTGGAGATTGTTTGATTTTTATCTTGGTGCTCGGTTATCAAATTTAAGCCCATGAGGACTCGATCGACATCTACATTTTGCGAGGATCGCAGCCATATTTTTATTGAAATTTTTGGAGATCATCTCAAAGGTGATATTTTGACTTCTTCTGGACTGATTGTTCCGCAGAGTTGTAATCTTGGGGATTTTTGCTTAACGCGGTATTTGGACTGTTTCTTTGTGCCCGGGAGGAGTTTTCAGGTGTTTTTGGGCTCTTTGGGACCGTGGGAATCTGAGGAGTATCCCCGTTCAGTTTCGACTTATTTGGATTTTGGATCGATGTGTGCATTCAGGTGAGTTGCTTTCGTCTTCAAAACCGGTGGACGGTTCTCCAATTCTATATGATAGTGAGCATGCATGATGGTGAGATGTGATAGGAAGCATGTTTGCGAGAGATGATGTTTTCTTGTATTGTTATTGCGATCATATCGGTTAATGCTTCCTATTTGTGTTTAATTAAATGCTATTATTGGAACTTGACCTAGCACCCTGTCATATGATGCATGTTTCAACCAGACTAGTAGAAAACTCCAACTTGGGCTAGTTTATTTATGCTTTAGACACTCCCACACATTTATTCTTTTCACTTGAAGTTAGAGTGTTCCTCGCCCGGGTAGTGGGCCGAGTTGTCGGGTTGTTGTGGGATGCATGTTGCACTCGTACTTGGGGGCCGAGTGGAGTCTGGTAGCAGTGGCTAGTCTTGTACTAGTGTCGGGAGCCGTTGGGTAAACGGTGGTCCCGAATCGTTGAATTTCTTCGATCTATTTGTCATCACGGTGTTCGTGGCAGTAGTGTACTAGTGACAGCAGGATCTTGAACCCAGAATCCTTTTAGACATACATGATTTTAGTAAACCAATGCTTTCCTTCCAAATGTCGAAGGGTGGCCAGAGCCTGTTCTTGTTTGATTGGGTGAATGCATTAGCCCTTTGGGGTTTGGGAATAAAACTTATTTTCTAACTGATTTTCCTAAAAGAGCTAAAAATCATTAAAATGGGTTTTCTCAAATCAAGATGGTTTTATAAAAATGAACTACTTTTAGTCCTCACCCCGAGGGGGTTCGAGTGAAAATGGTTTTCAGTAATAAATATCACATTTTCCTGTAAACATTCTCACCCGAGAGGGTTCGAGTGATATGGGTTCTAAGGGCTGTTCCTTCTTTGGGTCGTGAACAACGAGAGGCTATGCCTAGAGCCTGTTCTTGTTTGATTTGGGTTGTAGGTACTAGTCTTTCGGGGTGTTTGAACCCTTCATTATCGTCGGTTGTGGTGTATCTCCAGTCCAGTGGGTTTTCGCACGTTGAGTTTGATGTCCTGATATGGGAGTTGGCAGGTTGACGGTGGTCCCGGCTGTCGAGTATTTCCAGCCAGTGAGTTAGAGATGTGATTTGGGTACTGTCGATCTTGTTGATCGTCGATTTGGATTATAGCCTGCTTGAACCATATTGAGCTCGACAGAGATGCGTGAATACTTTCCTCGGTGGGGTCGCGCCCCTCGAGTGCCCCTCCGGAGCTAGGCCTATTACTTTGCTATCGTGACTTGTCGACGCAGTCCCTCTGGCTGGGCCTTTTTTAGGCAGTCACGGATGCCCTACGTAAGTCCAGTCCTCCGTGGATGTAATGGCAGTAGGTAGGCGCAGGTTTGACTGGACCCTTTGTGGCAGTCAGTGTAGATTGGGTGATTATCTTATCGAGAGGTAGTAGATGCATCATGTTTCATCTGTATCACCCATTGAGCATTTAGATAGAGGCATAGTAGCTGTAGAGTTATTTCCGGCCTTTCCTTTATAGTACTGCATCTGTTACTTTATGCCTTTAGTGGACTTAGTGGGCAGACCGTCGGGCTTGGTGGCGGTTTCCACTAAGAACTACGTATCGGTGTAGTTCTCACACCCTCTGTTGGTGACAGTTTAATAGAGGCATCTTGTCACGCCCCGAGTCCGCCAATTTGTACGGTTCGAGCACGCTAACAGACCCGCCAATCGGGTAAGACCTTTTCCTACCCGAAAGGAACGGTAACATCCATAATAACACAACAAGTGTATGCGGAAGCTCAATATCAGAGTACTAAAAATCACTACAAATTAAAACTTTCATTCAATAACGACAGTTAATGCGGAAATGAAAGCATACCAGAGTGAACCATAACTTAAATTTATTACACTTTACATTTCTTAACTTGTAAATAAAATTATTACAAGTCTTTTACATGATTTCCTCACCATACAAGGTTCACTCAATAAACATATAAAGGGATACCTTTGCTAGACCCTCTAGGTCTCTATGCTGCTGGGCTCTTGCCCCTGTCATATGCCTCGCCGTCTGCATCTGATCCGTCTCGTCCGCTGTATCCATACCCGAACCTGTGGGGGGGGGGGGGGGGGTCACCCAAGGGGTGTGAGAACTCCGACAGAGTTCCCAGTGGGTTCAACCACCGAGAAAAAGTGTCCTACACCACTTGGTCCAATGGAAGCAATAATAATAGTGCTAGGAAACTAAAATCCTCAATATCAAAATACGGCTATGCAACATAATATATCACTACACTATCTGTGTCTAATCATCAACCATCACTACTCTTGTCTAGCCACACTAGACTGCTAAGCACCAACTCGACCACTATGCCGCTGTATATAGGGTCAAACTAACCCGGCCACCTTGGCCACTCTAATTTCTCTTTATTCTTTAAATTCTGGTGCTTTAGTTCAAGTTAACCCTCAGCAATTCTTATCCAACGGGCCCCAGCCCGGTAGTCCTGCTACCATAAGATAAGACTTCTAAGGTTGCCGATAGCACCCGCAAGTGCTACCCCGCCCAACGGGGAACTTGTCCTACGGGTCACTGCTCGGGAGAGGGACACTGCCCTTGGCTCCGACAAGGCTGCTTTTTACCCCCGAAGGTACGCTCGTTTTATCTTTATATTTTTTTTTCTTTTCTTTTCTTTTTCTTTCTCTTTTTGCTTTAGTTCTTAGCCTCTTTGCCTTTGAACACTTGCTCTTCTTTCTTATTCGAGCTTGTAGCTCCCTTTTTGCCACTGGCAAATCTCTTTCTCTTTCCTTTGAGCATTTAGCTCTTTGCTTTCACTTTAAGCCTTTCGAAAGTACCTCGTCCAACGGGTCACTGCCCAGAGAGTCCTGCTCCACTTGACGAGTCTCAAATTCGAAGGCGCCATTTACATTTTCTTTATACTTTTTAGCCACTTTTAGCTTGCTTTTAAACTTTGCCTTTTTACAATAATTTACCTCTTATCCTAGGTCTCACCATAAGGATAACTAAGAGTCTCCTGGACTCATATCATTTCACTTTCATTTACTTAACTCAAATTGAAGTTAAAGTTATTGTCCAATTGCCCAGACACCCTATGACTTTCTAGGGTTGTATTTGTTCACTTCTTTAACCTTGGGATCTTATCCCACTTTCCTGATTCCTCACTGAATCCTAGAGTTAACTTAACTCTATTTTTGCTGTTCCACTTATAATTTAGAGTTACGCTGACTCTAATTTCCTGTCCCCTTTCATATCTCCACACCTGGTCTATTTCTCATTTTCCCTTTTCGTGTCACCACACTTGATCTAATTCCCTTTTCTCTGATTCCTTGTGGGATCCTAGAGTTAACTTAACTCTATTTTCCTGTCTGTGAGTTTAAACTCATCTAGCTCACCTTAGGTTCCCTTTACCTAAGTTCCATGTCACATAGGTCCTAGAGTTCCCTGACTCTATGTTGATCACTAACTCTCCTTAGGTTTCCTTTACCTAAGTTCCATGTCACATATGTCCTAGAGTTCCCTGACTCTATGTTGATCACTAACTCTCCTTAGGTTTCCTTTACCTAAGTTCCATGTCACATATGTCCTAGAGTTCCCTGACTCTATATTGATCACTCTATCCAGTGTCCTTAGGTTGTCACCTAAGACCATGCCACTCGTCCTCCCTAGGATAACTCCTAAGTTGATGTCACTCGTCAAACCCCTATACTAGGTTTTCTCCTAGTCTTACTGTTAAGGATTTTGTTTTGGCGCATTTCGTGAAAGTGTTAAGTCTTGAAGATTGAAGATGAATGAAGTTTGGATCATATACCTCAATTTCAAGAAAGAAGAATTCAAAAGGATCAGGTAAGTTTAACTAAATATTTTTGGTGATCCGAATACTTCTTGTAGTGTAGAAACACTTGGAAAAATTTCTTATTGCATAAAAATCAAGAACTGAACATGAGACTTGTTCAGGATCCGGATCAGATTGTTCAATCCGGATCCCGAAGGTGGTTCGTTCATACACCAGTTCAATCCGGATCGTAGCTTCCCTTGATCCGGATCCCGAACATTGAGTTTACCATTTTCCTTGAACGATCCGGATCAGGCTTCGCAATCTGGATCCCGAACGTTGATGTTTGGTGAACTATATGAACGATCCGGATCAAGCACTTCGATCCGGATCCCGAACCTTCGTTTTTCTGGAATTGCCTGACTCGTTACGACGATCCGGATCACAGCTAATCCGATCCGGATCGCCGTCGTAAAAATTTCCAGAAACGACAGTTTTTGATCCTTATCTTCTTCCTAGGGTTTCTAACCTATAAATAGACCCTATGATTCTTTTTCTAGGGTTAATCCAGATAATCCACATAGAGCCGTCATAATCAAATATCATCTTATACGGCCCTAGATCCACATATAGAGAAGAAAGAAAATCATTAGATATTACTCTATGTTTCTTCATCTTATTGATTAGTTTGATTCTAGGTTTTCATACTCACATCTTGAGTTGAATCAAACTAATGAATACTTAGATTGTATTTCCTATCTATCTTTGATCTAAGTATTCGGCGGATCATCACCACCCAAAAACAACGATTTACCCCAAAATCGGCGCGTGGACTCGCGTGGCCTTGTGGATTCAAGGTGCAACCGCTCTCGTGGATTCGGAGCGAGGTACGTTCGTGGATTCGAAGCGTGCTACTGGGTGAAAACCGTGGATTCGGTCAGACGTCGTCGACTCGACGTTGGACGCCGTGGATTCGGCGTTGGACGCAGATCGTGGATTCGAGACGCGTTGCGGAGCGAGCGGAGAAGATCAACTAGGAGCGTATGGAAAAGGTTGAGTCGTCTGTGAGTACGGTATATCACCTTGTACGTGTTTAATTCTAGTGGATTTCACCGTGTTATCGGTCCCGTGGTTTTTTACTCCGGTTTGGAGTTTTCCACATAAAAATCTTGCGTGTTCATTTATATTTCCGCATTGGGTTTTTATTGCGCAATGATTTTTTGAGTGTTTATTGTTTACACCTATTCACCCCCCTCTAGGTGTTTTTTTCCCCTATTTAGATCCATTACTACATATAACCCAACAAGTGGTATCAGAGCGGGAATAGGGTTGTAAACAATGGTTGAATGTAGAAACATCAACAGACCCCCATTCTTTGATGGAACAAATTATGCGTACTGGAGAGTACGGATGAAAGCCTTTTTAAGTTCCATCGACGAACGGGTGTGGTAATCAATTGAATTAGGATGGTCTAATCCAACTGAAATTATTGCTGATGTTCGCACCATCAAACCTAGGTCTGTAGAGTCCTGGCGTTCCCTTGCCCTTGTGTACCTCCCTTTTGTTTTGACGGGACTGATAGGTAAACTTTCCACCGTTTTCTGCAATGGACTGACCGGGGCCGCCAGTATTTTTCTGCGATTGAGCTCGAAGAACGGAGGGCGGCAAAGCGAACGGATTCGGATTCCGATTTACGGATCTCCAGAAATGGGGGTCAAAGCGTTTGCCTTTGAGTGGCGCATCGGAATCCGTGTTAAGTGGCCGGCACGTTCTTCGAGGCGACCGGACGGGGAACCTGCTGTGATCGGAATTCTCAACGGTTTAGGGCACTGGGTTATTTTATTTATGTGGGGATACTTCGACCTTCCGGTTTTCCATCTTGGGTCCTAACCGAATGTTTTTAGTTGATTAAGGAGGGGTTGAAATTCGAGAAATTCTAGGCTGGTTGTCGGGACTTGCGGATAATTTTTGGTGTTAGAGCTCGTAAAACGGTGAACGGGGACGCGATCGGATTCGAATTCCGACTCCCGGACTCCCAGAATAAATTTTTGAAGTTTGGGCCCCTTTCAGGGTGCTCCGGGATCCGTGCGAGCGATTGACACGCTTTTCGGGACAATCTTAGCCGTCGGTTTTGATTTCGGTTAATTTAGGGTTTTTCCCTTGACGGCTAGGGTTTAAGGCGGCCCTGTTAAGAAAGGGAAGGGGAAAATAAAACCCCAATCCATATTTCCTCTCTTTTCAACCGAGGGCGCGAGGAACCGAGACGGAGACGAGGAGAAGGAAGGACGATCGCACGCCCTGCGGAACCCGGCGAACGAGAGCGGGACGATCCTCTTCCTTCCTCCCTCACCGGCGAAAACAAGGTAAACGGTTCGGGCCTTCCCGGTTATCTTTTTCGATTTAGGGTTTTCCTTCTTGTCGTGTTGCGTGCAAGGCGTGGTGTCGAACGGGAGGCCGCCGCCGCCGTTGTTAGACGGGAGGCCGCCGCCGTCGTTACCGTGTTAGCGGGGTCGTCGCCGGAGTCGCACGGGAGCGAAAACGGAGAGAAAACGCGAAAACTAGGGCTCACTGTGCTGCCCGTACGGCCGCGGTCCACAGGCCCAGGCGTGCACCCGGTGCACGCCCCGCAGCCTCGGAGGTGCAGACCCGGCGCACGAAACCGTGCACCGGGCTGCACACCGTGCGCGGTGCACGCTCCAGGCGTGCACCCGGCGCACGCGTCGGCAGCCAGAGCCGCGGACCCGGCGCACGCTTTCGTGCGCCGGCCCGGCCCGCTCGGGTGCGGTGCACGCTACGGGGTGCACCCGGTGCTCACCGCAGGCCCCTGTGGCCGTGAGCCCGGTGCACGCTCGTGTCGTGCACCGGCCCGGCCCAGGATGCGCGGTGCACGCTTCCTGCGTGCACACGGCGCATGCGGCGCAACCGCCGACGCTGTAAACCCGGTCCACGCCTGGACCGTGCACCAGCCTTCTGCCAAAGAGCCCAGAAGCTCCGTTTTTAGCCCGTTTCGCCCCGTTTTTGAGTGTTTTTGACCCCGACGATGTTATTAACGATACTTCTTACTGTAGTTCTTTTCGGGCTCAAGGTGGGAGCATTTTAACTGAAGTTCCCACACACTTTCTTCACGTTTCAGGTGGGTACACCCTTAGAATCCCCTTATGCGTAATGTCGTTATGATCAGGTTTATTATGTAGTGGGTTGTTATTTTCTTTGTCCTAGCATCTAACTCTATCATGTTGGACGGGGTCAACTCTAAGTGTACTGGGGTTTAATATTGATGGGTGATAGCTTATGCATGTTAGTGGGTTCTTCATAGTGTTTAGCGTCGGTCTCCGACGGCCGTCCTCCTTCTGATATTTATATGTTGGCGGGCTACCTTCGAGTGCACGTATTATTGCCTTGACTTTGATTATACATGATAGTGGGTTACCTTCGATCACATATGCTACGGTTTTACTTTTGATTATACATGTTGCCGCTTTACTCTTGTTATATATATTATGATGCTGACATGATGGTGCTTATGGTTACTTGGCTCGAGGCTGCAACACGCGCACCCGCAGTTTGGCCACCGCAAAGGGTGCGCTTTTCCGGAAAAGTGGTCGTTGACCCGTGTATACCCACAGGATGGAGTGGGACCCCTTTAGTTGTGGGGCTTGGATGCGCCAAGGTGTGAGCGGCGCGACCCGTCGGTTTAGTTGTCCGGCGGGGGAGCGGTGCGACCCGTCGGTTTAGTTGTCCGGCGGGGGAGCGGTGCGACCCATTCGGTTTAGTTGTCCGACTTGGGCGTGGTGCGATCCGTCGGTTTAGTTGTCCGGCGGGATCGGGTATTGCAGGTTCACAGGTGGTTGATTTAATTTTTCCCTTGCGAGGGTGGTTGCTCCGGATAGGCTACGGTTGGACGTTGTTTTCTTTACCTGCTTTACTATTATCATTGTTATCTAGTTGCTGACTTCCCACTTTGCGACAGGGTCCTACCGGGGGGAGAGTTAGGCGACGGTGAGGCCGCGGCGAGAGATTCTGGGTCCCTGGAGACCTGAACAGTATTTTTATCTCTTTCTTTCGCATTCCATTTGCTATTTGTAGATTGTGGACGGTTCTCGATACCCTCGTGGGGTCGGTGTGGATGTCGGTATGGTGACTATTTAATTTCTTTGTCTTTCCTTATTTCTCTGTTGGCCGTTTTGGAAAATAAAAGAGTAAACCAAAGAAAAGATTGCGAAAACTTCTATTTCAAAACTCGGGTGTCGTGTGGGCACCGCTTTCAAAACCCTGAGTTTATGATGCTTCCGAAAATAGGTTTCAAAAATCTAAGTGTCGTGTGGGCACTACTTTCCAAAACCCTGAGTTTATGTTGCTTTCGAAATGGGTTTTCAAAATATGGGTGCCGGGTGGGTACCGTTTCAACCTTGTGGATTTATCCTTTCAAACTGAACGGCCGTGAGCCTTATTCAACGCAGTGTGAATGGTTGTATGTTCTGGATTGTTGTGATTGATCGTTTACTACCTTTATGAACATTGTACAAACCGTTACGTCGTGCATATACAGGGGAGACTCTGTCCGTTTGTAGAGTGATCCTGTATATGCGGCGGATCTGGGCACGTGCTGGGGAAGAAGGTTTTCAAAAAAAAAATTTTACTACCTTTTGTAATTCGTTTCCGCTAAAAATAATCCCCGGGGCGTGACAGATTAAGATGGTATCAGAGAGTCGCTTCAATCACAACAGTCGGTGCCGACGTCCACAGGAATACCCACTTAACTACAAAGGAATGGAATGGATAGGTCGTAGGAGAGTAGGGCGCGAGTGATCGAGGGGGGAAAATAAGTCCGAGTCCTCTTCTCTCGACCGAGGGTTCGTTGCCCCATCGCTAATTGGCAAAAGGCTAGAGCTGACTTTCTTCGTGTGTATACAGATAGAGGGCCGACTTAGCAAGCAACCGGCGACGGGAATGGACATCGCCGACGAAGAAAATCGCCTGCTCCGCAACCAGCTGCGCGACGTGGCTGGGCAACTACTGACCCTCGCGGAGCACCTGAGCATACTGATACGGGAACTCGAGGGCGTCGATCACTGCCGATGCGGCACCAGAGACGTCGCCCCTCGCGGGATGCCACAGATGGGCCCTCCCACCTTCCAGGAGGCGGTTAACCTGGCCGGGCATCCCGAGCTAGAGTGCGCCCGGCAGGAATACCCTTACCCCCGTCCGGCAGAGGACCCCTATCGGAAGGGCCAGGCGAGCAAACGCCCGAGAACCGGGCAGAACCTTGGGCAGACGACGAAGGAAGGACTTAGGCCACCGAAGCAGGGCGTCATATGTGGCGACGCGCACCCCGTGACGAGTTGCCCATGGCGGGACGGACACTGTTTCCGATGTGGCAGGCCGGGCCACACGCGTTACGAGTGCCCTCTGAAGCCGGCTACCACTAGACCCCCGGCACCGCAATCGGAGAGACGAAGAGAATGCCGCGGACCCCCGACCGGCATAGGGACCGACCGGAGGGCCCACGCGCGATGAACCCCAACAACACGGGATCCCCACCCCGCCACGCCATACGTCGCTGGCCCAAGGGTTGCGGGCGGACCTCCCCGGCCGCCCTGGCGGACGACGCGACGTCCCAAATCGGGGAATGACAAGTACTTTTTTTTATTTGTTTTACTTTTTCCTTTCCGGTTCCTAGATAGGAGTACCCCCTCGGGTCGGAGCAACCCGCCCCTGTCGGACCTTTGCGAACCTTGTGCCTTTTGTTTTACCTTTCGGTTTCCTCGACCGTTTCGACTCCCACACGCGTTTGGGGGGGGGGGGGGGGGGGGGGGGGGGGCGAACACCCACGGAAGACTGTTCGGCTTTACCCACGACTTCTTTCCTTTTTCCTCCCTTACCTCCGAGGTCCTTCATAGCTGTCCTCTTCGGACCAAGCCGAAATAGGCCTCGGCTAGTAAGTTGTTTTCTTCCATGCACCCTGCAACCCAGCGCCAGTTACGGGCCCCCAGTGACAGTACGCCCAAGTTCGACTGTGAGAAACGACAGGTGCGACTACAAGAACCGGGCTTTCCTGAGCATGAGTATGTGGCGGGCAAGAGCATCCCCTTCCCGGCGGTCATCTCAGCGGCACGGGCCAGAAGGTTGGTAGAGGGTGGGTGTGTGGCCTACATAGCATCGGTGGACTTAGTTACCCGACCCTCGACGACATCCTGATCTATTCACCCACCGACGAGGAGCACGAGGACGTTTGCGAATGATTCTCCAGACTCTTAGAGAGCAGAAGTTGTCCGCTAAACTCAAGAAGTGTGAAATCTGGCTACGCGGAGTGGGTTTCCTAGGGCATGTGACCTCGGCGAAGGGAATCACCGTGGACCCCAAGGAATGGGAATCAGTGGTCGACTGGCAGCCGCCGACGACGGTGACAGAGGTCCGTAGTCCCTAGGCCTGGCCGGACGTTACAGACGCTTCGTCGAAGGTTTCACGAAGATTGCTGCCCCTTTGAACCGGTTGACCAGAAAAGGGGAAAAGTAATAGCCCATGCTTCCAGGTGATTAAAGGATTACGAAAAGAACTACCCGATACGCGACTTAGAACTGGCCATAATGGACTTCGTTTTTAAAATTGTGGAGGCGCTACCCTCTTGGAGTCCACTGTCACGTCTTCTCGGATCACCAAGGTCTTAAGTACATTTTTACCCAAAAGGAATTAAACCTGCGGCGGAGGTGGTAGCTAGAGTTACTGAAGGATTACGACTTGACGATTCAATACCACTCCGGGAAGGACAACAGACCGACTCACACCTACAGCGCGTATGAGACAAGATCTCCCTGGACCAAGAGGGCGATTTTACAGTGGAAGGCGACGGCACCCTACGGTTCTACCAGGCACGACTAGGAGTTTCCGGATAAAGGGTTTTTTTTTTTGACGGGGGTGACGCCTTGGGGCGCACCCGTGACTTCGTGCGAAAGAAGAACAGAAGTCTACGTCTACGCATCGACTACAGGAAGATAAGCAAGGTTACAGTGAAGAACGACCCAGGACTGACGACCTCTTTAATCAACTGCAAGAATTTCAGGGACCAGGAGCTGGTCGCTAAGTTTAAGAGATGCGAGTTCTGACTTCGCAAAATGGACTCTCGGGGCACATCGTGTCAGCGACGGGAATCACAGAGAATATGAGCGGATGTTTTGAGCAAGAAGGGTCAAATCGGGGAGGAAATCGATGAGCGCGAGTACTCAGCAGGACCGGTACCGTCGCGCGACTATTGTCCTTAATGATCAAGCCAACCCTGTTAGAGAAATCTTGGAGGGTCAGAATAACAGGCGTACGGATACAGCTTATCCGAAACAAGACCCCCGGACCACGCAAGCGACTTTTCGGCGAGTGCGAACAACGCAATACATTTTCGAGGGCGGACTTGCGTGCCCGAACTGCTAATATTGAAGAAGGAGTTACCGTCAGAGGCGCACGGCGCTCCCTCTGCAGCGCATCCAGGCGACATGAAGATGTACGAGGACCTCAAGCAGAAATTTTGGTGGACTAGGGACACTCTACTGTTGTCGAACCTTTGGCAAGTCTGCAACGAGCTCTAGAGACCAAACCACACGCAGCGCGGCGTCTCACCCCCCAGACCGGCGGACAGGCCCGAGCGAATAAGACGGATTCTCGAAGAGGTGCCTCTGAACTTACTTACTTGATTTTTGGGTGACGGATGGTCACTGCCTTTGAGCTTAGAGAGGACCCGAGCTTCGACGGAACACCGGTGCGAACCTTAGCACGAGAGGACAAAGGATTGCGCAACCGGGCGATCCCCTATGGGAAGGCGCTGTGGAACAACCAAGAAGAACGCGAGCGACTTAGGAACGGGAGTTAAAGATGGAGGATGTGCTACTCAGTTTATGCGTCGCGGACCAGGGTTAAGTTTCGAGGACGAAACTTTTTTTTTTAGTGGTGAGTGATGTAGAGTCCTGGCGTTCCCTTGCCTGTGTACCTCCCTTTTTTTTGACGGGACTGATAGGGTAAACTTTCCACGTTTCTGCAATGGACTGACCGGGGCCGCCAGTATTTTCTGCGATTGAGCTCGAAGACGGAGGGCGGCAAAGCGAACGGATTCGGATTCCGATTTTACGGATCTCCAGAAATGGGGGTCAAAGCGTTTGCCTTTGAGTGGCGCATCGGAATCCGTGTTAAGTGGTCGGCACGTTCTTCGAGGCGGACCGGACGGGGAACCTGCTGTGATCGGAATTCTCATCGGTTTAGGGCACTGGGTTATTTTATTTAATGTGGGGATACTTCGACCTTCCGGTTTTCTATCTTGGGTCTAACCGAATGTTTTCAGTTGATTAAGGAGGGGTTGAAATTAGAGGCGAGAAATTCTAGGCTGGTTGTCGGGACTTGCGGATAAATTTTGGGTTAGAGCTCGCAAAACGGTGAACGGGGACGCGATCGGATTCGATTCCGACTCCCGGATCTTCCAGAATAAATTTTTGAAGTTTGGGCCCCTTTCAGGGTGACTCAGGATTCCGTGCGAGCGGTTGACACGCTTTTCGGGACAATCTTAGCGTCGTTTTGACGTAGCGCTGTAAATTTAGGGGTTTTTCCCTTGCCGGCTAGGGTTTAGAAGGCGGCCCAATGTTAAGGAAAGAGACGGGGAAAATAAAAACCCCCAATCTATATTTCCTCTCTTTTCA